>LPNX010031244.1:29481-86706 GCA_001517045.1 Pseudotsuga menziesii | reverse complement strand
ATATATATAGATGCACACACACACACACACACTAGAAACAACCATATTAATAAGATTAATATGTTTGGAATACGCTCACAGACATATATTTGACATTGATAAATTCCTAATCAGGCTAAGAGATCGTGTCATTAGAATACAACTACATGTTCATCTAATAGTTTGTTATTACCATGTTTTAATTACCATGTTCATCTAAATTTAATTTAATAGTTGTATCACTATTGGAGTTAACATAATATTTATCCATTATAACAACGATTAATTAAAGTTAAGCTAATAGTTAAACTAATAGCTATAAAATATAAGAGTGATTAGAATTCAAGTTAAATTAATAACTATACAATCATTGGAGTTGAGCTAATAGTTGTATCTAATAGTTAATTTAAAATTTAATATATGAGCAATTGCATTTCAAGTAAAAGTCATGATTAGAGTTGAAGTTAAGCTAATAGTTGTATCATGAATGGAGTTAAGCTCACACTACATAGTTGTATCTAATAATCCAATAATTAAATTTAAAATTAAAATTTTCCAGCTATCACTAACTATACTTATCATATGATAACTAAGCTATTTTTTTTTTTTTATAAATTGTTAATTATGAATTTTGGACTACCCCATAAAATCAATATGGACAATGCACTTTATATAGTTGTATCTAATAATCCAATAAAAAAAATTGAAATTAAAATTTTCCAACTATCACTAACTATACTTATCATATGATACCTAAACTTCTTTTTTTTTTTTTAAATTTTAATTATGAATTTTGGACTACCCCATAAAATCAATGTGGACAATACATTTGGCTCCTTCTAGTCCATAAGTGAAAAAACATAAATGATAATCCATAAAAAATGTAATATATATACCTTTATGGTGTAATGAATGTACAAATGTAGAATGCAAGTTTATAACAAATGTTTTAGTTAATTGTTTAATGCAATTGCGAAAGTTAGTTCAATTCATTAGTATCATTTACTATTATTAATATTGATGTACTTATGTAATTTTAATTTAATTTTTTATAATTATTTTAAAACATGTTATGTTATAGACATGCGATTTTTGTTCTTATAAGTAATTAAAAAGACGAAATATAATAAAATTTATTATTAGAATCGTTTTGATAATATTTTTTATTTAAAAAGTTGAAATACTTCTATAATTAATTAAAAAAATATAATATAATAAAATTTATTATTAAAATTGGTTTTATAATATTTTTATTTAAAAAAAAAGTTGAAAAATATATATAATGTGATTTCCATTTTATAATCTTGATAAAATAAAAAGTATATTTATATATGTGAATTCTTATGTAGTCATTTTTTTTAGAACATTCTGAAACATCATTTACTTAATTAATTAATTAATTAATTCGAGCAAATGTTGACTCATGTATAATTTATAGACCTTTAGAAACATACCTTATCGTTAAGATCCTATTAAAAAAAACAATTCTTTTGTACCAAAATTCTAATGACCGAGTAACTACGAATAAAATAAATGACAATAATTGACCAAATGTTGCTTCAAACGCAAGCTATGTCCTCCAAAACTCAATGGCAACTACAATTCAAGAGGCAAGCACTAGACAACATGAACGCCTTGCAGCAAATGTTTATTTTGTTGTTTTATTCACAAAATTAATATCGTGAAGGGCACACATTGACACACTCCACCTCGACATCAAGCTTGGGATCATAATCGCATTCCTAATTCCTAACCAAACCAAGTTTTCAGTGGCCCCATTCTACCAACAGTAATAACCAGCGTCTACAGCCTGTAAGAGATTTAGGGTTTCCTGAGCAAATATTTATCTAATCGAATTACTTACATCATAGGGTACCAGTAATCATGAAATATATATATACATTCTCCTCCTATATATTATTTTATGTTTTTTTTAATTGTTGCAAATGTTGTTTGAAATTCTCTACTCTCATCACACAACAAAATAAACGATTTTATAATTTATAATTTAGATACAGAAATCTGCATCGCTCCTTTTGAGGCTTTGGGTTTAAAGTTTAAACAGCTGAGTGGATTCCCTTTGTCGCTTAATTATTAAATCTTCATCTGTATGGCATCTCCTACAATTATCTACCTAACAATATTGATCTTCTGTCTCCTATACAGTATACAAGTCTGCTCGATAATTATTAAAACTCCATTTGTATTGCATCTCCTATAACTATCATGTACCTAACAATATTGTTCTCTCTGTCTCATGTACAGTATAGGAGTCTTTAAATACTCAGTCCATAGGATTGGTTAGGGATATGGCATATCACTTCTCGAGCATTGAATACATTTTATTTTTCAAAGGATTCTCGGCGATAATCATAGATGAAAGTCTTTCCAATGGTGGATTAAGCATGGAAGAACTCGTAGGTTTGCTCATGGTAGAAATCAAATGGCTTGTCAATTTTTTGTACTGAATTATAACATTCAGAAGATCACAAGCGAGATTTTTTGGTTTTCTGTGTATATATCGGCATATTGATAGCGCACGAATACGGGTGATTAATTGTTAAGGTTTCAATTATATTTTGTTTGAATCTCTTAGTTTTCTAACTTCCTTTCCTTTTTATGTCATTAGTAAAGGTATGGAAAAAATTGTTATTTTTGGTTTATATATATCTTAAAGGTTTTAAAACAAATGCTACGCGTATTGGCATATGTAAAAATTGTTTTATAACAAATTATTATTTGTAAAGATTGTAAATAAAAATATTGAGTTAAATGTATTATATTAATTGATCATTGCTCATAGTTGAATTTTATTAATTATATGAAACTGATTGAGTATGGCATTTTTTATATGTTGACTATTGGAAATATTAATTATCGCCAGATCTAGTTTACTAAGTCAAAGCTTGTAGAAGTACAAGTTTGTGAGTCATTCTATTTGGTTATGGAGTTCACTTCTCACCATATTTAATAAGTCTAATAATATTTATGAGAGTCTAAGAAATTAATTATAGTCTTTAATATTAGTCTGTATCTTCCAAGAAAAGAAAAAAATTAGGCTTTGTATATGCAAAAGAAAAAGAATGAAAAACAAAGTCTATGGGAAAAAAGAGAGTAATGGAGAAAGAAGAAGAAGAAAAACTCTAAGAAGAGTTCTAGATCTCAAACTCATGGTTTTGGAATGTGTTGAGAGCCTTGAAGCTCTGTAAAAGGTGAAACATCGAATTAAATTTCCAAGTATGTAAATGTTGGTGTACTTCTCTTGTTATGTGGCAATAATATGTAAATCTATAGTTTTATGGTTTTACTGTTTGTAAAAGACATAAAAATCTACAAATATTTCATCCAACGAAAGTTTAGTTTTAACCTTAGAGTACTAGACACAAGCCTTATTTAATATTTTGGTTATATGATATTGTGAGCTTGTTGTAGTAAAGTTGTCTAGAGGTTTATTCTAAGTTAAGGAGTGGTGAAAAGTGTTTTTCATATTATAAGTTCATAAAGGAAGAAATATCTTATTATAAAGTTTTATGGAAGCGGAGTCAAGTTGAAGTTATCTCAAGTGACCCGGTGGTAAAAATGTGCCTTTCAAGTGGAAGTGAAAAATATATTTTATATAACAAGATAACCTTTTAGTAATATAATCATGTCAAAGTGGCTGTTAGTAGGAGTTAAAATTGTGTTGCGGACCATAAAATGTGTGATGAAAGTGAAAGTTGAGTCTTGTAAAAGTGAAAACTCTGTCAAGTAAAATTTGTTTGAATTTATCGCATAAACAATTATGAATATTTGTTTCTAACCATGAAGGCTCTATTAAGAGGTCAAGATCTATGGGAGATAGTTCAAAATGACTATACTGAACCAACAGATCAGAAGGATGCCTTGAGGGAACATAGGAAGAAACATAGAAATGATCTATTCTATATACATCAAGCCATCCATGAAAACATACTCCCAATAGAAGCAACAACAAAGACCATTGGTGAGGAATGTGATACATTGGAAATCTCCTATCAAGGCTTGGACAAGTTAAATACTTCTAACTTGCATATTCTTAGAAGAGATTTTGAATCTCTCCCAAGGAAAGATACAGATTCAGTGGAAACATTTTACACTAAAGTTATTGGTCTTATAAATCAATTGAAATCTCATGGAGAAAATATAGAAGACATAAGGGTTGTTGAATTTTTTTTTAGAATTCTTCCCCTAAAAATTGAATATTTTGTCATGACCTTGAAAGAAAACAAAGACCTGTCCTAGTTTACCACTAATGAGTTATGAGCATCACTCATCAATCATGAAAATATAATCAGTAGATCAAATACATCATTAGAATGTGCATTTGCAGCACAGTCATCCATAAGATGTGGAAGAGGCATGGGGATATCTAATTCTAGAGGGAGAGGAAGAAGTTTTTATGTAGGAGGACACAACAACAGTCCTATAAATGTCAGTGGTAGATGAAAAATTCAAACCCCGGTCAGCCAAGTGGTCATAGGTTTGATAAATAAAAAATGCAATGTCATTATTGCAAGAAATTTGGACATTTTGCATATGAATGTAGGAAGAAACAGTGTGGCCAAGGAAAGTAAGGTAAAAATCAATCAAGCAACACTAACACTTCGACCTTCACAATGTTTTTGACATGTGCATCCCCAATTGAATGAAATGTTGTCCATGAAATTCGATGTGACGTGTGGTATCTAGATTCAGGTTGTAGCAATCATATGACTCGTAATTAATTTTTTTTAAGTCTAGATAAATTAGTTCAAACTGATGTCACACTCATAAACAATATCCAAGTCATTTTTTTTGGAAAAGGTAATGTTGGAATTCTGACCAAACAGGGGGATCAAATACTATGCCTCATGTTTATTATGTCGAAGGTCCGAAACACAATTTGATGGGAATTGGACAACTGCTACAAAAAGGTTACAATGTCTACATGGAAGGCAACCATTGTGTGATTAAAAACATACGTCTAAGTAACCAACTAATAGAAAGAGTAAGGATAATAATAAATCACTTGTTTTCTTTGAAGATAAGTCCAGACATGAAATGAAAGACAAATTCAAGAGTTGTATTTAAATAAAAAAGCAAAGCAAACAAGCACTGCGATAAGGAAGAAAAAACAATGCTAAAATTCACTGTAGCATTTCAATCAGAGGTGGAAGATTAGTCTTTGCTGTGGAATTTAAGATTTGGACATCGAAATTTTGGTGGGATGAAGCTACTACACATGAAGAATATGGTGTAAGGATTTCCATTGATCGAAAATCTAGAGTGAGTTTGTGAAGGATACATTTTTTGGCAAGCATCATAGAGAGACTTTTCCAGTCGAAATATCATATAGAGTACGCACACCACTTGAAATTACGCAGTCTGATATTTGTGGCCCATTGTAGACACCATCCATAGGAGGTTGAATTTATTTTCTTACTTTTATTGACGTCTTCACAAGAAAAAACATAAGTATATTTTCTAAAACAAAAATCTGATGCATTTGGACGTTTTCAACAGTTCAAGGCACTGATGGAGAAGCAAAGCAGATATAGCATAAAAAACTTAAGGATGGATAGAGGCAATGAATATGTCTGAAATTATTTCCTAAATTTTTGCAAGACCAATGGCATACACAATAAATTCACTCCACGGTATACACCTTAATAGAATGATGTCGCAGAGAGAGAACATAACCATTATGGAGATGGCGCGTAGCATGATGGAAGCCAAGCATTTTCCAAACGAATATTGGGATGAGGTAGTGGAAATTGTTGTATACATCATGAACAGATGTCCGGAAAAGAGCGTGATGAAGAAACTCCATCAAGAAGGATGGATAGGTATGAAACACAATGTCTCTGATTTAAAAGCTTTTGGTTGCTTCACATATGCTCATGTTCTAGATGAGCTAAGAAGGAAATTAGGCAATAAGGGACATAAATGAATTTCTTTTGTTATTCTAAAGACATAAATGAACTTCAATGAAACTTTTGCACCTATCACACACATGGAAACAATCAAAACAAATTTGTTAGTTAATGCACAAAACAAATGGAATTTTTGTCAATTGGATGTTAAATCTACATTTTTGAATGGCTATCTAGAGGAGGAATTATGTAGAACAACCACAAGGCTATGAAGTTACAAGACAAGAGAACAAAGTATATAGTTTGAAAAAGGAACTCTATTGTTTGAAGCAATCTCCTAGTTCTTTGTACAGTCGCATTGATTCCTATCTGACCCATAATGGATTTCCAATAAGTGAAAGTCAACCGACGTTGTACATCAAAGTTAATGAGCAAGGTAACATGTTAATTTTTTTCCTGTATGTAGATGATTTAATATTTGATGGTGATTTTGGCATAAAGGATTTTAGAACATTCATGGAAAGTGAATTTGAAAATACTAATTTGGTGACTATGAAGTATTTTATGGGAATTGAAGTTCGACAATATAAAAGTGGTATATTTATAAGAAATTCTAAGTATGCAAACATAGTTTTGAAAATATTTAATATGGCTAATTGCAAGGTATCCCCAACACCAGTGATAATGTGATTAAAATTGAGCAAGGATGATGATGGATCAAATTTAGATCCTACGTTGTTTAAGATGATGGCTAGTATCCTTATGTATTTAACTACAACAAGGCCATACATCATGTATGGATTAATGTTGATCTCAATATTCATGGATTCACCAAAATACTCTCATTGGGAACCAGGTAAGAGAATTCTAATGCATGTAAGTGGCACAAAGGACCTTGGCATTATGTATTCTACCTTAGAAAATTTTAAACTCATTGGATACACTAACAACGAAAACAGAGGCAACATACATGATAGGAAAATCACATATGGGTACACATTTAATTTTGGTACAGGTGTTGTGTCACTGGCTTCAAAGAAACAACCCATTGTGCCTTTGTCTTCAATAGAAGAAGAGTATGTTGTAGCTACAATAACTTCATGTCAAGTTGTTTAGATGGAGAGAATGTTAAGAGATCTATCGCTAAACCAACAAGAACCAACAACCATTTACTAAGAAAATAGTTCATCCATATCATTGCGAATAATCATGTGTTCCACAAGAGAACCAAGCACATTGACACAAGGTATCATTTCATACGAGAATTGGTGAATACCAAATAAATTTGTTTACAATTTTGCAGGTATGAATATCAGCTCGTAGACATATTTACAAAAACATTGGGAAGGACACGTTCCAATATCTTCGAAGTTAATTAAGTGTAATAAGTTTTTCTTAGTAAATTTGTCATGCACAGAGCAAGTTCTAGCTCTGAAACATTTTGTAAAATTTTGTTTTTAATGATCCCCATTTGCTTATAATTAAGGGGAAGTGTTGGAAATATTAATTACAAGTAGATCCACGTCACATGTCAATCATCTCAGTCAGATTTCCTAGAATTACAAGTTTGTCAATCTGTCTGTTAGGTTATGGGGTTAATGTCTCACCATATTTAAGCAGCTGAATAGTATTTATGAAAGTCAAGTTCTTAAGTAGAAATAATTACAGGCTTTAATGTTACTTGGCAGCTTCCAAGAGAAGCAAAAATTTAGTCTTTGTATATGTATAAGAAAAGGAATGAAAAACAAAGTCTCTAGGAGAAGAACATACTAAGAGAGAAAGGAGAAGAAGAAAAACTCTGAGTTCAAGCGATCAAGTTAATGGTTTTGGAATGTGTTGAGATCCCAAGCTCTATGAAAGGTGAACAATTTAAGTAAATTTCCAAGTATGTAAATGCGGTTGTATTTCTCTTGTTATGTCGCGCTAATATATAAACTTATAGTTTTATGGTTAAATGTATGTTTTATTTTTTCTACACATCTCCTCCAGAACAAGGATAATTTTAAGAATGCCGCCAAAACCATGTCGAAGTAAACTCCCTTCGAAGTTATTTCGTTCAAATCAAAATTGTCAAAGTTAATACTTTGTAGAAAAAGGTGGGGGTTCCCAAAAAGTAGTGTGTCACAGTCCAAAAATAAAAGAAAACTAAAATTTTCACTACACAGTTACTCAAGTTAACTGAAACAGTTTCGCCCTGGATTGAGTATAGTAGTCTTCACAGGTGTGTGTTAGTTTAAATTGTTTTCTCGCGGGTGTTTCACCTTACTCACACCGAGAGAGAGTTGTTCCTTCTGTTGTCATTTCCTTGCGGTTGTGTGCAGTCTGCGGACTTGGGTGGACCTGAGAATCTCACCTACTTAAAATTTCTCATCACACATAGTACTTTTCATTTCAAATTATTAGTAAGCATAATTGATATTGTAAACGGTAAACCTTGTTGTTATTTAAGTTATATTTTCTAATTATATATATTTTTATTCATATGCAATTTAAATTGTGCACGCACTAGATGCATGTGACATTCACGTGAGGGCACATGGGAACCATGCCATCCTATGATCCATGTACCAATAGGTGGACTCAGAGCGAGGGGATATTAACGTTGTTTTAGTTAAGTTAATGACACTCTTAATTGCTCACGTTGTTTTAATTAAGTTAATGGCACTCTTAATTTCTCCTTGAGTGATGGATTTGAGCGTGATGGAAGCGATGTGTAGTAGGACAGAACACATTCATGGTAGAAGGGCGGTAGGATTGCTCCCATGTGCGTTGAGGAGGATTTATGTACCTGGAAGTTTGGACATCGATTTGTATCGAGCGTTCCTGCATTATCTTCATATTATTTTATTTTGGAAGGAGTGTGAAGCTTAACTATGAGGAACCGAACACCATGGCTACTCGTCATATAGGAAATCCAAGGTGTGGGAGTAGCGAGCGCACCTCCTCGGGATGACAAGGGTCTAGTAATTTTGGAGGGGGAGGATACATTAGTTCCATCAATGCTTCTACGAGGGGTCTGATAGATGACTGGGAAGCAGGTATTGTGGCTCACCAACTTGTGTATACATGCTCAGTGGGTAAAATAAACCACTATGTGTATACATGCTCAGTGGGTAAAATAAACCACTACCTGGTCGTGACGAACAGGTTGGGGCTCTCGATGGAAGAAGTCCAGTCGCAGTAGAGGAACGCCAAGGAGGTATCCTTGGACATGAGGGATACCATGCAACAAATTGCAGATAGTCTGAATAATCTAGAAGAGTGGCTAGATTGGGGAAAACACTATTTGAAAAGTGGTTCAAGGATGTTGGAGCAATAAGGCCGAGCCCAACAGAGGAAAAATTCATTGAAGCTACCTCTCATAGTGTCTCGATGGAATAGAGGAAGAATATGGGGCAATGCTGCAAGCCACCGATTTCAAAAATTGAAGGACGTGGGGAAGCTCTGATATCTGTTGGGCCTGTCACAAAACCTACCCGCAAGATTCGTCAACTAGAACTGTAGGACCTGGTCATGCCGCACAAATAGGAGCCCTTTCCTATAAAGTATTCGACAGAGGATGGAACTACAAAGCCTATCCTATAATTCAAGTAAGAGTCGACTCTTCTCATAATGCATGCTCGAGCTAGACGAGGTTTCTCTGGTCTAGAAAATTACTGTTTTTTTCATCTCTTTTGGTTATCTTTGTTAGAGAAGCTGATAGATGGTAGGATGTTTAATTTTGGTATGATGCAAACTCTCATATGCTTGTTTGTTTTAAGGCATGTTTTCCCTTTGTTGGGAGGGACATTTTTTGCTCTGTGCTTATTAGAACTGACATCATTTTTTCATTTTTGCTTGGATGAGATGGAGGTTTCACCTACTGAGGCCACCTTGAATTTTGATAAAAAAACAATCTCTTAGAATTCGGTTTCTCTATTAATGATATAATATACTTTGTGCAGCTTTGCATTATTTTTTAAATAATGCACTCTATACATAATCATGGTTATATTATAAAATTCTTATTAATTGTTATTTTCTTATCTTATGACACACAAAAAAAACATCAAAAATATCATTACATACCTTGCAGCAGGAAAATCTTCAAGAAAACTCCGCAATAGTCAGAATCCCAAACAATTGCATAACAAAGAATAACGTGTCGTCATGAGAGCACCATAATAATTTCATGCAAGAGGTATATTTGATAGAGAGTAGGGTTGGAATTTGACGGGCAAAATGCCCGTCACGAGGCATTTTGGTCGTTTTTTACGGTTACAAATTTAGATGGAACGTCATGTAAGATGGCCGGGTTGATCTTAAAAATGTATTTTTGACTGTTTATTATTTTTTGAAAACGTCATTATAGGTGTTAATCTCAGGTAGTCAAGGTTTCAAATAGTTGAGGTGCGGATTTTCTCTTACTTAAGTTTGGTAGTGGTAAGTTATTAGAGTTTGTCTTCCCCTCCCTGTGCCAAAGGCAAGTCATTGTGATTGTTAGGTTGGGAGAGTGATTCCACTATGTTTTACTTTATGGATTAATGAAGTTCGTTAGCTAAGTGGATCAAACAAAGAGATATATGCAGTGTGCTAGTTATGAATAAATGAGGTAAATTGAATAATCTACCATATTCATTGGTTCTTTACTTACCAGAAGATCCAAAACTAGTAATGAAATTTGAACTTTGAGGGGATAGATATGAATCTACGACTGAGAAAGAATTTGTAAATGGTTTCGATGCTGGTTGGAGCATCATTAGAGAATGGGTTAAGGAATTAATCAAAAGAAATGTAAATCCTTTTAGATGGGGAAATAAATCAAGTTGCACATCAAGCTCAATTAATATTGATTGGCCACATTCTAGCTTTATGATCCAAGCCCAGGTTTATTCAGGGTTAGGGAATCCCATTTAGGACAACCATTTTAGCTTCGATGATCATAAGATTAATGATTAGCATTTTGTTTTAGTCTATTTCAGCTTCCAGAAAAGTAATGCTCACCATTCAAGTTCTTGTGCTTAGTAAAAGATTGTTCAAATTCTTCATCCCAATAAAAGACTGGATACAAATATGTTTGAATTTCACCTTTTTTTCATCTGAGAGTGAATAACTTTCTCTACAGGGTAGCCCTTCATACCTCCTGGCATATTACTAGATTTCAACATATGAAAGAAATGTAAGTAAAGGAGTTATTGACGAGTAAAGTTTTCAGCGAAACATTTTGTGATGGGAAGATAGAAATCTAAAACGTCAAAAAAAATAATGAGACAGGTAAAATTGCCACCAAATTCCAGCCCTGATAGAGAGTATACGACCATTTATTATGTTTTTACATCCATAAAATATAATGTTTTACATATTATGTACATTAAATTAGATTGATTTTATTAAATATTATTTTCTTACATCATAAAAATGTATTATTAAATATTATGTTCTTACATCATAAAAATGTAATGTTTACATAATCTATACATTAAAATAAATTTTAATATAATTTAGTGTCGTGTAAGAGACGTGTTTCTTAATAGAACTCTTTACGCAGAAAAAACTAAATGTTTAATATTTTTTTTATTTAGTTTGTGTATTATATTGATAAAATGTAATATTTAATAAATAAAAATTATTTTAACCTATATTACATTCATGAAAAAATAATATTCAATAAATAAAAATCAATTAATAAAAACTATTTTAACATCATAATATTATTTTTAGAAAGCTTTTTTTTAAGTTATTATTATTTTTTTCATGAGAAAAAAAACATACTTTTGCTATTCAAGTTTGAATAAAAAAGTAGATACTTTTTAAAAATAGTCTAGAAACTTGACTCTCCAATTTAAAATATCTAAGATCCGTGAAATATAAATATCTAACGAGTGAGATTATTTGAATGATCAAAATATTGTATATCATAAATTAAGCTCCCAAAAAACAAGCATATCCCATTGTAAAAACAAGCATATCCTATTTCAAAATATGGCATGAAATCTAAAAGCCAAAATTATAGACAGAACCAGAGTGAGTTTGTGAATTTTCCATGAACTCCTCCAAATGGAGAATCCCTTCTTTACCCTCCATATCAAGTTTTGATAATCTATCTAGGAGTTGATTATGCTCCCTATATATATATATATATATGAAAGAAGTCGATGAAATTAAATTTCTTCAATTATTCAAGGATTCTATTACACCAAGGAAGTAAAGAAACCACATTAAAATTAAAATTTCCTCTTTCCCATTTAATTGTGACCTTGGAGTCCCCATATACCATAAGTGTGGCTATACAAAAGATTCCATCTTGAAAAGACACCATAAGGCCAACAACTCAACCTTCACATTTGATCCAGAACCACAATGTAATCTCCAAGTGTACCTATTAGAATAATTTAATAATAAAACTATACCCGCTGCACAAATTCCATCTTTATTGCACCATAAAAAAACCAACAATGATATTGTTGAATTTCCTTCATAGTTCTAGGCTTTGAAGTTTTTTCATTCCCTATACCAAACTCTTTCACCGGATTTATTATTTGCATACATATTATATCCAATTCCTATAGATGATCATAAAAAATACAAACATATATGGCATTCCATACTTTCCAAGAGATAATCCTAGGGAGGGTATAGTAATATCTGTAGTTTTTGTACCAAAGATAGTATCTTTTTTCAAAACTATTTCCTTCCAAGGTCTCTAAAATATTTATAGCAAAACACACCTTTTTCCAAACATTTAAGGTAAAATTACAATTTACCAAAAGATGTTCAATGGACTCTAAATAATTTTTTCATAGAGAGCATATATTAGGACCAAACCAACCTCTTTTTAATAAATTACCTCATGTTTTAGACATTTTTGGGAAAACCACATAAAACATTTCATTTTTAAAGGAATTTGCCATTTTCTTAAAATTTTATACCACCATTTTTTAATTGTATTGTCACCTTCCTAAACTATAGTTTAATATGTTGATTTTGTAGTGACAACACCAGGGATAGGATTGGAGATCAAAAGCAGAGAATCTCAATCCCCAATAAGTGTGCATCCAACAAAGTTAAGCTTGTTAATATAATTTTCCCATTCAATCACCAATTCATTGTTAAAACCGAGGTCTTTGGAAGTATACCAATAAGAGCTATCCATGTTCAACCATTTGGGGTGTCTTATATATGATAGGGTGAAGTAACCAATTTTAGCCAAATAGTACAAAATATAAGGAGAAAGATGAAAGTTTTCTCCCAATCCAAGAATAGGATCAATACCAACCATCACATCCTTTCCATTTCCCACTTTCCAAATAAGGTCATAGATTTTTAAAAATCCCCTCCATATCGGCCAGGAGTTTCTAGTAATCTTCTTAGGATTCTTTATCCAAACAACAAGATTCATCTTTAAATACTTTCCATATAAAAATGAAGACCATAAAATTTTTCCAAAAAGACCATGCCATAAACTCTTCAACCTTAATGTAGTACTAAACTAAAATAAGAGTTTTTTGATGGCCCATCCCCAATCATTTAGCATTGAAAGCTTTTCCAGACTAACCATTATAATATGGAGTAGTCTAACTAGTCGACTATTTCACCCAGAGTTTTTCTTCTCTAGTGATTGTCCATTAGATTACTTTTTTCCAAATATCGTCCAGTTTACTTTAACTACCGTATTGTCTAACAACAACACCACAGACGTTAGCAACACGTCTCTAATAGAATCTTTTTTTACAAGTCTCGATTTTGAAATTTGAAATTTCAAAGGCCCGCTCTATCCTCTCCTTCATGAATCCATTGAACCCATTATACCCATGGCTTCTGCCTTACGAGGTGAATGAATCACAACCATTACAATAACAGAAAAAGAGTAGTTAATGAGCCATGGCAATTCGATCTCGAGGCATCCAGGTAGAAAGGCTCTAGCTCTGAGCTATGTTCTAAACAGGAGTTGGAAATGGTTTTTGGATGAGGAGATTTACTCTACTATAAATAGGATACTTTGCACCTGCACTTGGATGAGAACCTTTGCTCTACAAATAGGGGAGTTGGCATTCACTGAAAATAAAAGAATAATGTAAAATAAACAGTAGAATATTCAACAATTGCGAGTCATTTGGTTTTCATTGCTTCAAAATAGTAATATTGCAAGAGTTTTACACGGCTAAGAACTCCCCTTTCTCTTTGAATGCTTTCTGTTTTAAAGAAAAATGTTGAGGAATTTCAAGTGACTACCTCAACTAAACAATTACAACGGATTCTTATTACAGATTTTACAAAAACTCTTTAACTCAAACCATCCTTGTACATTTTCCACATGTGATGAGGCTTGAGTAGTGGTCTGGGAAATACAACCGTATTTCATATTTTCAATATGCATTTCTCCATCTTATATTGTCTTATAGATGTCACGCTTCAGGTGTTTAAGTACATTTTGAGCATAATCATTGGATAAACTTGCAAGTTTAATTGGTAAATTTTTTTGTTCAAATCCTCTTTATTGATTTCCGATGGCTCCTTAATGTTTTCCTTACTTTCATCTTGGATCTGATCTAATTTAGATATTCGTAGCCAACTTCATACATATTTATCTAACTTGTCCATCAAGGCCATGCCAAAAATTATATAGTATGTCATCTGTTGAATTCCATAACTTAAAGCTCCATAACTTAAAGCATGCTTTGTTTGCTACTCTGATATTTTCCGCAATTTCATTATTGGTAGAATTCCACAAACTCAGTAAGACTTGGATCTTACCTTTATCCCTCTTACTAAATCTTGGAATCATCCTTGGTGCTTGTGAGTAATTATTTTTCCCATCAATCAACTTATCAAAAGTGTTTTGTATTCTGTTCCTCTCATCCACCTATTCATCTACCTGGTCATTGAACTGGGTTAAACTATCGTAACATTATTGGGATTCATTCACTTCTATGAAAAATTTATTGTAAGACTCCTTCATAATTTTATTAGATCCTAATGGTTTATGCTTCAACATATCAGACAGGCTCATCAAAATTTAGACAGAGTCTAGCAAATTAAAAATGATAATTTCGTAACACAAAAGCCTCTTGCATGTCACAATTGAATTTTAAACAAAAACCCAAAAACGATGCCAACTCCCCTATTTGCTGAGCAAAGGTTCTCATCCAAGAGCCGAGCAGGTGCCAAGTCTCCTATTTATAGCAGATTAAATCTCCTCATCTAAAAAACATTTCCCAGACTCCTTCATAATTTTCTTAGATCCTAATGGTTTATGCTTCAACAGATCAGACAGGCTCATCAAAATTTAGACAGAGTCTAGCAAATTAAAAATGATAATTCCGTAACACAAACCCCTCTTGCATGTCACAATTGAATATTAAATAAAAACCCAAAAACGATGCCAACTCCCCTATTTTCAGAGAAAAGGTTCTCATCCAAGAGCAGAGCAGGTGCCAAGTCTCCTATTTATAGCAAAGTAAATCTCCCCATCTAAAAAACATTTCCAACTCTTGTTTAGAACAGAGCTAAGAGCTAGAGCCCTTCTACCTGGACGCCTCGAGATCGAATCGCCATCTTTTCATCAACTACTATTTTTCTGTTATGGCAATGGCTGTGATTCATTCACCTCGTAAGATAGAAGCCATGGGTATGACGTATTCAATGGATTCATGGAGGAGAGGATAAAGCAGGCCTTTGAAATTTGAAATTTCAAAATCGAGACTTGTAAAAAAGGGGAGTAAGCTAGCTCGGGAGCAATCCTCCCTCATTGGACAGAGGAGGAGCAAAGTTAGCGTTGACTTTACTCCTCCTCCGTCGGATGGAGGGAGAATTGCTCCCAAGCTAGCTCACTCATAAAAAAGGTACTATTAGAGATGTATCCGTGGTGTTGTGTTGTTGTCAGACAATACGGCGGTCAAAGAAAACTGGACGGTGTTCTGAAAAAGTAATCTAATAGACGATCGACGGAGAAGAAAAACTCCACTCCTTATAATATTGCCCCTATTTGTCTCACGTGTCCAAAGAAAATAAAAAGTTCTTTCTCATTTTATTTATAATATAAACCGCAACTAGTGATAATTCCTTGAAATTACTTTATAAATATAAATTAACTTGAATTTTAAATTAATATATTTTATAAATATTTATGAAATAACAACCATTAATATATTTATTAATATAAATATTATATCTAAATATTAATAATACTAAATGTTACTAAACGTTGTTTCATGCATTCTTGTCAAATTTTGTGGATATATTCCTTTTGCAGTTATATCACCATTGTTTATATGAAATTGTTAAATTTTGTTGATATATTCTTTTTGCAGATTTATGACCATTCAATGCCCATAAACAGTTGTGGAAGATCTATTTATTCGAACTTAAAAATGATGAGACTATAGCATTATTATCATCGTCGATTCCCGTTGTGCCAACGACTGTTTACGTTTAGTTGTTCGCTACCGATCAGGCGAATAAGTAAGCTGTCAGCACAGTTCAGAGAGCTTTTTCCGGATTAAAAAGCCCCACATCAAAACGAAGTTGTGGCTATTAAAAGAGCACGATGAATCCAATTACTACAATGTTTCCATGTACATTAGTTTTTTATTGAATAAAAAAATCGTCTTCTTTTTGAAATAGTTTTTTAATCAAGAATCTTGTTTTAATATGTTTTGCTTTTTAACTTTATTAAGAATTAAATCATTTTTTAAATAAGAATATTGTTTTAATTTGTTTTACTTATTTTCTTAACTCCAATAAGAATCTTATTTAAAGTACATGCTTAAATTTATGCAATATGAAACAACATCTTCTTATTATTTTCACACCTTGTAAAATTCAGATATAAAATGTAATCCATGGTTTTGAGAACATGTGTTAAACTAACATTCATCTATTTGAGTTTCAAATCCAAGTGCAGGTCGTTAAAGAGAGGCGACGGTCCAGAGGACTCATTTAAAACTCTAAAACCTTTAGTTTACTTTCAATTCTTAATTTATAAATCAATATATAAATTTTCCTTCTTTTGCCAATTGTCATTAGTCTTCCACCACTTTGGTCTTCAATATGCAAGCTCATAATTGAACAGACAAGTTCCAAAAAAGTGAACACACAAGTTCAGGGGAGGGAACAATTTGAAGCTCAAAAGTCTTGTTGAGATTTTCCATTGAAATATTTCTTAACCTTCTCCTTTTCCCTAATGGATTCCTGCCCAACTCAGGGGTGGCCTCTCGACGGATGGAATGAACGCATAGTAGAGTGTCAGATTGGTTGGGTGGAAGGTCGAAGTCATGTTTTTAGTTGCCTCATCTCCTCTGCACATATAAGTAAATCTATAAGTGTTAATATTTTCATATGATTGTGTTAGACTATATAGATTGTTCATCATGTAATTGTAATATTTGTATGTCTTAGATTAAATTGTATGAATGAGGAGTTCTTAGCATGGAACAAATTTAGTTGAAGGGTGAGTGCACAAAGAGAAATTCAGTTCCACTAGAAGCACCCCCACTCTCAGCTTTGTGACTCTACCCATAGATAAATTTCTGTATAAAGAAGCATGACTATGAATGTCACTAGTGATTATGTTTCCAACAACAAAAGCATTCAGCCAACAATATCAGTGCTTGATACACCCTCATTTCATTTTATCTGCTTGTAACATCCAGCCTTTTTGGGAAAGGCATAAGCATCACATCACTGAACAATTGTCTTTTCTGATGCACAAATGTAGTGTTCTTATGTGCTTTTTTTTTCCAAATGAGAAGACATACTTCATCTTTCAACAACAATATCAATTTTATTAATTTGTAGTGCAGTGATTTATTTCATGTAGGCTGTTAAGAAATTGTTCCCATGAGGAATGCATGTTAATAGTGCAAAAAATAATAGCAGATATTACTGATGACATGATTACAATGAGAAGTGTGTTGTATATTATGACACCTTTGTTTTTTATTATGCTTTTAAGTGCAAATCCTGTTCATTTATTTTGGCACTTGTTCCGAGTGTGTTTTCTAAAATTTTAGGAAATAATTCAAAGGCCAAGTACCATAAGGGAAATTTTTTTGTTCCTTATAGGTCATATCTAGATTGGTCAGTGGGCATGGTTCAGATGAATATCCTCTTATATATTACAGTGTTGAGACTTGAGAGGCGGTAATAGACAGTCTAGAATCCAAATAAGTACTGGCTGTGCAAGAATTTGTGTCTCTAAAATTGATCATAATTGTCCATAGTTTTCTTCTAGATTTTTGGCTCTAATTGGATTTTCTACCATGTCAAGAGAGTCTAAGATCAAGATGAGCCATTGAGATCAGTGATATTTGGGTTTCAAAATCTAGATATGCACATTTATGTCTCATCCAAACTAAATTTTAACCTTCATATGCCTTGTAACCATATCAAGAAATATGAGGGTTTCCATCGGCTAAATATTGTGAGTTAGATGATCTAGGTAGGGTGTAAATGAGTAAATGATATTTTCCTTTGTCCAACATGCTCAGGGTGGTCCATCGAATAAATTATCTTCTATATAGATGCTCTAAGTATCATAGATCCTTTCTCTAACAGAGTAGTTGTGTTGCACGGTTTACTAAATTGGGTATTAAAATATATCTGAAAAATTATCCTATGATATCTTCTTAAACAGAGTGTACAGATGTGAGAATGTTGGCGACTATGAGGACCCACCTTCTTGGAAGGAAAGGAGAACAATATTGATAGTGAACTAAATGCAAATAAACCTAGATCATCTAACACATGGCTGGAGTAAAAGTGGCTAACGCTTGAAAAGACTATGGGGGGACCTCAAACCCTCACAACAGTAGCAGAAATCCTAAGGATAAGAGGTTTTCTTCTAATTCTACTTTTCATTTATAAGTGTCAGAAAGAAGAAAAAAAATTGAAAGAAGCTCACATCTTGTCTTTGACCAGTTTGTATTTTATTATGGCATGGATTCATATTATGGTTCCCTATTGTCTCCTTCTAGAAATATTGAATTTAAGTATGTTGATTTTGTTGTGTCTAGAAGGATCCACATGCATTCTAGAGAGAGAATACTAGAAGGTGTTATCTTTCTCAACCAATCACCATTGATTAAAGATCCTTACCTAAAGTAGATTACAAAGAAACCACCAATAACACATACTAACAAAGAGCCCGTGGAGCTTGCAATCATAAGGAGATTGATTGGAATCGGTGACAATAAACTATGCTAGAAAATACATGATTCATAAAATTTTGCAAAGAAAAATATGAAGAAATTGAAGTTGATTGACACTGATGGGTTTTTATAATGACAAACAATAGAAGATTCACAATTTTAGAAACAAAGAAAAAGTTGATTGACAAGGATGAGCATTGAGCATGGAATACAAAAATAGAGACATAATGAAATGCACAATGAAACTGGTTGAAGACCATTCCAAACTAAAAGAATGTGGATTCCATGCTCAATGAACAATGTAGGAGATTTTCATCTGGCATTTCACCTCATCTATTTTTATTTGTGTTAATGAAAGGAACCCAGATTGATAGTCTACAGATTTGACGCAAACATTTTCTCTGAGATGAATGAAGATCGGCCTTGAAAGATATGAGAAATGCATCTTGTGCTTTGTGAGGATATTCATCTCCACACAGTTTTGGACAAGAAAATCCCATACCTCCACACACTTTGCATATGGAATTCTAGGAGATGGAGTGGAAGAATTTATAGTGCTAGACCAAGAAATCTAATCATTGACAGTTGTTTGCAAGTTAGTGATAGAAACCTATCTTCTTGATCCACTACTTAATTTCTCACAGTTTTTTAATTTTGTGATGTATTTTATTTTATTCTTGTAATTTTCAGTTCAATTTAGAGATGGCTTGGGAACTTCCTTCACTGTACATGTCACGTAATGTATTAGAAGTCATATTTCCATCCATTGGGTCACCTATGGATATTAATGGAGTGAACATGATTGTACTCTTGAGTCTTACCCTTGCTGGTTGTAATTCTGGAATTTGGATTAAGCAGTGAAATTTGATACTCTTTATTCACTCTGCCAGGAAAATTAGGGAGTGTAGGTGCCAAGGGATTGGACTTAGATGAGCTAGACATGAGCTCAATGTCCATTTGTCAAGCAAAACAAGCTTAAGGTTTAGTTACCACTTATGAGCCACGTGTTTACTAGAAACTTCCATAGAGAATTTATGTGTGTTGTGGGATGCATGTCTTTCATACTAGTTGTAGACATTTGTTTTAGATTTGGGGATTGTTATAGTGGCCTATTTCCCTATTCATTATATTAATAACCATTTTTGGAACATGCTTCTTCTTTTTAGTTATAAACATTGAAAAAAGAGATTTTTACAAAAGGAAAAATTCAACTCATAGAGCACCACCACAAGGAGAAACTGCAAATAAAATAGTAAACCCCTATATGAAAACTAAAAATCCTACCATCAGAGAAGTTGGAATCAAGTGACCAACCTATTGAAAAACTTTCTTTTACAGAGCAGTAAGGTTGGCCTGAAACACTAACACTAGCATACCAAAACATTGTCCCTTTAGAAAACCACAAGGTGTCATGCAAGGGAGCAACATGACCTTAAAAGAGAAAATCAGTTGCTAAGACTGAGGTAATTAGGTTTATAAGTAATGTGGTTAAGTTCTCAAATGGAAATGGGTGAATGAGTGGAATCGACATGAGTCTCTTAGCAATGGATTCCATAATTGATGTGTTGATCATGATCATGAATGCAGGGAATGTCATGATATGTTGTAGGTGACTGTAGGAAAGGATGTAAAATCGTAGAGTAGAGCTTATACATTTTTATGGCTTTTACTCTCAAAGGACAGGACATGACACAAGATTTGATACAGTACATCAAAACATTTGGATCGAAAGGAAGGTTAGTCAATTATTTAGTTTAAATGGTTTTAAATTTGAGCATCTTTTGCACTAGCTTACTAATGCAGTCAAGCTGAGAATAATATTATACTGCAAATATAGTGAATCCGATTAGAAGTTTATTTATTTTTCTACATTATTTATGTTAGTTTGTAGTAAAAAATCTCTTTTTGTATAAAAATAAAAAAATTTAAAAAAGTTTTCTTTGTAGGTCAATTGTACTCTTTGAAATATGCCCTTCAACATGTAACCATGGATCTGGTTAGCTCCTCAAATATTTAGATATTATGAATAAAATAAAATAGAGGGTCTTTTAGCTAGAGCTAAAATTTTACCCTAGGAATAGTTTTCCACCATATTCTAATCAAAGGCTATTTCTGAAGTACTTCAGCAAATTATGTTAATTCGTAGTTAAGGGAAAGAAACACAGGGTAAGAGAACTTAATCTCTGGATTTAGAAGAAGCGACCTCTCACTTCAGCATTCATGTTCCTAAGTACACATTGGAGTCCATTCAACTCAATTTCAACTGCTTCTGCATGGCCTCCACCTTTGATTTCTATCAAAGAAGCCAACAAATTTCCCACTTTCACTTGGAAATCCTTTGGTAGTCTTGTTTCCACTATCAAGAATTTGTATTAACACCATTGCATGTTGCCTTTCGGGGTTCCATTTATCTTATATGAGTAACCTTTTTGCGAAGAGTAGTTACTATTTTTGGTGGTGGGTGAGTAAATATGGTTGTGCTCACTTTAAAATGTTATAGACACGCTTGGATTCGTGCTAAAGTGAGTGATTGGGCCACTATTACTAAATGCACTTCCTTTTAATTATCGAGTGTGATGACCTTCATGTCTCTAACTAACCATCCAAAGACTTTGCTTGATATGAAACACATTTACCAAAGATATCTCCAATATTTGGCAGTTGAATAGTAACTACCCAAGCTAAGCACAGATTTTCATTGCTTTCACCACAAGGTTCTCATATTTCTCCATCAAATATTTCTATAACTATTTAATTTGATTGATTTTCATTTTTCTTGTTGACTAGGAAATACACGATTGACGCTAGCCTTTTCAAACAAGTCAAGGATGTGATTAGTATCTGGTATCTCGTCCTTCATTTTTAAGTGGTAGTTGTTTCAATTCATTTTAACCACCTTTGTTAAGGATTGAAATAACTCCATTTCTCAAATTTGTAATTCAATATTTTCTATACTTAATAAATCTCAGGATCACATAGTCACTGTGCAAAGAGTAAAATGTTAAATTACTCATAAATGTCGAAGACATTCCTTGAGATCACTTGAGATTAGCACATTGCGGTGAAAAATTAATCCTTCAAACATTACTGTAATAAAAAAAATATCAAATCAATTCCAATATTGTATCATTAGTAAGTGTCAAAATTTTCTGAGAGTCTAGTGCTAATATAAATTTTCAGAGTGTCAAAATCATACACAACAATCATTTCCAACTCTGTACAAGTCTTATTTTCACTTGAAAATAAAATTATTTCTGAACTGAGGTTTTTTACAATCATTTTTTCCAAGCTTTAGCATCATTATATAGTGTGTTGGTGACTTAAATTACAACAGTACCCTCTTATTGTAATATGGTGTAAACAATGGTTATTTTGCTTGAACATCCTTCTATTCTCATTTAAGGATGTGTCTTCATGTCCTCTTATCATGGGTCTCTTAATGGAGTAGGATTAAATATCAAACCTTAAACAAACATAATGGTTGCTAAGGAATAATGATTTTTCCAACCCATTAAGCCAATTTCTTGAGTTTTGTTCAAAATTCCTAGAAAAGGTTTATGGATTTCATAACCTGCTTCATCATATATTGTGAACTTATACAATCTATCATCCTTTGCCAACCATTAGATACTTAAATTTGTATAATGATACTTTTTACCATTATAGAGGACTCTGTAAGTTACGTTCCCAAATTCTTAAAGGGTGCTAGCTCAATGGAAGAGTGTCTTCCTTACAAGAAGAAGGTTGGTGGTTCGATTCCTCCATGCCCTAATGATATTATAATATTGGTTAAACACAACTAAATTAGTAACCAAAATATAAGAGATAAGTGACCAAAAAAATGACCAAAATATGTATATAAAATTACTAAAAACAACTAAATTAGTGACCAAAAAATGAGAGATGCAAAACTACGAATTAAAAAGGATGCAACACATTGCGCTAATGATGAATCCAAACATGGCGTTGATATGGTAGCAAAATAAGACGCGAAACTAGGCATTAAAAAGGATGCAACACGTGGCGCTAATGATGAAGCCAAACATGGTGTTGATATGGTAGCAAAATAAGATGTTACTTTGGATGCAAAACATGGCACTACATAGGAAGCAAAATATGGTCCAACGGTAGAAGAAATATTTGGTGTCATTTTGGTAGAAAAACATGATGCAAATAAGGAAGCAAAAATTGGTGCAAATTTGAAAGCAAAAATTGGCACATATTTGGAAGTAAAATATGGTTCAAAATGGGATGCTAAAGTGGTAGAAAAAATGGATTCAATATTGGATGCTAATTTGGATGCTAACATGGTGTGATTAAGGATGCAAATATGGCTCTAATGGGGATGTTATTTAAGAAGAAAAAGCGGACACTTGCTAGGAAGCAAAATAGGACGTTATTTAAGAAGCAAACCTCGACGTTGTTTAGGAAGCAAAGTTGGACACTATTCTGGAAGGGAAAAAATAGACGTTAATTTGGATGTCATAAAGGATGCTGTCTAGGAATAAAAACAATACATTTTTTGAGACGCTTTAGGTTTTGTCGATGATGTGTCCCATTTAGCATCTAATTTGACCTCTCAATGTAAAAAAAAATTACACTAAAAAGGGACTCTAAATGGGACGGTAATTCTAGGATTTGTTGTATTGTCTGTGAATGTGTGAGAATAGTATATGTTAAGGAGATGATTGCAAATTTCCAAATTTTGACAAATATTTATGTAAATATTTCAAAATATATTATACAGATGTGAAAAAAGAAAATAATTTAAGATGCCATTAATTGGTTAAATTATTGAGGGATTGATAAGAGTACCACTTTGAAAAATATTGATAATATTACAAATATTATTACTTCTACGTTGAAAGAGAAAATGTGGGAATTGGTGCAATGAAGATGACTTGGTTAAATTATCAAGGGATTGACCAGGCTACCACTTTGCACAATAAATTTCCATCTTTGTTATCACTTAGAATGCAATCAAATTATGTCTTTCTTGTCTTGTCCCTTAGGGTCCAATACACCAATTTGGGTCTAAGTAGATGTTAGACACCATGAACATCAATGTTCAAATTTGAACCCTTCCCAACACTTCCAAAGGGTTCTATCCCTTCTTAGATGTGTAAAGTTAAGATTTCCCTTCAAAAAAAAATTAAAATGTGAATTTCACTCTTTGAATTAAGAGGGACATAATTTATATCAACATTTCAAATGAAGGGAAACCTTAGAAACTACCCATCCATATACATTTCTCAATATGTTGAAATTCCTATGCTATACAGTTTGACTCATCATTCAAAATATTGGAAATGTTATAAATTATAATCACTCACTCAATCACATCACCTACTCATTTCTTCATTGTGCAAGATGATGACTGATGAATGAAAACTATGAGGAACTGGCCACCAAGATGTGACTCTAAATCCAAATTCACTTGAGGCTACAATATAATGTGTGACAATGTGTCATCGACTGGAGTTGTAACAACAAAGAACAATTACTAGTCTACCACTAGGCTCGAAACGAGCCCAAAAATTTGTGCCTACTACCTATGTGAACTTGGCTACCAATGTCCACTTGTTTTTCATCAAAAATAAATTCAAATGGTCGGTTTGATGAGTCCTTCTCTACAATACTTCATTTCTTGCATGAATATCATGGACTCACAACAACTATATAAACAACAATACTCAATGTCATGCAACTACAAATAATGGCATGCAGCTAGGATCCCAAACTGTAGAGGTCGATTTATTCATTAATATAGAGAGGTGTTATTGGGCACACAATATGGACAAATAATGAGTTAGAAAAAAACAATTAGACTAAAGCACCACAATGTTTCTTAATAAAATTAAAAAAACATTTTTTGACTCAATAATGGTATTCAATTTGATGGATGGCAAGATAATGATCATTAGAGGAAATTTCAACTCAAAATGGGCCTTTTAACCATAATTCAAATTCCATGTCATCATGTGTTAGCCAATGAAATTGGTTTAAATTTGAAATACATAGGTGTTAAACAAATTTTTAATATAAATTTGGGGATAGGTATCATAAAAAAACTATTTTTTTTGTTCATATGTTCGACATATCTCCCTGTGTTTTTACTCAAATTTCGATCGGGAGAGCTCGGTGGATGCGAAATTAAATTCTGCATCCAACGAGTACCTGCTCGACATACATTTGATAGACCCCGCTACCTTAAAAACAAGAAATACCTGAAAAAATGTGATGATGACATATTCTGCATCCAATGAGTACCCACTTAGCATCATCACGTTTTTTCAGGTATTTCTTGTTTTTGGGGTTGCAGGGTTGGTCAAAAGTATGTTGAGTGGGTACTTGTTGGATGCAGAATTTAATTTTGCATCCAACGAGCTCTCCCGATCGAAATTTGAGTAAAATCACAGGGATATATGTCGAAAATATGAACAAAAAAAGTTGTTTTTTTCTTTTCTTCCTCCAAAATCAATAAATATTATTTTATTATTTTAACTATTATTTTATTATTTTTCTTAGGAGGCCCATTTTGACTTGAAATTTCCTCTAATGGTAGTCTCTCTCCGTCCATCCAAACATTTGTCCTTCACACTTGCCACCAAAATAGGTATAAAAATTGCATGTCTTTACATCCTCTTTACATTCAAATGTGGTTGCAAGGAATTCTTTGAAGGTGAAGTCCATAATTTTATGTCTTCTTCCTCATTCTCGTGCCTTTTGGTAAGAAAAATAAGGAAAGTAGTGGCATGCATTAGCATGGAAAACAATTTCGACATAGTGGTAGATACATTAATTGTTTTCATTAAATAAGTTAAATTTGCTACGCATGATTACCTATTCAATGAATCGTGAACTTGTATAGAAGACAACAAATTTTAGATGCATGAGCTCTTAATTACTCATACCTAGAACTTTCTTAAATCCATTAATTAACAAACTTCTTTTGGTGTTCTGGTTCAATTTCAAAGGAAGATTGTCGAGACTCAAACATGTAGTGAGTTGCAAGGCTCCAGTTGACTTACGCTTGATTCCATCTTCCTTAATGTTATACATGTATGTTGTTGCGACAAGGGTTGAACAACAAAATTGGATTATGTGACCGAGATGATGCTAGCATTGTTAACTTGCTTGGTATGTAGTTTTGTTTAATGTTTTATGCGATGTGTATTGTTTTTTCTTAGGAACCCAATGCCCATCACTCTTAAGTCTCTCATGCTTGGATGACTTCCCTCTCTTTGGATTGAATTACGTTTATTGTTAGCTTTATATGTATTTTTTGGTGGTAGGTTTAATATAGCCTTGTTTTGCTTAGTACGTTCCTTTCGTAGATAGTTAACAATACATATCTCTCATGGTTCTAGTTTTTTTAAAACTATATCTAGTTACAATGTCTTACACTATGCATAAGATAACACAGAAGCTGCAATATAGTTATTGCACATTATGAGTAGTTTTTTTTGTATAATGAAGTGTGCTTAAAGTGTAAATTTAATGTTACATATATGTCAAATTAATGTCTTTAAATTAGGTTTTATTGAAAATATATCATTTTTTCATGTAGATATTAGGGGTGCTCAATAGTTTAGGATTGTAAACATTTGGAAGGACAATATATTTAAAATTGTAAAAAATTGGAAAAACAATATTTATTTTTTTCATTTATGAAGGAAAGGGATTAGTTAATTTATACTTGTCAATTAAATTACAAATTTTTTTTTCAATTCATCATTGAAAGGCTCCAATAATAAATGCACTTCCAATTGAAATTTTGATCATGGTGACCATCAATATTATCATAATTAATTAATAAATTAAAAATATTAAAAATTATATACAAAATATATTTATATATTTGATTTCTCATGATAATGTAATAAATAGTTATTTTTTTTAGAACATTCTCACACATCATTTATTTTACTGACTTAATTCAACCAACTCGATTAACCATTCGAATCAAAATACTTCAACCTTATCTTCTTTGTATATATCGAAAAATTGTAGAATAACTTATACTTTATCCACCCAACTGTCAAAACATATAATTTATCCACTTGACTTTAAGAACCTATTCAAAAACACTTCTTTTGTACAAAATTCTAATGAGTGACTAACTATTAATAAAATGAATTCACAATAATTTGCCCAATATTGCTTCAAAAGCAAGCTATGTCCTCCAAAATTCAATGGCAAGCACAATTCAAGAGGAAGCACTAGCCGACATGTACGCCTTTCAGTAAATGTACAGTTGTTGTTTTGTTCGCAAATATAATATCGTGAAGGGCACACATCGACACAGTCCACCATGTGGAGAAGCACGTTGAAGCGAGGCCGCAAACGTGAGAGACTAGCTGTGACCATAAGCCCTACGTCAGATTTGATTAATATTATTATCATAGCTGGAGCTGCTGTCATAACTGCAAGTCTGCTTTCTTCTATTGTTTAAGCTAAGCTCGTTTACACATATAGCATGTTGAAGTCCAGGAGGAGCAGCGGCACCCTGGTGATAGATGGGAGTACCAAACGTGAACACTGCTGCAAGAAACGTGGTGGCGATGACGACGATACTCCTGATTACGCCCCAGCTGCTTCTGAGCTGCTGCCTCTGCAACTTTCACCTCGTCATCATTCGGCCATTACTCAGCGGCGGGATCAGTATCGCTTTCCTCATTCCCCTTACCAAGTTTTCTGTCGCCCCATTCTCCCCACAGTCATAACCAGCGTCTACAACCTGTAAAAGATTTGGGGTTCAGTATCTAATCTAGAAGTGTACTTGTAATGATAATGTATTGGTTTAGCATCGACATCATAGGGTAGTGGTACCAGTAAGCATGAGATATAACTGCAGCTCAGCTTTCAGATATTTTTTTCTCTCTTATATACGTTTCTTTAAATTTTTTCTTTTTATTTGTTCAGATGGTGCTTGAAATTTTGTCTCGTCACCAATCAAAGTAAGTGATTTTATAAGTAAGATACACCAATCAGCCAAGCTCCTTTTGCGGCTTTGGGTTTAAACTTTAAAAAGCTGACTGGATTTCCTTTGTTGCTTAGTTATTAAATCTTCATTTATATTGGATCGCCTACTCTTATCTACCTAACAATATTATTCATTCTGTCTCCTATACAGTATACAACTCTGCTAAATACTCATGAGTTGATAACAATGTTTAGGTATATGGAAAATCAATTCTCGAGCATTGAATACATTTTATTTTTCAAAGAGAGACTCAGCGATAAACATCACAAGCGAGAACTTCTGGATTTGTCATAACTCTTAGCGTTTGCCACAACACGATGGCTGGCGCTTTATAATGAGGGTGAGAAATGGGGTTTACAGATTCAATGAACGATCTGGGTATAAGATAATATGACACTAACTATGAACATAGTATATCGAAAGCATCGCTCAAGATGACATAAAAGTGGTAACTAGAACCCATATTATATATCGTTCATTAGGTTTAGGGGCTCCTTGTATCTGTATTCAATATATACGCCTATCGGCGTAATCATACCGCACGAATAGTGTGATTAATTGTGAAGTTTCCAATTATATTTTGTTTGAATCTGTTAGTTTCCTAACGCCTGAGCTTATGTCGATTGCTGATTCCCCATCCAACGGGCAATGGAGATAAGGATGGCTGTTTTTTAACTTTTTCTCAATGCCAGATAAGGATGGCTGTTTTTTAACTTTTTCTCAATGCCATTGTTAAAACTATTGAATTTGAATCCGTTAGTTTTCCAACTTTCTTTTTGATGTCAATAGTAAAGGTAGGGAAACAAATTGTTATTTTTGGTTTAAATGTTATCAATAAAAATATTGAGTTAAATGTATTATTATAATCTATGATTGCTCATAGTTGAATTATATTAATCAGTAGACCATCTATATGAAACGTGTTGAGTATCGCAGTGTTCACGTGTTGAGTGCCGTAGTCTTCGCAGTTGTTATTTTGTTTAAATTGTATCTCGCAGGTGTTCCGCCTTAATCGCACCAAGAGCTAGCTGTTCCTTATGTTGTCATTCTGTTACGGCTGTGTGTTGAGAATTTCACGTATTTAAATTTAAGCAGATAATTAGAAGAATGTGACATAAAAAGAATATAAAATATAAATGATAGTTAATAAATGGATAAAAGAAAGAATGTGGATAAGAACGTGTAGCTACACGTGGATAAATCAAAGTCTAACCCTTTTTTAACTAAAAAATATAAGCATTTAATCTCTATGAACTTAAACCCCTTTCTTATTTAAGTTATATTAACTAATTATATTATTTTTTATTAGTATAAGATGCTGATTTAATTGTTTTGTGAAACTTAAAATAAACATCAAGTACATAACTCTGCAAGAGGAAAATTTCAAAAAAACTGCACCTGTAAAACAAAAGAAACACTATCAAAATTACAACTGGTTGTGGGAGGCCGGCTATTAGATAGATAATTCACACAAAATAATCTTGATATATTATTTTCAAATCCAAATACAACATATTTATATAAATGTGACTACATCTAACTTTTTTCAAAACTTTTTTCAATTTTGGAAAAATGAGTTGAGAAAATATTTTAACCAATCTCAAACCAAATCTATATACAATAATAAAAACATTATCTAACAAGCTAAGACTAGCCACACCATTAATGCATAATACATAAAACGTGGTTAATACATAATACATAAGAACGCAGCCAAACGTATGACAGAAATGCAACGTAGCAGGGTTCAGTGTAACATTAACACATCAGTGCTTTAGCTCTGGCAATTTTATATGGGAGTGAGCTAGCTATGGAGCAATCCTCCCTCCATCGGATGGAGGAGGAGCAAAGTCAACGTTAACTTTGCTCCTCCTCCATCCGATGAGGGAGGATTGCTCCATAGCTAGCTTACTCCATTTTACATGTGATGAGAATTTTTCTACGTCGAAGATTCCGCAATACTAGTGAAAATCCCAAACAGTTGCAATAATAAAAAACATTAACAAATTTTCGGCTGAAAATAAACCTAACCCCACCATTAATGCATAGTTAGAGAAACGTCGCCTAACGCATGGCAGAAATGCACCATAGAAGGTTTTAGTGATCATTAATACATCATTGCTTCAGCTCTGGCAAGTTTACATCTGGATGAGAATTTTTCGACGTCGAAGTAAGACTCCGCAATAGTGAGAATCCCAAACAGTTGCATAGCAAAGGATAACGTGTCGCCATAATAATGTCATCCAGTTTCTCTATATTGCTATGGACTATACTACCGTTTAATACTCAGGTTGTGTATATTCATATGAAGTATACTACCATTTAATCTGGAGTATACCTCGGACATATTGTAAGTGTTGTACCGGTTTATCAATATATAATCCCGCTGATGCATAAAATTGAATGAATTTTATTTAAAATTGCAAAGTGAATAAGGTGTAACGTTTTATGGGTATGGTGTACATTCTATAATTTTTTAAAATAGTTTTTATTTATTAAGTATATATAATTTAGTTGAATGTTTGACATTTCTTTTATTTATAAAAAAATATTTTGTTCTTACATCCATAAATATAATGTTTTATATATTCTACTTTAAACTTTAAATTTGAATATAATCTAATTTTTAATTAGATTTTATTTGTAAAAAATATTATGTTTTTATATCCATAATAAAAATATAATGTTTTACATGAACTTTGATGGAAAAGCTCGATAATTTTCAAGGGTTAGAGCACTCGTGCAGAGGGATCTCGGGGTGAAGAATCACGGGTGTGGAGACAGGCTCAGCACGACGCACAAGAAGGCGGGAGATCATGCGCTTGGCCTAGGCGGGGTGGGGGTAGTGATCCCCCTGATCTGACTTGGCGACAGCTCCAGTGAGGAACGGGGGGGTAGCCGGGATCAATGGGAGCAAGGAAGGATTGGGTGAGGGGAAGAGATTTGGGGTGGGAGGATGCCTCCAGAGGGCCAAATCAATCCCGATGATCCAGATCCGGTCAAAGTCAATTCGGGAGAAAATAGAGATGTGGAAGGAGAAGGCCCATCTGGTTCGCTAGATTCAGAGCAAATGGAGCCCAAAGGGGCATTATGATCTGCAGCTAGGGGCCAAGGGTTTTTTCACCATCATTTTTTTCCAATAAGGAGGATTGGGACAGGATCCTAGAAGGGGATCTGTATTTCTTCTTCTCTGCTAGGCTCTTTCTACGGCCATGGAAGGAATGGTTTAACCCTGATTCAGAGGATTTGACTATTGCCCCGGTATGGATCCACCTGGTTGGGCTCCCTAGGGAATTCTGGGACATGGAGATTCTGCGAGACATTGGGAACTCTATAGGGGAATTTGTGAAAATTGCTAAGCAGACTCGGATCCAAAAATATACAACCTTTGCTCGGATCTGTGTGTATATGGATCTCTCGAAGGACCTCCCTGAGGCTATCACTCTGAATTGGGATGACGAGGAATGGGTCCAGCAAATTGACTATGAGCAGCTGCCCTTCCAGTGCAGGATCTGCTATGAGTACAGCCAGTTTTGGAGAAACTGTCCCAGGGGGGTTCCGGAGAAGGTTGAGTCGGCCCCAGAAGATGTTCCAGGGAGTGAGGGTTTCACTCAGGTCAAGAGCAGGCGGAGGGGCAGAGGCAATGGAGGGTAGAAGCAGTGTAAGGACGAAGTAGGAAAGATGGGGGGAGTTTCAAATCCCTTCCAGGTCTTGGAAGAAGTCATGACAGATAAGACACAAGAGGGGGAAGTGACGGGAAAAGCCCAAGAAACCGAGATGCTGGAGGTGGAAGACGCAACCATCAACGTTAGCCAGCCGGTCTCCCTGGAAGCGCACGAAGCTGAGGACATGGACTTAGGAGATTTAGATCTGGATGCCGTGGAAGAAGAATGCAGGAAAGATGGCTCAGGCTATGTTCCCAGAGAGCAAATCGAGATCTTACAACAAGCAATTATCCGATCTAAATCACACAAGGATTTGGGGATAAGCACGGAGGGACAGAAGGGAAACAAGAGGAAAACACCGAAAGAAGATCAGAAGCGGGGGCAGAAATCGAACAAGCAAAGGATAGCAGAACTAGGAGTCAAGTTGATTGATTTAGGCCAATACCCCACGATCAGGGCAGCCTTTTCTAAAGTAAGCAAGGTTTCCCAATAAAGATAGTGACATGGAATATTAGGGGGTGTAATCACCCAAGGAATATCTGTACCCTAGCAAGGAAGATCAAGCAGGAAAAACCAGACATCCTCTTTTTACAAGAGACCAAGTGCAGCTTTGAGTCAATGCAACAGATTGGGTAGAATATTTGGAAAGGCAGCAAGGTAATGGCGTTAGATGCGGATGGTAGGAAAGGGGGGCTAACTGTCTTATGGCACGACTGTGAGGTGGACCTCATGGGATGGCGAGTAGGGCATTTCTCCCTGGCAGCAGACTTCCAAATCCTGGGTTCAGAGATCAGAGGGACAATCATGAACATCTACAAGCCGAGTGCCTTCCCGCGGAAGCAGGAGTTCATCAACCATCTAAGATGGCTTAGCACATCGACATCAGAGGGAAACTGGATAATAGGAGGGGACTTCAATCTGATTACCTCGCTCCCAGAAAAAAAGGTGGGCAAACAGATGCTGGACAAATATCAGGAGGACTTTAGGGAAACCCTCGCCAATAGCACCCTCATGGATCTGGAAACGGGGGATGGTTGGTTCACCTGGAACAACAAAAGATTTGGTGATCGCTTGGTAGCCTCAAGACTTGATCGATTCCTGGTGGCTGAAAGTATAGTGAGGGGGGCAAGCGAGATTAGGGAAAATGTAATCCCAGCAGCAGGCTCTGATCATTCGCCTGTGTGTCTAAGCTGGGAAGGGGCAGCAGATCCGTTACCAAAACCTTTTCGCTTTGAGCAATTCTTGCTAGAGCACAAAGACTTTAAAGGCTTCGTTGAAAAGTGGTGGCAGGTGATGGCTGACTTATGGGGGATAAGGATGTACAACTTTCAACAGAAGGTTAAATTTTTGAAGGCTAAAATCTGTACTTGGAACAAGACAGACTTTGGAAACATATTTGAGGACAAGAGAAGGATTGTCCTGGAATTGACTGCCATCCAGCAGAAAGGGATGGAATTAGGGTGGGACCTAGATCTAAATGAAAAGGAGAAAGACCTGGAAGCCCAGCTGGATGTCAAGGAGAGGCAAGAGGAAGTCTTCTGGAAACAGAAGTCACCTATGAAGTGGCTGCGGGAAGGGGACAGGAATACCAAATTTTTCCACAATGCCACTGTTAGCAATCGTTTGGGGTCAAAGATTCACAACCTTAAACTCCCCAACAGGACCCAGGTGGGGACTAGAACCGAGGTGGAAGAAGGTATTGTCAATCATTTCAAGGAAATCATGACAGAGAACAACAACGAGAGGGGCCAGGATATTGATCGAATCACATCCTTGATCCCTAGCACTATAACAGGGGAGGATAATGAGAACCTCACCAAGACAATTTCTCTTCAGGAGGTGGAGGAGGTCATGTAGCAGATGGCTCAGGGAAATCCCCTAGGCCAAATGGATTTACAGCCAACTTTTTTCATTAGTTTTGGGACATGATAAAAAAACAGGTCTGGGCCATAGTCGAGGAATCCAGGACCAGCAGAGGGGTGCTCAAAGCCTTCAACGTGACCTCTCTCGCTCTTATCTCAAAGAGTGAGGGGGCTGATGCTCCTGGTAAGTTTAGACCTATAGCCCTTTGTAATGTGATCTACAAAATAATTTCTAAGGTTATAGCAAACAAATTGAAACCCCTCCTCCCAGAGATCATCAACCCTGAGCAATCGAGATTTGTGGAAGGAAAGCAAATTATGGATGGTATCATTACAATCCAGGAAGCCATTCACTCACTCAAATATACTAGAAGCCAAGGTATGCTTATCAAGCTCGATATCGCTAAGGCCTATGACAAACTTAGCTCGGAGTACCTGGAGAAAATTCTTCATGTAACACCCCGGTTTTGACCTCGATACATTAAATATACATGATATATGTATTGTAATTAATCATGGTGTGGAGCTAAAGGAAAAAGCCCCACCATCGATTGGATGTGTTATGTTTCGGCGATTGGAATCGTTACTGATGGTATATCATGATATACAACACATATTGGTCTTGGCATCATGTAAATATGCATTTTTTAATTAAATGAGGCCCAACCAGCTATGTCAATGCAACTATATAGAAAAGGGCATGATTTTCCTAAGGATAAGGGGGGAAATTGTTAAACCTTGAGCCTATGGGGAAAATCCATGTGTCAACCACCCATTAAATACTTCTGTTGTTAGATGGGGGCAGTTATTGCTGGGTAGTGGTGGGTGGCAGGTTTTCCCACATGCACACTCCACCAGCAGACTCTGCCAATTCACGTGGGCAAGGATTCCTGGACTCTCCCACTCTTTCCATCGTGTTGGCCCATGTTCAAGCAGAGGGACGGTTCTCTCTTCATTCTTCACGCACATGATTCTTCCTAGTTTTTCTTCACGCAGCAAGTTGGAAGGGCGGCCTCAAGACACGATCTCTGTGTGTATAGGTGTTTTTGATACCGATTTGGTGGACTATGTTGGGTGTATGTTTTCCTTACCGATTTTGAACTGTGTAATTTCCCATTACTTCATTGTTGAGACCAGGGCTGTGGTTTTCCCCATGTTGTTCGTTTCTTGTGGGTGTAATTACCTTTTCGGGTTGCTGCTAAGTTATTTTGGCCACGTTAGGGCCAAGAACAACTCTGAATTTCCTTGCTTGGCCTGAGCTGTGTTCACCATTTTTGGGTTGTCACCCTATTTTCCTTTGTTTTTTTTCTCACAAAGCTATGAATCGCTTTTTTTGTTGCATGCATGCAGCGGTTGTTCTTTGAACTGTATTGGAGTGGGGATGGGGACTTGGTTTGCTTCACAAAATTGGTGTGTTTGGGAACCACACAAACAGAGCTATAGGGCTGGATTTCTTCTCCACAACCCCTGAATAGCACTAGAAGGGAGGTCAGGGCCTAAGGGACTATGTAGTAGAGAAGGGACTGATTTCCTTGTGTTGGGTGTGTGTGGGTGTCCAAGAAGTTAGGCTAGTTCTAGTGTGGGTGTCCTTAGTTCTTCAATGAGCTCACCAGCTTAGCATTCATCCTTTCCTAGCTCCTTGACGGCCTGATAAACCCAACTGTGTTGGATTTGTTGATCTGTTGTTGGCCTGATAAACCCAACTATGCTGGCTTGGCTATTTTGTGTATCCTTGGCTATGTGTAAGCCTGCTTGTTCCTTATTCCTTGGGGGATCATGCCCAGCTCGGGGGTGGCAGCGTTGCTGAGAGATTAAGGAGCACGCTGGCCTATGGTTGGGTGGAATGTTGCAGCGATGTGGCTAGTTGCGGGATGTGTTATTTTAAAGATAAGTATTCTTGTCCATTTCACTTTTGTAATCACATTTAATGTTAATGAATTATGATGAACATGTTGAATACTTGAAGGAATGTATGTTTACTTCCGCTGTGCATGTGAATGATTATGCGTCTTAGCATGTTTTGTGTTCAAGCATTTTGGTTTTATATCTGTTCATGTTCATGTGGCAGTTTTCCCAGATGGTTAATGGCATGGCAGCGTCCTCTTTGTCGGTCGAAGGGTCGAGGACGTTACATTATGGTATCAGAGCCATCGTTGCAACATTAGGGCCTCAAAGGGAAATGAGAAACCAACTAGCAGAGGCAGGTTTCCCTCTACCCAGCAGAGATCAGAAAACTTCCACAAAATTTTTCTAAGTGCAAAGACCGTCAACTCATCGCAAGACTTAGTCTGAAGCTTCCCCGATGCATCAGATAACTTAGATAAAAGTCCGCTCGATGGGGAACTAGTGGGGGAGAATTTTTGAAAGTGGTCAAAGATTGGAAGTTGACGGTGGTTTTGGCAAAAATTAGAGGAAACCTGAGTCGATACATCAGCTCAGCTTAACTGAAGACCACCGAAATGGTGGAGAAAACTAGTGGATGGAACCGCTGAAACATCGACTGGTTTAGTCAAAAAGGCCGTCTGATACAGACCATCGACGTTGATGAAAATTAGATGAAGTTAGAGCCAATACGTTGGTAGAGAACAATGAATTTGAAGTTGAATCCGTAGTGTCGGCAAAGATTAGTTGATTGGATCGGTGAAGATTAGTTGAGTAAGTAGCCGAAACGGAGGCAGAGATCGACCAAAGACCGTCGAAACGTCGACGAAGTTTAGTTGATGGATCCGCCAATGATACATCAGCGGAAAATAGATAATGAAGTAGCTGCAAATGTCAGTGGAAGATAGATGATAAGGGCACCGACGTGGAGGAGAAAAGAGAATGAAAAATTCTCTTAAGTGTTGAAAACATCGAAAAAAGTTAGAAGGTCAGACCGCCGAATGTCGGCAAAAATTAGACAAGGGAGTAGCCAACACATCGGAGAAAAATAGAGGATCAGATCACCGATACGACGAAGAATATTAGTCGTCTGAACCGCCAATGCATCGGAAAAGGTTTGTTGTTTGAACCGCCGATACATCAGAAAAACTTAGTTGTTTGTGAGTCCACCGTTGTGGCTGTCAATTAGACTATCATTCCAACAGTTAGAATTTTCAATTGCCAATAGTGTTACAGTTGTCGACGCACCGGGAAAGTTTAGTTCTAAATCGCCAACATGTAGTGTTTCGAGATTTTAAGCATCGACGGGTTGTATGGTCTGCAGAACCCATGGTTGGTTTCTTGCCTGCCGTTGTGGCTACCAACTGAACTATCCACCTGAAGAACAGTGTTTCCAATCACCGATACTACGAATGGGAGTTAGTTTCCTCACCAATGCTGTAGCGGTTAGTGGTTCCAATAGCTGATACAAAACCACCGCGATAATAGTCCTTGGCATCGCTGATAATAGCCTAGAATCTTAGACAACTAAGGATCCGACACATCGAAGAAAAATAGACAATCAGACTGCCGATGAGCATCGAAGAAAACTAGTTGTTTTGACCACTGAAGTGTCAGAATTTTAGTTGGGAAGAGGTCCGATCGGGAAAAAGGAAATTTTGAGTTTTTCCAGTGGGATTCCTCAGCGAATTTCAGCTGTTTTTCAGTGAATTTTTCGTCATATTTTCAGTATATTTTCAGGGATGAAAAGGAAGAAAATTTTGTGTTTGGGCAAAATTGTTTTTTTATGATGTTTGTCAGGTGAAGGTAAGTAATTTTGAATTATATCAATGTTATGCATCTAACAGTTGTGTTACTAACACATTTGCAGAATCATAGACACCTCCAAGGGTAGTAGTCTAGATAGTGCAGTCTGGTAAGTAGGTGGTGGTTCAGTTATGAGAACCCATGATAAATATGATGCTTGGGATTCTTACGAGTGTGCGCGAGATGCCATGGGAGAAAATGTCTGTAATGGGAATGACGACATAGAATCTAATGGAAGGAGATTCCAAGAGACACCGTCAGATGTTGCAACCACCATAAGAAGCTTGATCAAAGCCCAGGAAGAGCAGCATCAGTTGAATGCTGCTATGTTGCAGAGCTTGACAGACTTACAAAGAAATATAGACTCTGGACGGGGTACAACAAGACCAAAAGGTAGTAAGAGAAGTACTAGGAGAAGGAGAAGGAATTCTAGTGGATCATCTGACTCCGAAGAATCCAACAAGGATTCAAGCTCTTCTTCACGTGAAAGAAAGAGAAAGACACCCCATAGGGATCGCTCTTGGGATGAATTTAAGAAGGCTAAACCTCCTACATTTGATGGTGAATAAAGACTGGACAAGAGTCTAAAGCTTGGATTCTTGGGATAAAGAACTACTTTCAAGTGCAGGACTATTTGGGAAACATGAAGGCAAGTGTTTCCATATTCAATCTAAATGGAAGAGCATCCATTTCCTGGGAGCACTTCAAGCAAGTAAAGAGGATCAGTGAAAGGAGACTGAAGTGTAAATAGTTCAAGAAGTTTTTCAAGTAGAAATACCTCTCTGGCAGGTACTATGATGACAAGATTAAGGAGTTCCATGAGCTGAGATTGGGACACCAGACCATGGAAGAGTATGCAAATAATTTTTTGGAGCTGTTGAGATATGTTCGGTACATCAGAGATGAAAAAGTGAAGGTCCAGTAGTTTCTAAGTGGATTGCCTCAGTCTTACAAAAATAGAATTGAGTGTTATGAACCTAGAACTCTTGAAGAAGAAATAAGGAAGGCTAAGTATTACTATGAGCAAAGCAAAGGTAAACCTGATTACAATAAGGCATGGAAGGACAAGAAGAATGAGAAGTTTGACTAGAGAAAGAAAGGTTTCAAACCTTCTAACTTCAGGAATGAGTAGATGCAGCCATCCCAAGCTGCGAGTAAGCCAGTTGGAGTGATAGGAGAAAAGCCTAAGGATCCACAATAGAATAGAGGACAACTTCAATGTTGGAGATGTAAAGGACCCCACATACGCATAGATTCTCCACTCGGGAATGAGAATGCAAGGCCAGCTTACAACATTCAAGAAGTAGAAACAATGGGTCAAGTAGCAAGGGCAGTCCCTAGGATTTATGCAGCACTGGAGGACCGCCAGGAAGATCACCAGTCAACTATGGTTGAAGTTGTAGGTAATATTGTTGAGCAATCTATTTCTATTTTGATTGAGCCTGGTTCTACTCACAGTTACATTACTACTAGAGTAGTGGAGATTTGTGCTTTTAGTAAAGTAAAGCATAGGAAATTGTCAAAACCCCAAATTTTCACAAAAATTAAAAAAGTTTGATGTAACATAAACCGTCTATAGTCGCAGTCCGATAACTGTTAGAGGCTAATGGAAAAATGAAACATTTAACAAAGGTAACCATTAACTTAAACACATATACATTAATATTGTTTTAATTTTGATATGTGATGTAAATAACCTGCATTCAGTTGTTTCTAACTGTACTGATGATTTGATTTTGTCAAGTAGGTGAGAAGTTACTTTCTAACTGGGGCTTACTTAGCGATTGCTAACTTATCTGGATTTGTGGATCTTACAGTCTTGATAGGTAAATTTTGAACCAGTAAGAGTTTATTATGGTGCTAGTCCAGATATACTTCTTTTAGCATAAAAAAAAATATATTGCTAGAGTAAAAGTTTGCTTAATAGAATTCAAGGGTACTTACGAGGTAAAGTAACTTTCCTTTACTTGTTTTACAACTATGACAGTATTTTAAATTCATGTTGTAAATACTAAAAACCTTACCATACTCAATGTTTTATGATTAGTATGACTTTTATTTCGGACAGTTCTTCTTTCTAGCTATTAGCCAAGTTACTTATAGAGCTCGTGATTTTGTATAACTATTCCTTAACTGACATAAGAGTTTACTATTGTTGTTATTTCTAAACTTTAAAACACTGCTTAAGTATGGAAATAGACCTAAGACCTTTTAAGAAATAAGCTTACAGAGAACTCTTAGCTTTACCTTTAATTCAACTTCAGTAGAGGAAATTTATCAGCTTATTAATGTAATAAGTCTATAAATGACCATTTGTACAAATGTCATCAAGTTGTGATTTCTATTCTCCAAATCTCTTCATGACATAAGTAATGTGATGAAATTACAAAATAATAGTGATGCTATATGTATTCCTAGATAGTTTTACTATCTTCAACTTCCAAGTCTAATCTAACCTTGGTTTGTTTCATTTAGAGCTTTCAATTCCTTATGGAGACCAAATGTCTATAAACCTCCAAGATGTTTATCTTACTCTCTCATACTATAGACTAAACATATAAGTGTAAGAGATTATTTCAAAGTGTAAATACTTTTATATACACATTGATGATTTATAAACTAAATTCTTACCATTAATGTTTACCTAAGACTAGGTCTAACACCATATTTCTTCATTGTAAAGTTTGAATTAATGATTATTAGTAGAACTAGTAACTTATGATTAAGGGCATATACCCTACTATGGATCTTTCCATAGTTATTATCTTACCAATGAAAGATTTCAATGTTTACATATAACAAGGGTTAACAATGCAATAAAATGTTTTGGTTCATTACCAAAGAAGATTCCAAGGTTTATAATATAAGGTTTATTGATACAATAAAACCTCGTTCTTAACATAGCTTGACTTCATAGCTCATCATTGAAATGATATGTATTAACTTTGTACATTATACTATCATTGTGGTCATTATTTAAATTATTAACACAATTTGCTTCCCGACAGTGCAATGGAGACTATACAACTCGACCCACTATGGACTCGATAAATTTATGGATACGTGGAACATCCACCATCGTGCAATGCATGATTTAAAAGTCTCCAACGCAACCCTAACTCCTCATTCTTTATCAAGAGTTTTGGTCTTTGCTCTGTTTGGTTTACTGCGACCATGAGGGCTCGCTTGTGCTCAACTCCTGCTCCATTTTCTATGTGTAGATGAGTGTTGCCACTCTAGTGTAAGGGTTGCGAAGTTCACATCTCGTATTTGGTGTTTCTCTTCCTACATACAATACATTGTCATGAGGGTAGTGAAGCTCTGTCAGTAGTTTTTTAGTGTTGTTTCCTTTTGTGGCCATTGCCAAAGCTTACTCCTACTCGTGGTGTAGAATGTATTGTGAGCCCCATCGCCTTTGTCACTAGTGAGCACAAGGGTTGTGCTACTCATGGTGTGGCATCAATTCCTCCTCAGCTTCCGAATCTTTCAGCTTCAGGTAAAGAGTTTATTTTATAGTTGTTATAAATTTCCAGCCACAGTTTTAATTATAGATTACTTAGTTTCTAACTAAAACCCTCGGTTTGCTTGCAGGTTGCAGTTTGCCCTTACGCTTGGAAGAACCCTCTCCATGTTTCGATTTACAGCAAGACCTACGAGTAAGCCCTAGTTACAATGTGGCAACTCCCTACTTGTACAGATTAGGGAAAAAGGGTTTCAGTTGGAGAAGAAATATGACCTCAGTTTCTTCGGTGTTTAAAATGTTTAGCTCAGTTGTTGTTTATATTTTTGGTCATTAAACCCTTGCTTGTAGCAAGGTTTCTCTGGCCTTGATGCTGTGACTTGTATTTCATTTTTCTCAACTATTTGACAGGTTTATAGCCTTATGGCTCAGTAATGACATACTCTGTTTTGATTATGTGGAGATTCTCCAATCTTCTTGGTTTAAAGGTTCTCTGTTTCGAATATTATAATAAAATATACATTGTCCCATAAATGTTATTACAGTAATGAAGTTTTATAAATTGTTTGTTGGTTTTGTCCTTCAAACCCCCGCCACGATGATGGGTATAACCAGCTTGAGCAGGGTAAAATAAACTTGTTATGTCTTAAGCCTTTCGTCCTAACAGAGTAATATATTTGGTTTAAATTTTTTTTTAAAAGAAATCAAGATCTGTCTCGTTTATACATCAGTTATATAACCTGTAAAATTATGACTCTATGTAATTTGAGTCTTCCCTTCCTCGACTGTTAATAATGATGACTATTTGTTTTAATATTTTTCTTGTAAATACATTAAGATAATGTGAAGACTGTCAGTTCAGTTGTAAGGTAAATTTTTATATGTTTAAGCTTTTCAGTTAGGATATAATATTAGGGTTTACTGTAAAAGGACCCTTAGATACATATATTCTTAAAATTTATCAATTGAGTTGGTTTCTGTTGACCTATTTTACCTGTTTAAATATTTCCTTTTATTTAAATAAAAGAGTTTATACAAATACTGTAAGTTCTTTTTATCAAACTGTACTTAGTCTAGTGTATACTTTAGTATTCTAGTTTTTAAATTTTAATTTATTTATTCTGTTTTAAAGAAATACTTTTATAAAAAGAATGGAAGTAGAATTAGGGTTTGACCCTCACATTAAACCTAAACAGACTTAGAGCTTGTTGGAAAATAATTATTCTTGGAATAGGTAAATTCTTAGCTTCATTCTATTTATTGTTTACATTTAAATTTTCATTTGTTTACTGCTCTCTTAATTAGTAAAGGTTCAGGGTTACGTAATTTTTTAAACATTAACTTTGAACTCTGATTATTTCTTCCTTTAATAGTATTTATAACATAAATCCTATTCTAGTATATGTAAAATAATAGTTTTAAGCTAAATGATATAAGGCTGGTTTAAACCTTGTTTAGATACTTACTGTATCTCCTATAATTTTTATTGTAATAGTATATTTCTTTACTATAATTCTATTTTAGCACTACCATTTCTTTTCTAACATAGATATGCTCATAAAAACAATAAACATAACTATCTAGAATACTATTCTCTTTAATAATAACTTACACACAGTATTAATTACTCTGCTATCTACAAAATGCAGAACCATATCTATTATATTCAATCTCTTATCATTTTCTTTCATCTACTGTAAATATTCTATCTGTGCTGCAGTCCGGCCTGGTTTTCCTGGTGTGAAAAAAAACAGACTAGAAATTATTTTCCATTCTAACACATTACTTTTCAAATTCATTTCTTCAATAAATTAAAAAGACTACTAATTCTAACATTTACAAACTGAATATTTAACATTCATATAATAGTCAGGATCAGATTTATCTATCTAACACAATGAAACAAAATAATGTAGAACCTGTTTAGGACAGATGACAACAACGTTAGGAGGCCATTCCTCCCTACCAATCTCCTGAAAAGCGCTTAAACAACGCTTCCTCAGGACCCCCGAGCCTGTTCCTGGTCTTCTTGGCTGAGAACTGGTGGAGAATGCAAATAGTAGACTAGTCCAATATCTCAGTAAAACACTTTGCTCTCAGCAGTAAGATATTTTAGCTTAACAGCTGCACTAGATCAATCAGCAGTTATCCCCTCAAACACTTTCCACAACTTCCTTACATTGAATTTCTCTAAAGTACAATCATTCACCTGAATGATCACTTCTCTAGAAAGAGTAGCCTCAACTCTCTTCAATGGGAATTTTTATAAAGATTGCCTAGTTCTTTTGGGTCAGTTTTTATTAATTGAGCCACCTGTTCTGATTCCACTTTCTTGGGGAATCATGACCCCAAATGTAGGTAGGTTTCTACCTGCAACAATTGGAAGTGGTTTGAGGATGCTGCCACATGTTAGTTTGCTCTCCACCCAGTCTCCTCCACCAATTTGACTAGTAAACACTCTTTTAACAGCTCTCCTAAGCTGTTGTCTCCTCCTTTATTTATTTATAAATAAAATATTCAGAATTACATTAAATATCCTTGATTCTGCTGGGTCATCAATTACAACTTAGCATAAAATTTAACATATTGTCCTCAAATAATACCAAATAATATAAAATTGTTTTTTAAAAGTTGGGGCATGTGACAGAAATCTTGGTTAGTTCAACTAGCCACTGGAACTAAGAGAAAGGTCAGTGAACTGGTAGAGAAATGTCCATTGGTCATGAATGGATTGGTCACTTGTGTAGATATAAATGTTCTACCACTTGGTTCCTATGATGTTCTCATTGGAATGGATTGGTTAGAAGCTCATAGAGTAAAGCTTGACTATTATAATAAGACTTTTGAATGCATGGATGAAGAAGGGAACCCAACAGTTGTGAAAGGTATTCCAAAGGTGATTTCAATACGGCAGGTTTCAGCAATGCAGTTGAAGAAGTTCTGTAGGAAGGGTTGCCAGTTGTATGTAGCTCATATTGTGGAGCAATAGAGGATGAAACTCCTAGGTTGGAGAACTATCAGGTGTTACAGGAATTCAAATATGTGTTCCCTATTGATATTCCAAGACTTCCTCCAAAAAGGGACATTGATTTCACAATTGAACTTGTACCAGGAGTAGCACTAGTGTCCAAGACACCCTACAGGATGAGTACATCGAAGATGCTAGAATTGAAGATGCAACTACAAGAGTTGTTGGAAAAGAAGTATATTAGGCCAAGTGTGTCTCCTTGGGGAGCATCGGTTTTGTTTGTAAAGAAAAAATATGGTACACTCAGGTTGTCTATTAATTACAGACAATTGAACAAGGTTACTGTGAAGAATAAATATCCTTTGCCTAGGATTGATGACCTCTTTAATCAAATGGGAGGAGCAAAGGTATTTTCCAAGATTGACTTGAGGTCTGGTTATCATCAGGTGAGAATTAAGGATGAAGACATTCATAAGACAACCTTCAGAACAAGGTATGGATATTATGAGTTTGTAGTGGTACCATTTGGTCTCACAAATGCACCAGCTATGTTTATGTGCCTTATGAACAGTGTCTTCAGTAGGTATTTGGACAAGTTTGTTCTTATTTTCCTTGATGACATTCTTGTTTATTCTAAGAACGAGGAAGAGCATGAAGAGCATTTGAGATTAACATTGCAATTGCTTAGGGAACATTAGCTGTATGCAAAGCTGAGCAAGTGTGACTTCTATAGAGATAGAATTCAGTACTTGGGTCACATTATCTCAGAAGAGGGTATATCGGTGGACCCTAAAAAGATTGAAGCCATTATGAATTGGCCTACTTCAAGAAATGTGATAGATGTAAGATCTTTTATGGGACTTCCAGGGTACTATAGAAGATTCATTGAAGATTCTCCAGGGTTGCACATACCATCACTTCTTTGCAAAAGAAGGGGATAAAGTTTAAATGGACATCGAGGTGTGAGAAAGCTTCCAACAGTTGAAGAATCTTCTCACCGGTGCACTGGTATTGAAAGTTGCAGATCCAGAGAAAGATTTTGTGGTGTGTACCGATGCATGCGAACAAGGGCTTGGAGGAGTCCTTATGCAAGACAACCACATGATATGTTATGAGTCAAGAAAGTTGAAGGATCATGAGAAGAACTATGCCACTCATGATCTAGAACTTCCAGCCATAGTACATGCTCTCAAGATGTGGAGGCATTACTTGATGGGTAGAAGATTTGAGCTCAGGACAGACCATTGTGGTCTGAAGTATCTGTTTGATCAGCCTACTCTGAATGTTAGGCAAGCAAGATGGCTGGAGATTTTATGTGAGTTTAATTTTGAAATCAAGCACATAAAGGAAAAAGAGAATAAGGTAGCTAATGCACTCAGCAGGAAGATGCAGGAAATGCATGTGGCATCTCTTAGTATTTTCCAGTCAGATTTGAGGCAAAAGATTGTTGATCATGCTACTGGAGATGAATTGTATGAGCTAGTAAAAGACAAATTGCAACAACAAAGTCTTGAGAAGAGGTATGCAGGATGTAAGCTGGAAGAAGATGGACTTCTAACTTATAAAGGTATAATTTATATTCCAAACATAGTAGATTTAAGGAGAGTTGTTATGGATGAAATCCATCAAACTCCGTATTCTGGTCACCCAGGATACCAGAAGACGATTGCTACTGCTAGAAAATAGTACTTCTGGCCAAGAATGAAAAAGGACATGGCTGAATACATTTCGAGGTGCATGAATGTCAGTAGGTAAAGGTTGAGCATCAACACTCAGTAGGTTTGTTGCAGCCTTTGTGAGTTCCAGAATGGAAATGGGAAGTTATTTCCATGGATTTCATTACAGGATTTCCAATGACTTGGAGACAACATGATTCCATCATGGTTGTGGTAGACAAGTTGACAAAGGCGTCACATTTTATATCGGTTAAGTCTACGCATAAGACCGATGACATTGCAAAGATCTTCATGAAGGAGATTTTCAAATTGCATGGATTTCCTAAGGCAATAGTCTCTGACAGAGATGTCAAGTTCACTTCCAATTTTTGGAAGGGGTTGTTTGCAGATTTGGGTACAAAGCTAAACTTCAGCATTGCATACCATCCTCAGACAGATGGGCAGACAAAGAGAGTTAATCAGGTGCTTGAAGGTATGCTTCACATGTACGTGATGGACAAACCAACAAAGTGGGAAGATTACTTACACTTGGTAGAGTTTGCTTATAACAATGGAAAACAAGAATCCTTGGGGATGAGTCCATATGAAGCTTTGTATGGAAGAAGGTGTAGTACACTAGTTACTTGGGATAATCCAGTGAACAAGGTTGTGCTTGGTCTGGAATCTCTCAAGGAAATGGAGCAAGAGGTTGTAAAGATCAGGCAAAATCTGAAAGCAGCACAGGACAGATAGAAAAGCTATGCAGATAAGCATAGGGTGAACAGGGAGTTCAGTGTTGGGGATCATGTTTACCTGAGAGTGAGGGAAAGGAAGAGTTCCTTGAAGCTTGGAAGTTGTGCCAAGCTGTCACCAAGATATTATGGGCCGTTTGAAGTGCTTAAAAGATTAGGACCAGTTGCATATAGACTTGCATTGCCTTGTAGCACTAGAGCTCATAATGTTTTTCATGTTTCTTTGCTTAAGAGATATGTACATGATCCTAACCATGTGATAAATTGGGATGTGATTCAAGTGGAACCTGAGGGAGAGTTTCGAACCGAGCCAATGCACATCCTCTATAAGAAGGTCACAATGCTCTCGAACCAGGCCATAGGGCAAGCAAAGGTGCAATGGGAGCACTACGGACTTGAAGAGGCTACGTGGGAGCTAGAGGATGCCATGTGATTGGCCATCCATTTTTGTTGAATCCTGGGAAACACTGAGGTGGTACCAGTGTAGCATTTTTGTTCAAATTTTGTAAAGCACTGAGGACAGTGCTATTGAAGGGGGAGGGGAATGTAACACTTCATTTTTGACCTTGATACATTACATATACATGATATATGTATTGTAATTAATCATGGTGTGGAGCTAAAGGAAAAAACCCCACCATTGATTTGGTTGTGTTATGTTTCGGCAATTGGAATCGTTTCCGATGGTATATCATGATATATAGCACATATTAGTCTTGGCATCATGTAAATATGCATTTTTTAATTAAATGAACCCAAACCATCTATGTCAATGCAACTATATAGAAAAGGGCATGATTTTCCTAAGGATAAGGGGGGGGATTGTTAAACCTTGAACCTATGGGGAAAATCCATGTGTCAACCACCCATTAAATACGTCTGCTATCAGATGGGGGTAGTTATTGCTGGGTAGTGGTGGGTGGTAGGTTTTCCCAAATGCACACTCCACCAGCAAACTCCACCACTTCACGTGGGCAGGGATTCTTCAACTCTCCCACTCTCTCCATCGTGTTAGCGCATCTTCATGTAGAGGGACGGTTCTCTCTTCATTCTTCACACCCAGGATTCTTCCTATTTTTTCTTCATACAGCAAGCTGGAAGGGCGACCTCAGGACACGATCTCTGTGTGTATAGGTGTCGGCTGTGGTTTTCCCCATGTCGTTTGTTTGTTGTGGGTGCAATTACGTTTTGGGGTTGTTGCTGAGTTGTTTTGGCCATGCTAGGGCCAAGAACAAATTTGAATCGCCTTGCTTGGCTTGAGCTACGTTCACCATTTCTGGGTTGTCACCCTGTTTTCCTTCGTTTTTTTTCTCACAAAGTTGTGAATCGCTTTTTTTGCTGCATGCATGCAGCGGTTGGTCTTTGGACTGTATTGGAGTGGGAATGAGGGCTTGGTTTGCTTGAAAAACCTGGTGTGTTTGGGAACCACACAAACAGAGCTAGAGGGCTAGATTTCTTCTCCACAACCCCTGAATACCACTGGAAGGGAGGTCAAGGCCTAAGGGACTGTGTAGTAGAGAAGGGACTGATTTCCTTGTGTTGGGTGTGTGTGGGTGTCCTAGAAGTCAGGCTAGTTCTGGTGTGGGTGTCCTTAGTTCTTCAATGAGCTCACCAGCTTAGCATTCAACCTTTCCCAGCTCCTTGATGGCCTGATAAACCCAACTGTGTTGGATTGGCTGATCTGCTGTTGGCCTAATAAACCCAACTGTGTTGGCTTGGCTGTTTTGTGTATCCTTGGCTATGTGTAAGCCCGTTTCTTCCTTATTCCTTGGGGGATCATGCCCAGCTCGGGGGTGGTAGCGTTGTTGAGAAATTAAGGAGCATGCTGGCCTATGTTTGGGTGGAACGTTGCAGCGACGTAGCTAGTTGTGGGACAAGTTCTTTTAAAGATAAGTATTCTTTTCCATTTCACTTCTGCAATCACATTTAATGTTAATGAATTATAATGAACATGTTGAATTCCTGAAGGAATGTTAATGAATGTATGTTTGCTTCCGCTGTGTATGTGAATGATTATGCATCTTAGCATGTTTTATGTTCAAGCATTTCAGTTTTATATATGTTCATGTTCATGGGGCGGTTTGCCCGGATGGTTAATGGCATGGTAGCGTCCTTTTCACCAATTGAAGGGTTGGGGATGTTACACTTTAGCATTTCGAGTTCTGTCGGGACTGGGTGGATTGGGTTATGGGACTAGTGTCCTCACCCTTTTCCTCCATTCTCCTGGATGGATCCCCGACTAGGATTTTTTCTCCATCCAGGGGGGTTAGACAAGGAGACCCCCTTTCCTCATTCCTCTTCATTTTGGCAGTGGAAGGGCTTAGTAGACTCATAAAAGCTCAGGAAAAACAAGGGAGGATAAGAGGTTTGTCATTTTATGAAGGCATGGAAAAGCAAACTCACCAGCAATTCATGGATGACACGATGCTAATGGGGCACCCTTCAGTCCAAGAGGCGTGGGCCTTCAAATCTTGTCTTGTGACCTTTTCCAAGGCTTCAGGGCTTGAGGTTAACCCGAAGAAGTCCCAGATGTTCTTTTTCAATTATCCACTCATAACCCAGAGAAACATTGGAAGGATTTTGGGATTCTAGAAGGGGAGGTTGCTAACTAAGTATCTGGGGGTCCCTTTAAGCCCGAAGCTTATTAGGCAGGCTTCCTGGCAAGACCTAGTTGACAGGGTGAAGGCCAAACTAACAAGGTGGGTGATCAAGCCTTTAAATCTCCCAGGGAGACTCATAATGGTCAAATCTGTCATTCAATCCATGCCCATGTATCTCCTATCAGTTCTGTCGGCTCCAAAGTCGGTGCTAAAGGAACTCAAAAGCCTCCAGTGCAACTTCAGATGGGATGGAAGAGGAAGCAAAGATAAATTTGTCCTTTTCAATTGGGAGAAGGTAAGCATGCCAAATAAGAATGAGGGCCTTGGGCTCTTAGATCCTGAAGTGGTGGGAGAGGTGCAGGGAGCCAAGATTTGGTGGTGGTGTTGCAATTACAAGTAGGATCCCTAGGCCAAGTTAGGGTACATTAAGTATGCGAGGTGGTGGCTAGCCTCACAGTTGGTGCGATTCTGCGGGGAACCCCAGGGATCCCACATATGGCAAAAGGCGAGGGAGGGGCGCAGGTTGATCCAGGAGCATAGCTTCTGGGAAATTCAGGACGTAAGCATGGCAAACTTCTGGGATGATTCATGGAATCAACAACCCAAGCTAGGGGAAGACTCAAGATGGCTTCACATCAGGTTAAAATGCTTGGAGGAAGGTCGGACAAAGGTGAATCAGTTCTGGGAAGGAAATTCTCAGGGTGATAGGTGCAAATGGATGGTACCGATAAAACCATATGACCCAGTCTCGAAAGCTGACATCAGAGCCTTAGGGGATGAGCTTAATACTCGATTCATCTGGATCAAGGAAGGGGCTGGTAGACTCAGATGGGGCTATTCCCAGAAGGGTATGTTTAGTATTAAAGAAGCTTACAACATCAAAATTAGGGGGAAAATAGAGGAAGATGAGATCTAGGAGAAGGTGTGGACCTCCAACCCATGGCCAAAAGTGGCCATCTTTTGCTGGCTGGTGGTTAGGGGGAGAATTCTCACAGGGGAAAATTTGAGGTGAAGAGGGATCCAGGGACCATCCCGATGTGTCCTGTGTGCTAACCAAGAGGAGAGTATGGGCCATCTCCTAGATGCATGCCCTTTCACAACTGGGTTATGGGACAAAGGAACAATAGCATTTATGAGAAGTAACAGGTGCAGGTGGAATCCGGCTCAAACTTTAAGGGACTGGAACCCAAAGACCTTCAAAAATAACATCCTTTGATTTCTTTGGCAAGTCTTCCCCGGCACGGTTATTTGGGTGATCTGGAAAGAGCAGAACAATAGAATTTTTAGGGGGAAAGGATAGTCTCAGGAGGATGCCTGGAAAATCATATGTTCCAACTTGATGGAGACTATTCGTAGTATACAATGGTCAGATGATGATAAAGAATTCACAGGATGGGAAAAAAGAGTTGCAAAGGCTTGGGGCATGGATAAGGAAGTCACCAGCGAACTGTCCCACAAAATCGGGGTTTGCAGAGTAGAGAGCCCGATATCTTGGTCCCCCCCCCCCCTCGTGTCAAGTGTTCAAGCTCAATTTTGATGGGGTGGCCAAAGGAAACCTAAGGGAGGTAGGTTACGGAGGGGTCTGCTGAAATTGTAATGGGGAAATATTACAGATGTTCTTCGGGAACTTAGGCCATGACACCAACAACTCGGCGGAGTTGGAAGAGATGATCTAGGGTGTCCAAATTGTCATCCGGAATGGGTGGCTGCTGGAAATAGTTGAAGGGGACTCACGAATCCTCATCCACATGGATCAACAGATGGAAAATGGAAATCCAGCAAAGAAGGTGGCCTCCAGCTGGTGTCTTGTGGGGAGAATGGAGGATATTCGATCGCTAAACATGGCATATTTGGTGCTGTCTTTTCACCATGTTAGGAGAGAGGCTAATCGGGTGGTAGACTTAATGGCAAACGTTGGGGTCTCTAACATCAGGGCTAGTCGAAGGGGACGACTTGAAGATTTCAAGGGAGAATAGTGGATGCCCATCTGCCACCAAATCACAGCTCATGATGGAGATGACAGGCCATACAAGTGAGGAACGTGGAGGGAAGAGGAGGCTGCAAGGTCCTCCCATGCGTCGTCTTTGTTAATATGCGTCGAGCAGGTGGTCTCAAATCAAGGCAATCTAAGCATATCCTTTTAACATTAATAGAAGGTATCAAGGTGTGATGAGGAGTGGAAGTACAATTTCCACATGGCCAGGTCATGTAGTTGTGATGAAGGTGCCTATGCTGAACCCCCTACGAGGTACGGAGATGGATGGGGGCCAAATTTGGGTCATCATTGTTGGGGATGGATCCGTTAATTCATTAATGGGTTTTATCCTTATTTATCAAACAAAGGTGGCCAAGGCTACTGTATACGATCAGGATACAACACAGCCCCAACTGCTAAGTATAGACGAGGAGTCGTAGAGAGGTGGAGGGAAGTCTGTTAGAAAGGAGAACAAAGCAGAGCAGGGGAGAATGGCCCCGCCTCGTGGAAGTCTTGGAAAACCAGGGGGAAGCGTGGGTGTGACTAGTAGTCACGGGCTAAGGAAAAGATTGCAGTCGGAAGGGGAAGAGGGCTATGACCCGGGCCCAATTGCAGGCTCAGGAAGAGGTGAAGGCTTTCAAAGACCGCATTCCACTTATCTCCAGGCTTGCAATGGAAAATATGGAAAAGGCCCTCTGAGATCAGGTCAAGGCAAAGCCAATTGATGAGGTTTGGGAGGAGGTGGATGGGTAGGTCTCTGATCCAAGATCCACGACAAGATACGTGTCATCCCATGACCATATGGTGATGATCTACTGGGTCCTTATGAATCTAGTCTCTCAGGCGAATCTCAATTCTGCGGCCATCATAGAGGAGCAGATGGCGGTGATGCTAGCAAAGAAAGAGGGGGACAAGGAGCCGGTCAAAGCTTAGAAGGAGCACAACAAAGAGTGCAGAAAGATCCTCAACAAGGTGGAAGCTCTTAGCACTCAAATAGGGTAGCTTAGGTTAAAACCCTAGTTAATAGATAGATTAAACCAGAGATTTCACAAACCTAGGTAAAACAAACCGTAATATTATTTAAAACCAAATAAACTCATTCATTCCTTGAAACTAAAACATTATATAAACTCTCCATCAAAACATTTAAATAAATCATTTATAATTATAAATATACATACAAGAGATCATATCTTTCTACTCATTAATTTAAACCATGCCCAAAACATTTAAAAACAACTAATAAATTACATATTTAAAGAAAGAAACCAACATGAAATCAAATCTCTTAAACCTCAAACCAAATCGAGAATGCTGGAAGATTCCATATTGCCAGTGAAAATGCTTTTGTTTCCATATCATAATTATTCATAAACATCAATACTTATCCCAAACAATACATTAAATAAATGATGTAATCCATACTATGAAAAGAAAAAACAACTATCAAATTTTACCAAACATGGAGGCCGAGAGCCTAAGCAAGAATCACAAATAAAATTAATAAAACATAACCATACACCCAATCTTTATTGCACCCAGCCCAGCCATCGAATCCTATAAAAAATTGGTTGTGTGCCTTTATTCTCATTGCATAAATTACAAACTAAACACTATTAGAGAATCGAAACAAACCATGTATAGTTTTAATAAAATCATAAAAATAGAGGCATTCCCAATGCTTTGCATTAAGGGAAAACCATCGACCATTACCAAAGAATCATGTAAACGAATCATTGGTTACAACCCTCAAAAACTAGAAGTCCATCTATTTATCTGTCAACCCGGGATCAAATCATGTAGGCTCTAACAAACAAAACAACACACTACGAATTATATATTAAGGGTTTCGCCTCTCAGGATGCCCGAAAAAGGATTTAAATATAACTAATTGTATAAACAACAACGAAGCAGAGCTATGCTCAGCGTATACATAGTCACAATATAAAATATAAAAACCAAGCTGCCTATCCATGCCACTGGTCAAGTTTCATGCTTATGGCCATGAAGTAAAATGAACCACATTTTTAACAAACCAATACATCCACGTTATTCACCACACACTGCTACCATAAGCATAATTTACACAGTCAAATCATTATTGGTGCCATTGTAAGCAATGGCACTATAAATACAAAAGAAACGCATCATAAGAATAAACACAAAGCCGTTACCCAAACGGAGTTTCCCATTAAGTTAAATAAAACCAAATACAGATTGTTGCAAAATGATACTTTCATACACAAAGCCAAGCCAAGCTATTAACAATCAAACATTTATCTAAAAATTACATATGGCAGAGCCATGAAAAGGCTAAACAGTCGCATCTATAAAGTTCCAAGCAACTATAAAAACCCCAACCAGTGAAATGACTCAACGATGCATTTCCCACAACCAAACTCAAATCCTCTGATAAAAAACACAGCGAGTGTAAGGCCATTGTCAAATTTGGGGCTTACTCCGATATTGGTTGCTCAAGAAACCTATGTCACTGCCCCAATCCATGCAGAGTAACCACGCTCTATCGCCTACACAAACAAACACGAATGTCATCAGAAGTATGCATTTGAAACCATAAACCAAACCAACATTACAATGTGCATACCAACGCTATTACATACTTGTCAAGAGAGTGTGAAAGCTTGTTGGTTGCGCATCATGAGAATCAGAGCTCGCACATAATTTATAAACATACACTCATATAATCTCATAAACTCTTCTAACCATAGGATTATGGTATGGTTTAGGCTTAGGACTTTAGTCCTCTCTTCACACAGTTATGCAAAAGAATAGTGTAGTGTAGATATAGGACATTTTTTATAGCCAATATCATAGGACTGAGTTCACCAACGAAATAGCCTACACAAGAAAATAGGAGCCTACATTACTTCATGACAAACTAAGTAAACCCCATAGCAATAGGAACCATTACCTTCCCGAGTGGACCCTTAAAGGGATAGAACCCCGCCACTCCACCCCTTGACATACAGAGGTAAGTCGACATCTTAAAAGATAAAACCATAAATGAATTTAAAGACAAGTAAACAAAAGTAGAACGTAAAATAACATAAGTGTCGAGAAGTGTAGTCAACTAATATAGAGAGGAAAAGTAAAATTACCAACATGTCAAAGTAATGGAACAACATCACCATCATCAGACAAGAAGCACATACATGGAAAATAGCCTATAGAACTTAGATTTACAAACATGTTTCATTCTGTAGAAGTTATAAAGATGTCCTTGAAGTTCAGTACTTTATTAGCCTAAGAATTTTTATTTTTTTATGAATTTTAGTGACATTACACTTGGCCATCCATTTAACATCAGATTTTGTCCCTTTTTAACGCAGTTCAATGTAGGCATAAAATCTCTTAAACCCCAAGTCATTAAACTATGGAACAAGGCTTGTAATGAAAATAATATCTTGGAAAACCCTCTTATGTATTGAAGGTACTCCCAATGAAATCACACCTTCAAAAGGTGAAAGGGTAGTGCAAACTTAGAATAGAACCTCCTTATCCATCGTCATGAGATAACACACCAAACCCAAGGAGAATTCAAGATAAGTCAAGGGAACATCACTTACTTAGAAAGGAGCCTCGTCGATAATTTGCACACTCGAACAAAAATTTGAAAGGTTTCCCGAGTTTGATGCAACATATTTCCTTCGTGATTAATAGGACCAATGAAACACGGAGAAATATTAGAATCTAAGAAAGGAGAATAACAAAAAAATGATTGAGTAAGAACTTAACTTACTCTCGCATATGTCGAAGAATACTAGAGCCAATCCAAGCAATGCTTGAGCTACTCAACATGCAAAACCATGTGAACTATGTGCAATGAAGCTCTTACACATATAATTCATCAGAAAGAACCAGGTTAAACAACCTGAGAAGAGCTCTCTCAAGCTCGAGAATGGAAAACAAAATGAGGTAGCTTTCCTAATGTGGACTTAATGACATTGACAGGGTTGACCGAACATGGAAACCAATAGCCATACTTTTACTTTGAATGTTGTACAAGCTAATTAATCCACAAACATTATCCAAGGTGTGGTTGTGTACTAAACATCCAATCCACATACCAAATGATGTATGATGGGTCTATCAAGTCACTTTGTAATAAAGTGATAAATAAGACCCTAGGTCACTGTTGTAACAATCTACTTCCAAATTACATTAGATTGAAACAAATATTTTAGGACATTTCACCATTCCTATAAATAATCCATAGGCATAAAATGGTTAGGGGTATTGAACAAGCCCACTTTTTGTACCAAAAAGAATTCCAAGCTAAAGGATAAAGTGAAACCTCCGTATACAAACATGTAAACAATAAAGTCAAGTTAGGACAAGTATTTAATTTCAAAAAGAGATAATGGAGGACTAGATATTCAAGAAAATAAGATTACCTTCTTATCAATTTACTGGGTAATTGAAGGACCCGAAATCACTAGTGGTGCAAACTCTTACTTTGACCATAACATGTGGAAACCAATTAAAGAGTATGTTAGCCATCCAGCTAAGGAAGCCATGTTCGCCATTTTAGATTGAAGTTTGCCTTAGTTGAGTAAGATAATTTTGGATTAAAGAATTTTTTGGGGGGAATTGTGAAAGTAATTAAGCATTGTGTTGATTGTGTATTGGGTAAATTGTGGAGTGATGTTGCAATGAGGCTTCCTTATGTAGGTAGGTCCTAATTTCTATTTGAAAACAAAAAATGGCTTCTTGCAAATTCACCTTTTTTATAATACAAGTAAATAATTTTGAATTGGAGATTGGAGAGTGTCGAGTTAAAGTGACAATGCATATGAAAATTCTTTTTTTAGATGGAAAGATCCACGGGAAACCCATCAATACTTCCCCACATTCGTGGATGGTAGAGGTGGTAAACCGCCGGCCATCCTAGCAGAAGGCCTAACCCCAGAGGACTCAAGGCTCGAACTCGTGACCTCCCCCCGAACCGAGAGAGTGTGCGCACGTCTTAAAAATTGAATAACAAAGGCAGATTTTTTCCTCTTGAAAAATGCATATGAAAATTCAACTTGACTTGATTTCAAAAAGACAAGTAAACTTACAAAAGGATTATTTGTAAGTTACAAATTATAGCTGATTCTTTAATGGCATTTTGAATCCTTGAATATTAGGTTGATGTGTTCATTAATTACGTTGATTGTGTACCTTGTTTGTCTTTAATTTGTGTATGTAGAATGTAAATAAGTGTAGCAATCATAGATACAAAACACATTAAAAGACAGACAGAACACCAAATAAAATCATGCAATCCAAGTGAAAAAGAGAACTTCAACCAAAAAAAAATAAAAAAAAATTAAGAGCTTGACCTAGACTTTCTAAAAGTCTTATAAGAAAATAAGTTAATTAAAATTCAATCTTCTAAGTTTAATCAACTCTTATAGAAATCAAAAATATAATTTCATTTTACGATACTGTCAAAAGTATACAAATATTTTCATTTTAATTCGAAGGAAATAAAGCCCACTTTGAACTATAAACTCAAAATAGGCTCATAGGAAGACGTCAAATTACATCCAGCCTTTTAGACATTCACTCTTACCACTCCCACTCTTGCAATCTTATAACTCGAACAGGTATAATAAAATCTACTTTATACCACAGTAATAAAACGTGTCTTTGTTTTATGCTAAGATAAAAGAACATTTTTTTTAAATGATTTTCTTTTATCAAAACTAAGGCATTGAAACTTAAATACCATTTCCATTTTAGCATTTTAAAATTATTGGAAAGAGGTTCTCCTCGTTCTCAAACAAAAGTTAACGTTGGTGACTTGAAACAAAATACCATAAACTGCGAGCAGCAAGGGAATAGTCATCACTCTGGGCGCCTGGCATCATGGAGAGAATCTCAGACTTCAAAAGTAAATAATGCATGACCTCTTGGTATATAACACACGCAAGACTTGAACGTTTTGGAGGAGCGAGCTTTACAGATCTATAATCAATCAACGATTGACCAGACAGATCCTGAAGTGGCGGGTACTCTTGTGAGCGTGCATGCAATCTTTGAAACAGAGCCGTCAACACGTAAGCTCAGCGATCAGAAAATTATTGCTATTTCAGTTGCCATGCAAAAGAAATGTCAAGATCCAAAACACCTTCATCTAAAAATGCATTTGTCCTCTCGGTTTCAAATCTATTCTTCATACATCTCGGTGCAACAGAGTTTCGAATGTGAACAAGGAAATCACCTGTTCCTTCGCGCGGGCTGTCTGTTGAGCAGATCGTGGGCAAATCGATTACAGTTTGAGGGGCCACCCATTTGAGAGAATGAGCAGACCGATTGTCCGGAGTTTCTTTGATGAAATTTCAGAGAAGAACTTAATGGATTCCGAAACCGAAAGAGATCACTTCAGAAAACCAGATGGTAGTCAAATTATTCCGTAGATCGTGATGCCTGTTTGTGCCAGAAATTGTTTCCAGACTACAAAGAAAAAAGCCAACACAATCTCAAATATTCAATCAAACAAAACTAGGTTTTTAGAGTTTTTGAAAGGTTTTTTCTGGTTGAAGTTTGGTGATAAAAGAGAATACATTCATAAGCCAAATCAAAACTAAATCACAAGTAAAAAAGAACAGAGACGCATAATATAATAACGAA
>LPNX010031244.1:6724-21724 GCA_001517045.1 Pseudotsuga menziesii | reverse complement strand
TTTAGAGAGAGTTCAAGAGAGGGGAGGGGTAGAAATAGGGATAAGGGTAGAGAGAGAGAGAGAGGTGAAAGTGGGGGGTGAAGGGAGAGAGAGGGGGGATTTGAGAGATAGAGAAGGGACATAGGTTAGGGAGAGAGTAATAGAAATGGGAGGTTGGGAGAGAGGGGGGTGTTACGAAAAGGGGAAGATAGAGATAAATGGGAGTTGAGAGAGAGAGACTATAAGAGAAAGCTAGGTTATGGAAAGGTGTCTCCCTCATTCTCTATAAGCATTATAATGTGTAAATCCTATTTCCTATTGAAACTTTTTAAACTTTTAAATATAAGCTATATAACTACATATATCCCTTTCTCCCTATCACCATCCCCTCAAAAACTGAAGTCTTATAGTCTTTAACCCCTATAGCTCCTAAGTAATACAACAAAAATCCCTTAGAATGCCTAACACATTTCTCCATATAATAATGTTATGCATTTTAATGCATGTGTTATTCTTCACATCTCTTAAATTGAAGCCAAGTGCTAATGAAACATCTTTTGGGGAGACATATTGTGACATATTGTATGATAGAGAAAACACATATGCATTTTCATGCATTTTGGAGAAAATTTGGAGTGTTGAGGGCGTTACATGGACACGTATAACTATGGTGTAATGATTAACGAAAAAGGGCTCAAATAAGATAATAAGATTGGTTTAATTTGTTTGTCTAACACTCTTATCGCTTGAGGCATGAGCAAATTCAAAAGATTGCATCATTGAAACACAATTGCCTTCAAATTTTATCTATTATATTCTATGCATATTAATTGATTGTAGGTTGTGGGCATTTGATATTGTATTTATGTACTTGTCTTGTTATGGTGTATATAAATGTTTCATTAAGAAAAGTGTCCATGGTGATATACTGATTAATGGATTCATGTTCTTCATACTGAGAAAGGACAAAAAATCATTCGAATTGAAGATCCAATGGCTACAACCCCGCACACTAAAATCTTCCAAATAAAACATGGAAAAGTACAAGGAAAGAATCCACAAAGACAAAGTGCAGCTTTAATGAATATATTGAAATGCACTTGAATGTACAACATGTGTACCTAGTCTTGATATTCATATTTACTTTTGATAGGAATCTCTATTTTAATACAATGGCGAGGATGTCACAATTTTTATTTTATTATTATAAATGAATGGCTATATTTCAATGATCCTCGAATATTTTTAGTTGTGTTAAAAAATCAATAAATTAAAGTTAAAGAATTACTAGAATATTCTTAACTGTTTCCAAAAATCAGTGATTTAGATTTATGTAATTAATTAGTATTTTACATGTAAATTGCTTTTGCAATTATAAATTACATTAATTAAGAGAATTTATCATGTGTAGCTATTCCAAACAATTGGAGTTTCACATGTAGTTGTATTGTTACCATGGATCCACTTTCTCTACTGTTTATTTCTTTCCGCTGTGTTATAATATGCGCATTACATCAAGAAAAGCATTTGTTGCCTCAATCATCTGATAACTTTTAACACAATGTTCTTTGTCAATTCAATTATGTTGCATTCTTTTATTATATTGTTTTAAATTCATGAATTCAATACATTACATAAAGAAAACCATTCGTTGCCTCAATCATGTGATAACTTTTAACGCGATGTTCTTTGTCAATTCAAGTATGTTGCATTCGTTTATTATATTGTTTTGAATTCATGAATTCAATAGCTATTGAGTTTTATTATAATTTTAAATATATGTATGCAATAGCAGGAATTATTATATTGTAATGCAAATATAATTAGGGTAGATCCAAATCCTAGTCTCTATCAAGAGGGATCAGATCTCCCACGGTGCAAACTTACTTAAGTGTAATATTTGAGAAATCTATGAAATTATAAAACAATACACTATACACTTAAATCTATGAAATTATAAAAAAAACATAATTCCATAGGATTTGACCTTATGACCTACCTCTAACCACCACAATGTGTTACCAATGGGATATACCCTAAAATTGTTGTTACTAACTTATAATAGTTTATATTTAAAAATATATTAAATATAAAATTAAATGAAAATAATTTTAAAATTTAATAGAGAAATTAAAGGTTAGTATTTAAAATAATTATAGTTTTTGCACTTCAAAGTCCAATGAAAATTGAGATTTAAAGACAGTAATGTAAAAACTCATTAAAGAAGTTCATGTCTTTTTAAATTTCCACAATTTTAGTTTGTTACACTTTTTGCAAAATACATTTGCTCTCTCAACACACATCAATCCGGGGAGTTTTAACAACTGTGTAAATTAAAAGTATTATTTCTTATTTTAAATTTCCACAAATTTATGTTGCAAGAATTTTGTGCAAAATATTTTGATCTACCAACAAAAAAAACCGTGGAATTTTAATAAACTTGAGGAGAGATCTGGAGGCTTTAAATTTTGTGCAAAATATTTTGATCTTTCAACAAAAATTCATGGAATTTTAATAGATTTGAGGAGAAATTTGGAGGCTTTAAATTTTGTGCAAAATATTTTCATCTTTCAACAAAAATACGTGGAATTTTAATAAACTTGAAGAGAAATCCCGAGTCTTTAAAGAATGTAATTAAATATGTTTTTATTAAAATATCGACGAAGAAAAAACTTTGTTTGCATAATACCTTGGAATTTAACATTAAAAATGTTAAAAAAAACCTAATAATTTTAATAAAAATGAGCAATGTTCTGATTTTGTTAAATTTCGCAACATTTAGGTTGCAAGGATTTTGTTGCGAGATCAAACCTTCGCAACATAAATTCGTCAAAATTTTAACAAAATTTCAGTCAATTTTCACAATGCCGGCCTTAAACAGCCAAAGTTTCATGGGATTTTCAAGTGGTAAATAATAAGAATAGTTGTTATTATTTTAATTTTAATAATTTTAATTTTACACTTACCGGTTAATTTGAAGACTCCCAAATTAATACATATTTCATTAATACCTGTGACCAAATTCTTAAAATTAACACACCCAAGTAATCGTACATAAAGACTCAGAATTTCTTGAGTGCAATATATTTTAACTTTGCGATGTGAGGAGGTAGATCACATTGTAAAATTATAGTATCAATTTAAAATAAATTATCTAGTTTTTTCTTTAAGTTTTGGATTTAAACGTTTTACTAATCTCGAAGCTGAAATTTTCTATGAGAAGAATAAATATTTTATATTGAAATATATATATTAAAATATATATCCAATCAAAACAATTTTCAGGGCATTTATGATTATGTTTTAGATTCCTTTGGAATGTCTTGGACGCCTTTGGAATCACTGCTCTCTAGTAAAGGGAAATCTGCGATTCGTGTGATGATCGCAGGACTTGATTTAGTTGAGTATGGGATTTGAAACCCGGTGCTGACGATGGATCCATCATCTCAACATGTATAGGAATTGGAATTGCCATTTTGTACACCATGAAAGTGAGAAGATAAAATATGTTGATTGAAGCATATATAGTGCTTTGGTTCACGTGTTTAAGAAGGATTTTGATCCTTCCATTATGATTACATTTTGAATTTATATTTTAAATATTAAAACTAGAACTATTATAATATTTTAATATTTTTTTATGTTCAAAATCTTAATTTCAATCGTATGTGGACTTTATAATTTCTTAAGTTATTAATTATCATATTTTTCCTGAGGTAAATCAATTTTGATTGCAATACATCTGGTTTGATTGGGACTCTGATCTCCTCGTTACTATTACATTTTTTAAAGAATTCCAAGCATTATTATGATTTTCTACGTGTTAAACAAATCTTAATTTCAATGTATTTGGACTCAAGTCCTTCAAATTGTTTATTTTTATTTTTTTTCTATTGTGAGGATCATGCAGAGTAGATATTTGGCATTATTGATTTTTTTAAGAGGATCACTGCTCTCTAGTAAAGGGAAGTCTGTGATCCGTGTGCTGATCGCAGGATTTGATTTAGTTGAGTAAGGGATTCGAAACCCGCTGCTGACGATGGATCTATAATCTCAACATGTATAGGAATTGGTATTGCCATTTTCTACACCATGAAAGTGAGAAGATAAAATATGTTGATTGAAACATATATAGTGCTTTGGTTCACGTGTTTAAGAAGGATTTTGATCCTTCCATTATAATTAGATTTTGAATTTATATTTTAAATATTAAAAATAGAACTATTATAATATTTTAATATTTTTTTATATTCAAAATCTTAATTTCAATGTATGTGGACTTTATAATTTCTTAAGTTATTTATTATCATATTTTTCCCAAGGTAAATAAATTTGGATTGAAATACATCTGGTTTGATTGGGACTCACTATTACATTTTCAAAGAATTTCAAGCACTATTATGATGTACTAAGATTTATTTTCTACGTGTTAAACAAATCTTAATTTCAACGTATTTGGACTCGAGTCCTTCAAGTTGTTTATTTATTTATTTTTTCTATTGTGAGGATCGTGCAGAATAGATATTCGGCATTATTAATTTTGTGAAAGTTTATTTGGGTGGGGTTTAATATAAGCCACGCGAATTGCAATGGCCGAATTTGATTTGTACTATGACTCTATTTTTATTTTACTTAAAAATCTAGGAAGCTGACTTCACTCACTTTTGGTGATGAGTAATGGAGCCACATCTACATTATAAGTAAATAAAAGTAAATATTTATAGCTAACATTAACATTACATAACCTTACAAAATCTCCCTCATAATCGGAAATCATGAGTAAATAGAAGTAAATATTTATAGCCGACATTTACACGAGGAATGTTACATAACATTACAACATCTCCCTCATAATAGAAAATCATAAGTAAATAGAAGTAAATATTTATAGCCGACATTTACATGAGGAACATTAAGAAACGTTACGTAAAGTTACAAGATCTCCCCCATACTAGGCTGTAGAGCGCCTCTCGGCGCAATAAAGAGTTTTGTTATATAAATATAAAAATAAAGTCTAATTATGTATGAACAATAATGACTAATTTTGTTATGTAGATATAAAAATAAAGCTCGATTATAATTAACAACAATGATTACAAGTTTTTGTTTTTTTTAACAAACTTAATATCTGATTTGTTACATGTGATCTAAATGTTATAAACAATAATTTATTTATGAAATGCAAGACATGTCTTATTTAGAGCAGTTGAAGTAATGTCTAAAATTGGGGATTGGTATATCTTAGCTATAAAATACACCGTCGGCAAAATATTATGCGCCAGACATCATCTAAAGGACTTGAAAAAAAAAAGGTTACGAGATTGAACCCAATTTTGGGTTTAAACGAGTTATATTGATGACATTTAAACATAAGCTATGAAATGAATTTGGTTGTTTAAAATTAGGGTCTAGCAAGTTTTACCGTAAGCTAGGCCGTTGGTAAATTTAATGCGGACTACTTTGCGTATCAATTTTGAGATTTTGTTTTACATGAATTTTATTATAATTATTATTAAAAAAAAATGTTTTTTTAAATGTGTTTTGAACAAAATTTTGACGTAAACTTAGTATTATTTTTCTTAATGTCTGATAAAGTAAAGTTGGTTTAAGTAGAAGTTAACCATCATCATCAAATAAATATTATTAATTAAACTATAATGCATTTTATCTATTTTTTAAAATTAATTTAAAAAAAATAATAAAATATTATTAAAAATAATTTGTTGGCTTAAATTAAATTTAAATTATTTAGAACCAGCGTAGATCCAAATGGCTCTATCAAGTGCCGAGAGGGATCAAATCTTTGGAGGGTATTGCACTTAACTATCAGCGTTGGTATGATTTAGACCAAAAGACACATCTTTTTATTAATATTTTTATTATTAATATTTAATATTATTTATGGCAAACATATAATATTTTTTATTTTGTTAGGAAAGAACATTAGAGCATCTCCTCCATACATGCTTTTAAAATCATGTGCAAGGCCCTCCTAAAACGAGGGTTTTTTAGGAGACCTTGCACATGGTATTAAAGCTATTTGCAACGACATTATAAACCATGTACAATAAAACCATGGGTTTGTTAGGAGGCATTGCAGATGGTCTTAAAACCATTTGCAAAGCCATCCTAAGCAATGTACAATAAAACCATGGGTTGTTTAGGAGGCATTCCATATGGTTTTAAGGATAATTCAAAACTTTATCTTCTATTATTTTGCTAAGTAGGAACATTACAACATCTCCCCCATATTGTGTTGTTTTTCTCAATTTAACAAATTATCTTACAGAAATGATAATTCTGTTAATCTTTAAACCACTAACTAATTAACAAATTATCTTAAAAGACATATTTTTCCTTAAATAATATTGATGATCAAGTTCAAATTTGCTAATAACAAAAACAACCGATAATCAGAAGCGATCTTCACTCTTGACAACTAAGTTATCTTGAATTTTTCCATATGTAGAAACTATAAAAAGGTAAATATTACCGCATAGAGGTATACCTCTGATCGCTGGACTGGACTCAGCTTCATGATGATGGCGAGCTTTGCTGATCATTGGTCTTCTTACAAAATGGGTCGAACCAAAAAATATTTAAAGCTTCGGATGACTTTCCATGATCTGACTCGCTTGTCATTTGTCAGGTAAATTACATTATATACGAATTGTTTCATGTAAAAATTACAAATACATGCCAAGGTAACAATTATTTCATGTTAATACTCAATGATATGGTTACACATTCTCCATTTCTGGAATTTATGCCATGAATTTTGAAACAAAAAGTGGGTTTTTGCCCATTTATGGTTTCTCAGAGCTTCGATCTATTACATGGTTTTGCGGTAGGGTTTAGGCATTTCTTATGTCGGTTATTTGTGCTGATTTTTTCTTCAATATTTAAAGCAAAGCGGCCAGCATCATCAAAATTGTTCATGATATGTTATGCATTGCTTCAATGAACTTGTATTTCAAGAAATGTCTGAAACTAAATAATGCATACACATACACAGGCTCTGGATAAATATTGTAAGAATCAAGTAATTATGCATGAGCAACATATTCTGGAAGTTTTCCAATCCTTATAGCATGTTTTGGCGAGATTTTCTTTGTGGGCTATTGAGTGGGATAACCGATGTCGAAAATCTCTGCAATATCCTGCGAATGCCATCCTGCTTTTCTCAAAGAATATGACATCAAATCTTATTTCAGTAGCAGGCCTTCTAAAATTGTCTTACTGTCCAGATATATATCTTCAGTCTCAGATAAAAAGGAGAGATGAGGCATCTAGTTTTGTTTTTATTTTAATGGGCCAAAAAATATATTTACATTTAATGGTTGACAAAATCTATATAGTAAATAGAAGTAGAAAGTGAATATTTATAGCCGACCTTTACACGAGGAACGTTACATAACGTTACAACATCTCCATCATAATCAGAAATAATATTTATAGCCGGCATTTACATGAGGAACGCTATATAACTTTACAACATCTCCCTCATAATATTTATAGCCGACATTTACATGAGGAACATTACGGAAGGTTACAAGATCTCCCCCATACTGGGCTGTAGAGCGCCTCTCAGTGCAATAACATATATATAAAGCAATATAAATTATATAAACTAAAACCAAACATTGGATTATACATGTCTTCAACATTTCCACTCTAAAAAAAGAGTTGACACCTTGAGAGATTTTATCCCCTGGGTGCTTGGTAGATTATTTTTAGATGGATCTATGCCAGTGAATATTCATATGAATTTTGAAATAATAAATCTAGTAGTATGAGTTTTGATATATTTTTTAAAATAAATTTAAACTAAATTATACTAATATTTTAAATAGTTAATATAATATGTATATGATGTGTTTGAATATTTAATTTTATAGTAAATTAATATAGCTTTAAAATGTTAATATACTATATCATAATCTTGTTTAATAAACCTTTATATTTCTATTTTAAATATAATACAATCTAATAATATACAAATACATTGCATCAAATCATTTTAAATATAACATATTTATTATTATAAATATAGTATATATTTTTTATCTTATATAATAGTGCAAATATATAATATATATTTTTATCTGATATAATTCAAATGACAAATTTAATATGTGTTTTCATGATGGGATGGAGCTATGCGTCTCCACCAGATAATGACAAATTGGATCACTCATTCCCACAGTCCGCATACACATTTTGGCACCAATTTAAAAATTGATAGTGTTATCTAGTTTATAGCACATTGTTATCTAGTTTATAGCATGCACGCACCTTTGAAAAGCTCTAAAAAAAATTAAGATATTATAAGGAGGTCATCAACCCTATTCTAGAAGATCAAAAGTATCTCTTTGTTTTAACTAGTTCAAAGGAAAAAACTAATATAGCCAAGATAAGAACAAACTCTCATGAGTTCCATAGTGAAACAGGTCATTGGACAGTTCTTAAAACACCATGGGTGGAAGGGATCTACCATCTATGTGAGAATAGGAACATTGAAGATGAAAATCACTTCCTCGTAGAGTGCTACACCCACATTAGATCTCAGTTTCATAATCTTTGTTGCAACACCGACCTTCCTAGCCTTTTAACTTGTCGAAATTATAGTGAGCTCGAGAGGCTTCTCACCAAGCTCTTTGAGCAAAGGAATACAATTTTAAAACAAACTAATTAATTGGCTTCTTAATTAGGTACTATAGACCAAAGTTTGATCTCAGTGGACGTTAACCATCATCATCATCATCATATTAAATTGCGCTTGAACCACACAAAGCAGTAACCAAGATAGAAATATCAACTTTAAAAATAGAATTGGGAATAATAATTTGTGTTTTTTTTTTCATTTCAAAATTTGATAAGAGGGTGCTCGCACGAAGTTGGTTCCACTTGTTATTGCCACTTAAGAAATCGGAAACGCACTTTCGAAGTGTAAATCGAGAATGCATATGCATTATTGATGGTACGTTCAGAATAACCTGAGCCCAAACACAAGGCTAAGGTTAGTAAGGAAGTATCGCATATGCGATATATTGCATATGCGTTCTATAAAAGTTAAATATCGCACATGCGATATATATCACAAGTGTGATATATCGCATATGCAATATGGAAAAAAAAAAACAATGGCCGTGGGACTCATTTCTCATTTGCACAAAGATGTTTCGGGAGAGTAATAAATGCATAGGCGATAAACTGCATAGGCGATAAACCACACAGGCGATTTGTGTTTCACAATTTGGAGGCCGATTTGGAGGTGGATGTGGAGATCGCTGGCTCCAATGGAAGGTAACTACTTATATCCTTTACAAATTGTTTTCAATTATTTATTGTTTTTGTTAATTTCATAGTTTTTATAATTGTTTAAAACAAATTTAATAAAAAAAATTGAATTAAATCAAAGAATGATAAATTAAAACAATTTGTATTCTTTTGTTTACATCTTAACAGATAAGAGAAATGAGCAATATAATGTGGAAAACGAACCCACTAATAACCCAGAACCTAACCCAAACCCAGAGGGGGAAGAAGATTGAAACTCACATATTCTGGCGCGTTTGGTGTCATTGAGGTGCCTTAGCTCATCTATTAGAGGGGGGGATCATTTGAGACAATCTTTAGCCAATGCATTGGACACAATAAAAAACACAATTTCCAATGCCCAAGGAGCTTTGTACAACATTAGCTCGTACATAGAATCCATGACGAAATACTACTCCGATGGTTTGAGCTATAAAGACATCAAAGACCTAAAGGTTACAAAAGACCAATTATTTTCATTATTCGGGGACCCTAGCACCGGATTGGTTCCACCCACCAGTAGAGAACACATTTCCATAGACTGGTGCGTGGAACCAAATATAAAGGCCAATTGGATGGATCGTTGGTATATGGTCTTCGATGAAGACCCTCATGAGAATAGGGGCATCCCATTTATTTCCTTAGGAAGTTGTATGCAGAATTCATCCTAGGGAAACATGTTAACTATTTAAATATCTTAGGCTTCCAGGGTGTTGGTCATGGGATGCCCCAAGATAGGGAAGGGGCCATGATGGATCCTAATAGTGTGAAACGCCCTCCACGCACACCAAAACCCCCTTATCTATATCCTCCTGTGGATCATATGATTCAGGATACACTGGAGGCCTTGTTTGACTTGGTAGATACATTGCTTTAGCATGGGACTGATGTCCAAGGAAATGTAGGCCAAGGGGTTGGCACTTCTAAGGTCGACCCATCGCAGAGTAAGGATCCATCTACAGATCACATAGGAGATGCAGAGCGTTCAGAGCGTCTTGTTACTCCACACCCTTGCACATCGTGTTGAGGCATATGCTATGGCCCTGCTTCAGACTTCCGAGACGATGGATTACTTCGATTTGTAGGTAAAATTCTTTATTTTCATATTATATTTTGTTTCATTTCACAATTTTCAATTGTTTCGCAATTTATTTCTATTTAATTATCTAACAAATTATGTGAACAAATATACAGCTGGTGTCCCATGGCACACCAAAGTTGCATAGTCCGCTGATCAATATTGAGAACAATGATGTTGCTGTCAATATTGCATATAACACATATTTCATTAAATTTGGAAATATTCTATTACAAGGACTTCATCCACATTGAGTTTTTTTGTAAATATCTAAATACATATTCTATTAAATCTAGAAAAATCAACTCAAAGAACTATTCCATTAAATTTGGAATAATTAATCCAATGAAGTATTTTCTCAATTAATATTTTTTATTTATTTCAAGTAAAACTTTAGTATTCAACCATTCAAAAGGAAATATTACATCTCAATTAGAACTAGAAGGGTTGGACATAAATCCTGATGAGTCTATGAATATTAATAATTTTGTAGATGTTAAAATCTTTGAGACAATGAGATATATTATGTGGGATTAATCCAAATTGAATGAAATTGCACACATAATTTTATACTATAATACTCTAAGACATGCTCTATACTATATTTGAGGTGACCAAAGTACTAAAAAGATTTATATTATAAAACACCATGTTTGATCATTGCTTTCATGTAGATGAGAAAATGACAAGAATTTTGAATATATTGAATTAGAGATAGATGTTGAAACACATTTTTATTAAATTTTAGTCAAACTTTGTATGTCCTCGAGTTCTTTGATTACTAATGATTCAAAGTAACTACAAATAAGTTATTTAATATATTGATTTTCAAGATTAAGTGTGTATCCAAAGTCACTCATCTATGACAAATGATTCTCCCATTTCCCATGATTAATCGAGGAAACTATTTCTTCAATTATAATTTTATCATTACTTATTCTAAAACTTTAGTAGTCAAACATTCCAAAGAAAACATTGTCTCAATTAGAAGTAGAACATGGGTACTGGCCATAAATAATGATGTATGTATGAATATCCATAATTTATTAAATGTTAAGAATGGTGAGACATTGAGATATATTGAAAAGAAATAATCCAAAAATATTGCAAAAAAATTAATTTTGACATGCTATGTTGCAAGAGGTTTTCTATCTAATATATTCGAGGAAACCAAAAAAAATGAAGTCATTCATGTATGACCCATATTCTCCCAAATTTAGCATGAATATTCTACTTAACACGGATTATCAAGAAATTCTAAAAATTTAAAAAACAAAATGCATCATAGTAGTTTATATGTAGTTTTATTTCAAAATGTATTTATCACATTTATGCACTCATATTCATGCATATAATTAACTAAAATACAATTAAATAACTTTGTGGCTTGTTGACAAATATGGTATGATTTCAATTTATTTTAAAAATACGAATTTGTAAAAAATTATCATTGGACAATGAATTCAAATGCCTTTATAGTTCGAAAAATTCAAAAACTTAACCCATCTATGTATTTCCTATAATGATATTGAACAATCCACTTAAAACTGATTATAAATTAAATTATTTTTAAGTAATACAAATTTATTTGCAATGCAATTTTATTTTAACATTACATCCCTCAACACTCATTATGAATTAAATTATTTTTAAGAAATAGAAATTTATTTGCAATGCAATTTTATTTTAACATTACATCCCTCATTTATAGATTCATATTAATGCATATTATAGGCAATTCAAAGTCATTATGCCATATTATTTTAAAATATGTTATACTTATGATTATAAATAGTAATTGATTTAAGTATACAATTTTATAGAAAGTTTTCGAATGAGAAACCAAATATATTAAATAGTTCAAAAAGTTCAATTGAATCAGCTATGATCCATTTCGTATTAATTTAACATGAACAGTCCACTTAGCATTTACTTTCAATTAAATGATTCTAATTTTTTTGATAAGAATTGCATCATTTTTTCATAATTTAAATTTCACTTTTATACACGAGTATTAATGCGTATTATAAGTAATTAAAAATCAACAAATAGCATGTGTTATATTTTATTCACCATGCAATGTTATTAGAAGGAAAGATAACCCGAGTTAGATTTCCTTATCAGTGTAATGTATATGATGACAATGTGGTTTTGTTAGATGGAAAGCTAACGTTTGTAAGTTAACATGCATTGGCTTTCGTTCACCCTGCAATGTTGTTATAAGAAAAGCTAACTCGAGTTAGATTTCCTTCATGGTGCTATGTATTTGATGACAATCTGGATATGTTAGATGAAAAACTAACATATGAAAGCTAACTCGCGATGCAATGTAATTATGTTTGTGTTAGATGGAAAGTTAGGAAAGCTAGCATCTCTACCTTTTAGCTTTCCTACAGTCAAAGTTACAAGAATATAATCTAGAGGTGGCTTTCATTCAGTGTGCAATGTTCTTGAATTTTTTCGTTTATTTTCAGAAACGATGGAGTCTAATGCCATATAATTTCAAAGAAAGCAAGTAAAATGAAAATTTATTTACAACAAAATTTTATTTCAAAATCACATCTGTCATTTATAAATTCATATGAATGCATATTATAGGCAACTAAAAATGATTAAGTCAATGATTATGATCGCGGTTACAGAAATTAATTTATTGAAGTATATAAATTTAGGAGAAGTTTTGGATTGAAAAATCAAATATCTTAAATAGTTCAAAAGGTTTAACTCAATCACCTATGACCCATTTCGTATTAATTTAACATGAATAGACCGCTTAGCATTTATTATCAAGTAAATGATTCTAATCTTTTTGGTAAGAATTGCATCATTATTTTAAACTTTAAATTTCATTTTATACACAAGTAGTAATGCACATAAGTAAATAAATATGAAAGCCAATGCAAAATCAATTTTAAACAACAACAAAAATCTATATTAATATAACTATAAATTCCCATATATTTCAAAAAATATATAAACACTAAAAAGTATGTCCAAGTTGTATTGAAAAATCAGAATGCTTTTTGTGATCAAATTTCTGAAAAAAAATCACCATCTATTACAATGAAGTTGATGTTCTATTGAACATTCTAATGTACTCACGTTTCCCTTTGATATGATGAAGTGTCTTAAGAAATGGTAATAAAACTTGCATAAGCCAAGTATCATGCTCTTCTCCTGTATAGGCCTTTATCAAGATATTGTTTGACCGATATCCAACAAATTGAGAAGTAGGACTTGATGTATCTATTAGCAATACATTTGATTCTCCATATCTATCTCCATATTGGGACCACACGTCGCTCAACCTTTTCTCATAATATTGTATTGTACCCCCTACTTTGAATTTTTTTTGCAAATGACAATGGGACCTATCCCATGTGAATTCAAAGTCTCTTATATCAATATCTGATTTTTCAAGTACATGTTGAATGTACTTATATGTGCCATTTAATGTCCATATTGCAACATCCTAATTATTTAAGCAGTATTTTAATAATTCTAACTAAAAAGGCCTTAAGAAATAAGACTTCTCACCAAATTTCCAATCTGGTATTCTTTGAGTAGGACAATTTGGTTCATCTCTAGTATATGACGCGAAGAGCACTCCTTCCATTTCAAAGATCAACAACATCTTTCGACTGATATTAATTCCCATATGTGCTGCAACCACAAACATCATTGACATTAACATAGCTTCATTTCATTACTTAAAGACATCAAAACATAATATTTAAAATTATATTAAAAATTCTTGTAATTCCTATCTATTGTCAATTTTTTCCATTATTATACAAAGGAAATCATATAAGGAGTTAAATGGCAATTAAAAAATATAATTATAGTAGCCTCATTTTATTGATTGAACTAATGATATGATAACATATACATTAATCAAATACTTTTATTCTACTTTATTTTTGTTATTAATAATAGTTCCTAAAGCTGCAATGGGAAAATATAATTACAGTGACACAATTCAAACAATTAAACTAATTAGCTTTCATATGGTAGTTTTCCACTTAACAAAACCACACTGTAATCAAATGCATTACGTCATGAAGGAAATATAATTCATTTTAGAGTTCCTTCTAACCGCATTGTCATCAAAGTTAATGCATGCTAGCTTTCATATAGTAAATTTCCTTCTAGCACTATGAATGGAAAATATAATTAGAAGGGCCCAATACAAGCAATCAAATTGTTTATATGTAAATTTTCACATACAAACTAATCAAATGTTGAAATAACAAAATTTTATAACTTCACATTTAACCATTCTTCAAACCAGTAATTTATAAGAGATATAATGATCAATTAAACCACACATGCAATAATTAATTGAATAGTCCAATTCAAACAAACTTACCATTTATCTAATGATCTCTACATCCAACTTCATACATTAAACATCAATTGAAATTAGCAACCTTTATTAACTCAATATCTTTATATAAAAATAATAATAAAATAAAAATATGTTAACTTCTAATAATGACAAAGAATAATAAAATATAAGAACTTAATTTGAAAAACGTTGCATGTATAGTAATAATTCATGAGGTCATACATATAATCAAGAACAATTCATCACCGAAAAGCCTTCAAAGAATCTTGGACATCTG
>LPNX010031232.1:0-146924 GCA_001517045.1 Pseudotsuga menziesii | reverse complement strand
ACCACCGGAAAAGGAAAAGAAGTAGCTTGGAGCTCGAAGCCACCGACATCGGACCAGCGCAACGGACTCCACCAACCTCCTCATCGGAGGTAATATCAATTATACATTTCTTTACTGTTTTTGCTACGTTTCTTTACTGTTATTTACTGTTATTTACTTTCCACTGCTTTAGCTTAATCTTTATTTCGGTTTATTTTTCTTTACATTATTGAACTGCTACTAAGGATTCCAGATTCCTTAGTAGGTGCTCATCAGCACAAGCTAGGGTGAAAACCCTAGCTACACTCCCTACCACCCGCAAGCTAATGGTACGGTGGAGGCCTTTAACAAGATTTTAGAAAACACTCTTACTAAGATCTACAACAGCCAAAGGAATGATTGGGACCTCAGGGTTAATGATGTATTATGGGCTTATAGGACTACATGCAAGAAACTTACAGGACACACACCTTTCAGCTTGTTGTATGGACAGAAGGCTATTATGCCGATGGAGGATATTCTTCCCAGTTTAAGAATTGCTTAGATCACTGGAATGGATGATACAGACACATTGCAGGAAAGGCTACCACAGCTGCTTGCTTTAGAGGAAGACAGATTCATCACCGGATTCCATCAGAAAGTGCAGAAGGCACAAGAAAAAGCTTGGCATGACAGACACATTAAGAGTAAGACTCTTCAGATCAGAGACCTAGTACTCCTCTATGACAGTAAATTTATTAAGTTTCCAGGGAATTTCAAGACGCATTGGTTGGGGCCATACCAGATTCAGCAAGTCACAGAGGGAGGAGCCGTTCAGCTCAGCAAACTGAATGGGGAGCTTCTTCCCACAATGATCAATGGCAGTAGGCTTAAGCTCTATAGTGACAGCCACTCCACCTCTTAGCCTTAACTCAGACAGTTAAGACGGTGCAGATGTCCATTGTAGTTGAAAGGAGGCACTGCACCAGGAATTAGTCTACACCGGCAGGTATTCTAAGTATCAGGAATCGCATAAGGACGGTTCAGTTTGCACTAGTTAAAAAAAAAAATGCTTAAGTTTGTTTTGAGCAAGTGATGCGGTGTGGCATCGCAGCAGCGCGATGTTTCTCCGTGCCATGTACCTAGTTTGCAAAGAGACAGAGGGCTAGTCAAGTCACCTTCTGACAGAAAGTTAATGAAGAAATGACCGATATACCTTACCGTAGATTTGGTAACAGCATATTAAATTGTCCAGATTTGGAAAATCTTCGACGAGACCGGCGCCTGCATACACACGCTTTGAGGGAAATTAATTGGATTTTAGCATTTATTGAGAATCGGGATGATGGGTGTGGTCTCGTCCAAGCAATTAATACGACTGGCGGGTTCAGCCTAGATGACCATTGCGTCTGGGATTATCGCCTTTGGCATAAAAGCAGAAATTATTCATTCGAGAGGGTTACATTTGCAGAGATCCGAGAGCTATAGAGTGCATTGTTAAGTTTTCCCTGTGCAGAGCTAATTCCATTACAGAGTGCTATGATTTCCATAGTTTGCAGCCATTGCCAATCCAAAGCATAACAGCGAGTGGGTTTTGTCTGAGGAGGAACCTATAGAAGCAATTTTGGAAAGGTTTGAACGTACTGGCCTTGCAGATGCTATGACGACGCCACCTAAGGGTGTCACGCCAAGTTCATCACATACCAGATAGTTGCCAAGGATGAGGAGTCAAGCTCAGATAGTAGCCGAGTCCAGTCTCGAACATCGAAAAAGGAAAAGGAGGAAAGTCAAAGTGAGAAACAGAAAGAGAAGACCAACTCGGATGGCTATGCACGTGGAGTTTCCCAGAAGATCTCATGGAAAGAAAAAAGGACCAAGAAACAGGCATCCGAGATGCAAAAAAAGGAAAGGAAAAAGGAAATGAATGAAGGTTCTCGGAATGGAATTCAAGGCCTGTATAGTTGGTACGAACGGATCTAGACTGAATGAAATATTTGAGAAGGCTAGAGGATACAAATTTTCCTTGTGATAAAAGTTCTAATGTAGATAAAAAGGAAAGGATATATGTGGAAGGCTTCTCAAAAGCTTAAGATCCTTCAGGTCACGCAAGTGACGAGAGCGAGAGCATGACAATGGGGGAAGGAAATATAAGAGAGCCCAACGAACTAAGTTACAGAACCTATGGAGAACGAAGTCGCAAGACTTCGGTAGAAACTTACAAAGACTTCGCAGGAAGCCAAGGAGAAGCTACAGCAGGAGAAGCCCACTGGTAGTGGCTCGGGGATGAGCCACAAGTAAATGTTAGGGGACTGTTGGAGTAGAGTCCCGTAGCTACAGGAAAATCTGCCATTTTGGTGGATAGACAGTCTGGCGAAGACAAAGAGATAAGGTAAAGCTACGAAGCCATAGCATGTTTCTAGCTGTAGAGCAAAGCCAAAAACCATGAATTTTGGGACAGATAAGTCAAAGAAGACAACAGTACCTGAGCAGCTGAGAGGAGAGAGCTCAACCACTGCATTGAAGGCAGCAGTGAAGACAGGAGGGCTCAGCTACCCTCATAAAGGAAAAGGAGCGACGAGGCTGAGGTATTGAAGACGAAGGATAGAAAGGGAAGCGGTGCACAGTACCAATGGTTAGCGCCGGGAAGCATGGAAGACTGCAGAGAGCTATGGTGTGACAGAAAGTGGCTACCCCAAGTATAGATATGCCGACTGTCACTAGTTAGGGTTTTGGGTTACTGTTGGGACAGGCCCACAGTGTTGTAATGGCGAGACATTCGAGCCGCCTATAAAGGGATGTATTTTGTATTGTAAAAGGTTAGCTAGTCATATGTAAATTGTATTGTAAAAGGTTAGCTAGTCGGATAACCTGTAGCTATTCAGTTAGCCAGTTAGCCATTGAGTCTGTTAGCTCACAGTTACCTTGTATTGTAATAGAGTTGAGCTCTGGTTCTGTATTCAGTCTATAGTATCTTACTGTAACCAGCAGCTGGCTCATAGAGCATGTATGTAACAATCCATAGGGATTGACAGAGAGAGAGAGAGAGAGAATATTGTAAGAAGGCAATATAGAGAAAGAGAAGAGATCTAGGAGAGAAGGGCTCCAAGCAGTGAGTGCGGAGTTACCCAGAATATCTCTAGCTGCATATGCAGTGCAACCGAACTGTGTACTCTCTTAAGATATAATAAAACACAGTTTTGTGGACGTAGCTTCTACCCTAGAAGTGAACCACGTAAAATCAGAGTGTTATGTGATTGATTCATGTGATTGTATTTACCTGTTGTATCTTTCACTCATTACATGAACTTTGCTTACAGTTAAATGTATGTATGTGTTATTCAGTTCATAGAATTATAGAAGGATAGATGCATGTTGAAGTCTTTCAGTATTCTGTATAAGAGTTTGTCTATGTTTCACTCAAGACAGTTAAGAGTCACAGTGTAAAGAAGCCTTGTATGTTGAGTCCAGTAATTTGAACACGAGTAACGCTGAGTATGCTAAGCCGTAGCGGTAGGATATCACAGGGAGGCGATATCGCACCATCAGAGGAGCTGTGGTGTGCAGTACCACAGGTTGAGGAACAAGTGTAGGAGAGAGTTACGTGTTGGCCAGGGCACGGTGACGCGATAAGGGCTAGAGTCATCGCGAGTTAGAGGAAGCTACGCATCGTGGAGAGAGAGAGAGACCTCACGGGTTAAGAAGAGCTACGAGGCACACATAGGATGCTACAGAACCTAGTCAAAGACACTTGACTCTTTGGCCAACCCATTAGAATCACTTCAGGTGAGACTTCAGGCCGCTCCGGGGTCTATCGCCGAAAGGGCCAGTGAGTTAGGGGTGTTGTTGGTACATTACAGTAAACCCAGGTCTACCCATAGCTACCAACACCTGGTGTGGTATCTGGATCCACCAACTCAACCAAAAATTCTCCAGGTTTTGTTAAATCCAGTGCAACCAATTGCGGTTAAGTCTTTCCCCCCACCCGGTCCGCATTATCCAACCGCCATACCCGCACCTACACCGACCCAACCCAAAAGGGAAAGGGGGAAGAAAACCAAAGCCACCGCAGAACCACGACAAGCACCACCTTGTGCCGTCTGTGAATAACAGGGCCATGCAACTCAGGATTGCCCTGAAATACCAATGTTTCGTGCGCATCTGGATGCCATGGATACAAATGAAAACATCCCCATGGTTGAACTCCCAACAATGCTGGTAGTAAAGAACAAGGAATTAAGGATGAACCATGCTTGTGCCCTTTGCGGCTTGTATGGAAATTACTTCCACCATTACCAAAACCTCCCCAAATTTTGAATGGTTCTGGATGACCTCCATCACCATTCCCTTGAGTCTGATATCACCTTGATCGCGAAAGTTCACCCACCACCTCCTTCTTCAGACACCATGTCCATTTACATGATCTCCAATTCAACTAACCCACTTGTCTCCACCATCACTAATGGTCCATCAGACCTGTCTCTTCCATTTTTTCTGTAGCCACAGCTGCAACCTCAGTTGCAACCTCAACCCCAATTACCAGGGAAACAATGGGGTTTATTCCTGATCAACATGATCCTTTTTTTTTTCTTTTCCTTTTCTTTTTCCTACAATATAGGATCATGAGTAAGTCTACCTTGGAAACCCTCCATCTAAAGGATTTCACACTAGGATATCCTCTGTGGTACCTTGAACCACCTACCATACCTCTGAGGCCCCAAGATGTGTTGACTCATGTCCATCCAATTGAGATGATGTTGCACCTACCTCCAGGTCCATCAGAGACTCCTCTTGTCTCAAGGCCTACCCCTCTTCCTCTAGCAGAGACTGGGGTCAAGGCCACCAAAACCACAACCAGTACCATTTACATGTTCGTTAGCACTAGTTTTCCTTCCGTCTCATCGGTTATGGAATATCCACTTGATTTATCCCAGCACCACTTACGCGATGACGAAGAGATCTGTAAGACCGCCTTCAGTTTTACCCCATCCCCTTTAAACCAAAGTGTGGAATTGGTTCTTCCCATAAAAGACCAGATTCCATCACCCCGCCTTGCCAATGACCTTCGTCTTGGAAAAGGGGCATACACCCTTATTGACTCTGATGGAAAACTCCTGGAGAACCCTTGGAATGGGCTCTACATCAAGATATTTTACGCTTAACATCACCAATGAGTCTCTTCATTTTCTTTTTCTTGTTTTTCAACGTTTTCAACAAAAATCAAAGGCAGCACCATCAGCTGCTAGTTCAAAGTCACTCGGAACCTATTCAAGACACCTCTCACACTTCCAAGATCAAATTTCCATTTCCTTATGAGACCATCATCTCATGTTTAAATAGTCAATTTCGGGACCATTTCCCACAAGTCACCTCAATTCAAGAGCCATGACATAATGATATGAGTGTCTATGGACCGGTACTCATATCGCATTGCCCAGTCACAATTCATGTGAGCGATCGGGCCGCTACTCGTTAAGGATTGTATCATATTTTACGTTTTATAGTTATAATTGTCTTTTTCACCGCACCTTATGCAGAAATATTTGGACCATCGTCCACAAAAACCTTTTGTTTTTCTTCCATATATTTGACATAGAAGTGTTCTCGGGCCGCTACCCATTTAGGAATGTAATGTTAGCTTTTATTTTGTATTTTTAAGACATAGATTGTCTTTTCTTTTCACTGCACCTTACGCAAACCTTTGGACCACTGTCCACAAAACGATTTCTTTCCTTTCACATATTTGGCATATAAATGCCTTCGGACTTGTACTTAGATCACATGTAGTCAAGTTCATCCACCACAACACACACACACGCTCTCCTGACCTCTGTTCGAGAGCCACCTCAATTTGCGTGCCTCTGCCGCACCGACTCGCAGGCCTCTGCCGCGATATATCCCACGCATGTACTGGTATGTTTGAGAGCCTTCTGCTCTATCCATACTATGCGGATGACCTGTGGACCTCCATCCACCATCCCGACATGGGGACATCGCCCATGCCACCGCAGTCGGTTGACCACATTGGAGTTTTGTTTAAGCTCTTTTCTGACTCCTTAAAATAATGAAAATATCGTCGAGCGCAACTTCTTCCTTTCCCACTCGCTAAAGTATAGGAAAGGGCATCTACATCGTTCCGTTTACCTCCTTTTGCGAACCATGTAGACCACCTCATGAAAAGGACCTCCTTGGCACACTCAAGCCAAGACCGTTCCCCTCTGCATACTTTTGCGCTTTCTTGGGCAGAGGGGCTGCACTTTATGAAAAACCTCACCACCGGTTGTCGTTAAGCTCTTTTCCAGCTGTTTCAGCAAGAAAAGATATCCGAGCAAACTTGGTTTCGTTCATGCTCGTAAAAGTATTTGAATGTCTGTCCATTCAGTATAGGTTTAACCTTTTCCAGCCTGATTGGACTACCAATGGTAAAGAAGTCTCTCATCCCCTCCAAAATGGGACAGCTCTCCTATGTATACTTTTATCCTTTTTCAGGCATAGTAGACTACCAATGAAAAAGATCCCCCACTGGAGTCTTCTTCATGCTTTTAGAAGCCCAAGCAGTGCTTCGATAAATAGGTTATGTCCCTCGTGATTTCCACATTCCGTTGGAGACAGTGTTCAGAAGCCCAAGCAGTGCTTCGATATACCTTTATGATTGATTCAGCATACTTGTACCATAGAATCCCAATCAGTGAGTCCATATAGATATGTACTGTTCCAGATCAAGTAGACTGTCAGTCATGAAGATATAGCATTCCATGAGAATGCCATGGGTCCAATGTACCAGATTAGTATTGTATTCAGCCTCACATGAGAGGCAACCAGCATTGTAACATCAATTGTATATGATCGGCTCTTATATTTTAGAGCATAGATCAAATTATTCTTTTGACATTATCATGAGCATGGGAATTCCTACCTCGTCCATATACATGTCACACATTTATTATATCTCACTCATTGATGGGAACCAAATTAATACAAAACCAAAAGCCACCATGCTCCAACCCCGGAAGCACCACCTCTCGACAGCAAATCCTATGATGTCTGTCAGCCATACGTTGAGCTCCTTCCCTCACACATCAAGGGGCAATCTGTTAACCCAAAAATCCCCCACATAGCTCTCAATGGCCTACACCACCCAAGGACACCATCCCACAGCACTCATTTCACTCCATAAGACCTTCCATGACCTTCCATTTGACCCCCACACCTCCAAAAGATCCCAAGGATGAAGAAAAGGGCTAAAAACCGAAAAAAGAGCCCAAAATTGACCCCTAGGAGCTAAAGCCCTAAAAAAGGCGCTAAAACCCTGAAAGGGGCTAAATTTATGGTGGAAGGGGCTAAAAGCCCAAAAAAGGGGCTAAAGCCTTGACCAAGGGCTTAAAACCCTAAAACCCCTTGGAAAAACTATATAAGGAGGGTGGGGGTTCACTCTCAAGACACTCCTCATTTGCATATTGTTATGCTTCCCATGGATGCTTTGAGACCTCTTTCTCTCAAACCACCCACTCTCCCTCTCCTCCATCTCCATTTCTCCAAGCCATTGCTCCCCAACCAAGAGAGAGGTGCTCCCATGAGCTAGGGCATGGTGGCCCATTTCCACCCAAGTGAGGTATAGCTTTTGTTTATGCATGTTTATTTACTTGTTTTATTTTATAACTCATATTGTCATTTGTAGGCTTTTCCATTAACAATTGTTTGTAGGTTTTCCCCATAGTAGTATAGGTTTCTCTTGCAGGTTTTGGAGGTGGAACCCTAACCCACTGTGTGCAGAGGGGTTCAACAATACTCCATCTCTTCTTTCTTTCTGTTATTAGCTTAGATATAGTTTATTTCAGCTGCCATTTACTTGTTCTAGTGTAGCTTATTTTAGTTTCAATTTGCAGCTCTGTTTCAGCCATTTTTACTTCCGTTTTTTTACTGTTTTCTAAGGGTAGAAACCTACCCTTGTGCCCTATAGGCACAAGGGAGCCATTTTGACCCCTTTAGTGAGGAGAAATTCTCACTACAGTAAGCAATTAATATCTTTCTAATTTTTTTGAGTCTTATATTTCTGAATATGATTATGACATGAATTCATATCACGACTCACCCATTAGGCCTATATAGGTTGAGCTAACTCTTGAAGAAGATGGAAGTCTAGCTGGTAATCCACTAGATCTCAATTTCACACTAGTTTCTCTAAATGTGAAGTGAATCTTGCTGAGAAATTATTCATGATGGTTGGATCTAATCCTCAAACATATCAGAAAGAATCACTTGACCCAATATGGAAAACAACCATGCAATAATATTTCAACTCATTACATGAAAATGAGACTTGGGAATTGGTTCCCTTTCCCTCTAAGAGGAAACTAGTGCATTGAAAGTGGGTATATAGGACCAAAATGCTTTCTGATGGTTCAGATATCAAGTATATGAAAAGTTTGGTTACCAAATACTTCTCTCAAGTCCAAGGAGTTGACTATACATAAGCATTTGCACCAGTTGCAAAGATCGACTTTTGCGGGCTAGTTTTAGGCATTGTTGCATCTAAGCGTTGGGAGATTCACCACATGGATATTAAGAGTGAATTTATTCATGGTGAACTTCAAGAGGAAATATATGTGAAGAAACCTAAAGGTTTAATTTATTATCCTTCACTTGTATGAAGGTTAAAGAGGTCTCTCTATGGCCTCAAGCAAGCCGCCAGGGATTGGTTTGCCAAGATGGACAATTTGGATTTTAAAGATGTAATTATGATATTAATGTGTATTTGCAGCATGTTGGTGACTTATTGTAGGTTATAGTGCTATATGTCTATTATCACTTGATTGCAAGTAGCTACACTAAAGAAATTGGATCGATTAAGTCTTCTTTGCACAGTGAATTCTCGATGACTAATCTTGGATTGTTGAAGCAATTTCTTGGTTTCAAAATTGAGCAATCTGAAGCAGGGATCAAGGTCAGCCAACAAAGTATGTTGTAGACCTATTATTTAAGTTTAAAATGGCTGAATGTAAGTAATCCAATTTCCCATTTCTTTCAGGTATAAAACTCAGTGAATTTGGTGAGTCTCCATTGGTGGACAACTCATTTTACAGACAACTAGTTGGAAGTCTACTATATCTTATACATTCTGAAACAGATTTGTCATATGTTGTAGGTTTTGTAGAAATATATATGCAGTAGCCTCACGAGATCAATTGGAGTGAATGTAAGAGAATCCTACACTATGTTGAAGGAACCAAGCACTTTGGGGTACACTATGTTGTTGGTCCTGCATTGGAACTAGTTGGATTTTATGATTTTGATTGAGCTGGAGATCCCAATGATAGGAATTCCACTTCAGGTTATGTATTCATTTTTTAACATGGTCCCATATGCTAGTAAATCAAGAAACAACACACCATCTCCCTTTATTTAGTTAAGGCCAAGTACAGAGGAGCAGCGAACACAACTGCACAATGTGTGTGGTTGCAAGGTATTCTTTGGGAACTTGGAATTGCATTTGAATCAACCATAGTTAATTGGTGTGATAATAAAATTGCAATCAAGGTTTTTTTTATCCATTCCAAAGACATAGAAAAAAAATATTGAGATACACATGCACTACATCCATATCTTGGTGCATGATCAGGTGATAGCCTTGCAATATTTCCCATATATAGACCAAACTGTTGACATTTTCACCAAGAGATTCACAGGGAAGACATTCACCTATGTGATATCCCTTCTTGGATTCAGTGACACATTGTAATGAATACCATTCAGTTTCATATTTTTGGCTCCATGTCCATTTTTTAGGGAAGTTTTTGTTCCCATGTGGTTTTCCTCCTTACCTTGTTTTTATCGACAAATAAATGCATTTATTATATGAGATGACTTGAGCCTTAGTTTCCAAGGCCTCCATGATATTTATGATAATATATACTAGTTTATTCTTTAGGGGGATTGTTATATCAATAATCCACCCTAGTACCATGATCTTATACCTTAGGCACATTTCATTTGCTTCCATGCAATGTTCAATGGTCTAGACTTAGGGATATTGATCATTTACTTATAGTTGAGGTGCTCCCATTTTATCATTCTGATAGTTGAGGCACTCCAGGTTGATCATTCTAATAGCCTAGGTTCCCTCATTAATGACATTCTAACTTGGTGCACTTCCTCATCCCTAGATTCAGAGAATGTGTTTGACATTAGGTGCTAGTACATGTTTGTGGTGTTACAATCATCAACCCATAGTTAGCTACCTTAGACATTAATTAATACATTTTGTCTTATTTTCCTAGTTTCCAATATTCCACTCTATGCAAGTTGTCTTCCACATGTCCTAGAAGTCAAACTTGCTAAAAACTGAGTCATGGAGTGCTTGGGAAACCTCCTAGAATCCATATTTAGCATATCTGCTTTATTCTAGATCCTCTGTCACATGCCCCAATTTTGTAAAAAAATATATTATCATATTTGATTTTATCTCAAGACAATATGTTAAATTTTATGCTAAGTTGTAAATGATGATTGAGAAGAGCCAAGGGTCTGAATGTTTTAATTATAAATAAATAAAAGTGGAGACAACAGCTTGAGAGAGTTGTTAAAAGAGTGTTTACTGGTCAAGTTGGTGGAGGATACTGGGTGGAGAGCAAATAGACAAGTGGCAGCATCCTCAAACACTTCCAATGTTGCAGGTGGCAACCTCCCTACATTTTGGGTTGTGATCCCCCAAGAAAGTGGGATTGGAGCACGTGGCTCAATTAATAACAATTAACCCAAAAAGACCTAGGAAATCTTAATAAAAATACCCATTTGAAGAGAGCTGAGGCTGCTCATTCCAAGAAGAGAACCATTCAGGTGAATGTACATCAGAGGATTTCATTGGGAAGGGAATTTGTGGAATGTGTTTGAGGGGTAAACTACAGAAAATGATCTAGTGCAGCTTTTCAATTAAAGGATCTTACTGCTGAGTGCAGAGCTAGTACTGAGTCATTGGACTAGTATCTTATTGCATGCTCCACTAGTTCTCATCCAAGGAGACCAAGAACAGGCTCGGGGGTCCTGAGAAGTCACTGTTTGAGAGCTCTACAGGAGTTGGTAGAGAGGAACGACCTCCCAACGCTGTTGTTGTCCATCTTAAAACAGGTTCTACAGTCTTTTATTTACTATGTTAAAAGTTTATATCTGAGAATGAATGAATAATGAATGATTTACATGTTTTGTAGTGAACTGTTAAAGCTTGTAATCTTTTAGTTATTTGAATATTGAATCTGTATTGGATGAAATAATCCTAACCTATGTTTTTCCCTGTCTAGAATGGACCAGACCGTACTCTAGCACAAGCAGTATAATTTAAATATATGAAAAGTTATGATAGAAATATGATTTGAATAAAGTTATTATGTATTTTAGAATGTTGAAATTTTTTCGTTTTGTAGATAGTTGCTTTCAGAAAAGAATATTAATCTACCTAGTTAGGTTTATTGTTAAAAACAGACTGTGTATTAAGAATGCTAGAAAAAGAAATAGTCATATTATATTTACTAATAACAATGTATTAAATTCATGAGTTGTTCAAGTAGGTAAGTTATTTCTTTTATACAGTACTTTCTTCCGTAAACTACACTACTATCCTGAAACAGAGAAGATAGAAACAACACAGATATAATGCCTATGTTTTTATGTTAAGCAAAGAATAGAGTATGATTATTTTAGTTTATTTCTTTTACTGATAATAATAATAAACTTAACCCACAACTATTCAAACCCTAGATAGAGTTTAGTAACATATATATTTCTAAAGACAAAATAATCTAAATATCAAGAGTATCTTAACATGGAACTATATATAGCTCCAACAGTAATTTCTTTATATAATTAAAATAACTAAGATACGACAGTAATTTATGTTTAAATTAATAAGTATTATAACAAGAAAAGGTTTTGTAAATAGATTATACATGTAAAGGAAAATGACAGGGTCGTAACCCTTATTTCATTTCTTAGTAAGCTAACCGAAATAATACTATTGAATGAACTAAACTAATACAGATTAGTCACAGTCTTTATTAAATAAGTGTAGGCACAAATACAAGCTTAAGTATTTATATTGTATACAGATAATAGTATTACATAAATAATATCATTTATAAATTAACAATTCTTTAAACAAAATGAAGGAATCTTAAAGTAAGAACCAGAGTTTAATTCATTAAACCCTAACCTGAAAATCCTTGAGTACTGAAATGGTTTAAAATTCGATTAATAGTAATCTAATCTATTTATTAACAATACAGAAAATATATTTTTACAAGTTAAATAGGGTTAAAACCCTAGCTCATAATTCTGAGCTGAAATTACTCGGTTTTCTTTAAAATATGCAAAACCATTACAGTAGTAACCCAAGATAAGCAATAAAATTATTTCTTTTTATATAACCATTAAAAGAAAATTTTAAATTCATTTACATAGAGATAAAATACAAATACATAAAGGAAAATGAATCTAACTTACATACAGACTGTTCTAAAAATATTTACATTATATCCATGAGCCTGAAGGCCGAATGTAAGTCAAAACATTAACAAAGTACAAAAACTCAGCTAAGAGCCGAGTATCCACATTGTGCTTTTGAGTATGAACAAGTATTAACATAATATTACAAAACTATAAGTTCAACCATAATATGAGAGGAGAGCTTTACAAGACATAGCTTAAAGCCGAAGTCACCTTGCAAACAACAAGGGTTTAAATCAAAATAAAAATTACAAAAATGGAGAACAACAACCCAATACTGGGTGCAACACGGCTGAAACATTTTCCAACTGCAAGGGTCTATACAAGCAGGGGAAACCATATTCAAAACTAGAGCTTACTATGAATGATTCGTGGAGTCATTTATATAGCATGATGGTAAACCTTAGAGATGAGCCAACCTGCATTATAAAGAACCAAAGTTAATTAAAAATCAGAAACCCTTATGCGAAAAAGAACAATAAACAACAATAGCTCTTAATTATTTTTTTTCTCACCTTAACTGGAAGATAAAGCGATGGATACCCAGAGGAATATTAACACCATGACCCACGCTAGAAAGAGCCAAACCCTCATTCTCGCCGAGGATAGAGACGATAGGAATCTGGTGTTTTTCACAACTATTAGTAGGGGTGTAGGTAAGCCTGAGCAATGGCTGCAAGGAGTCTGCAAGCATTGAGTCAAACTGTCACTAACATGCAAATAGGTCAACTAAACTCCAGAACCCTAAGATGAAGGAGCTACACCATCACTTACAGTAAGCTCAATCTTTCACCAATGACAGACCACGACAGAGGAGCAGCAAAAAGGAGTTTCAAGCAGTCGTACAGCCATATACAAGGAATGTAGTAAAATCTAATCAAAGTAAAGAAATCATAGAGAAGACAAACAACTGAATCTAGATCAAGGGAGTAAGCCATGATAAACGCCAGCTTTGCAGCCTCTGTAGCTATCTGCAACTCACGGCCACCATGGGAGCTTGCAGAGCAACCCATAGGGCCAACGCAAATGTTGGAGATCGAATAAGCCAAGGGTTAGGGTTGACAACTATATATGCAACCAGTGCATGGACAATAAATTTCCACATGGCCGCATCAATATAATCATGCAGTGAGTCGAATTTCCATAGTCACCTGTGTTTCATAACAATCATTTAATCACCCAATGATTTCATCAAATAACTTATGATCTCTATAGTTTGCATGGGTTTCATATATCATGAAAATTGTTTAACATTAATATTTAGCTCATCATTGGCATGGGTTTGCAATGTTATTATAACGTTGACTTAATACATAACATAATCCGTAAGCCTCGTAACCCAAAAGAAATACCTTATATAATTTATCGATAACCAATGTTATGAGATATCGCTAGTCAAAGCTAGTGAAGATTATGTTTCTTTTTACATAATAAGTTATACTAATGAGTATCATGGGGAGACATTACAAGGTTATATTAACATTATAGTTAGTTATATGCATGATATATATGTGAGTATTCATCCCTTATTTTGAATAGTTACAAACCATCAAAGCTTATAGTAATATCATCATTGTGAAATAGGGTGTAATAACTAAGTTGTTACCTATATTATTTTAAGATAAATTATGAAATCATTGACTTATAAAGAGTTTAATGAATAGTGTAAGAATAACTATCTACTAGTTCCAGTTCCTTTCATGGTGGTGTAAATGATTACACATCATTCAACTTGAGTAATTTGCATAATGTCATTTGGGTAATGATCATAAGTATTATGCAAATGTAACACTAGTAAAACCTTTGATGTCGATAAACAAATAATTTATGCACATTTTTAAATCTTAGAAACTAGCAAAGTTTTGATAGCAAACTACATAATGGCAAAGTGAAATGTAAGAACATTTTCCTATGAACTCTTTTACTTAATACAGATCCATGAGATCTTATCCTAGAAGTTGTGGCAGTTTCTCATTACTTGGATTATAGTTTTACATTCTTACCAAATTACTAAGGTTAACATAAGATGAAAAGATTTTCTCGATAAGAAAAACACCAACCCTGTAAGTTGTTCTTAGATAGAATTTAATGCAAGAAATGTTATATAGAATTGCTAGGGTATGCATTTTGAAAATAAAGAATATCAAGCAGATAAAATAAACTACTCAGAACCAAAGAAAGTAGTATTGTCGCTACATACTCTACAGGAAGAAATACAATCATCTGAACTTCGTTTACAATAGAAACAAAGAAAACAAACTGTGTTACCTTACGAAAGTAGGTTGGATTACAGCAACTTATAATCTAAGCTTATTAATTGCAAATAGAAATATTTTAGGATGCTATATGAATTTAAAGATGATAGTTGGTCATTTATACCTATAAACCTATAAGAAAAAATAATCCATCTACGTTAGCATAAATGCTAATTAATCCCTGGAATTCAAAGTCAGATTCCACCTACTGTCATAAATAGAACTCATCAGTAACCCAAATATAGAATTAATGTGCAAGTTAAACTTAAGATTGTGTTAATAAGAAAACTGCTGAGTTGACAGAATTGAGTTTATGCAAATTAATCTATTAACTATTTCTCTTTTTGCTAACTGCCAACTATTAATAAACTATAGTCTCATCATTTTATGTTATTTCAAAATTTTAAATTTTCATGAAAATTTGGGGTTTTTACATGTGGTATCAGAGCACAAGGTTCAAACACTAGGCCTTGATGGAGCCCAACTAGATTTTAGGAAACAATAACTGAATTATTATGCTGACGTATTTTTTTTTCTTTTAAATGTTATTCAACAAAGAATTGTTTTTTGAAGTTTAACAGGAAGGTATGGAAAGGCTGGAAGAGTATGCAAAGGAGGAGTCTCTAGTTACTGAAACAGGAAATCTACCAAGAGATCCTATACCAGAGGATTTAACTACCAATTCCTCAGAATTGTTACAAACTGTAAAGGACCTAAAAACTAAAATGGAGTCTGTAAAGCGACAAAATGAAAGGATTCTGAGGGCTCAAGAAGAGCTTAATCAGATCCTAACTGAGAAGTTTCAAACTGAGGGTAGGGGTAGAAGAACTGAATCAGAAGATACCAGTCATCAATGTAAATCTAAAAAGATGAAACATACTAAAACTGAAAATAGTTCATATTCTGAAGTGTTTGATGAACAAAGAAACTATCATACTACTAGTGACAGTAGTGATGATAATCAGTAAACTAAAAAGAGGAAATACAAACCTTATGAGGAGATTTTCGGAGAATTCAAAAAGATAAAACCACCAAAACTTAATGGAGAGACTGAGAAGGGGGAGGAAGCTGAATCCTGGTTATCTGGGATGAAGAAGTAATTCCAAATATATAACTATTCTAACCAGTTAAAGGCTAGAATGCCTATATATAACCTCTTAGGAAAGGCTGACATTTGGTGGCAGGACTTGAAAAGAGTTAAGGGAATAAAAAAGAAAAATGTAAACTGGAGTACCTTTAAAAGGTATTTCAAAAAGAAATTCATTTCTAAGAAATATTATGATGAGAGAGCTAAAGAGTTTTATGAGTTGAAGTTAGGATCAATGACAATGAAGGATCTGAACATCAAGTTTTTAAGTCTACTTAGGTATGTACCATACCTTGTAGATGAGAAACCAAAGGTACAATTATTCCTTAGTTGTCTACCTTATCATATTAAAGATAGAATTCAATATGATAACCCAAAGACCTTGGAGGAAGCTATGAGAAAAGCTAACTTATGTTTTGAGCAGAATCGAAAGAAAGAAAGCTTGCCAATTGGAACTGGAAGGAGAAGAAAAATAATAATCAGTTTGAACAAAAGAAGAAGGATTTTGTGCTTAATAGAAATTCTAAGAATAATAGGGCCAAAAACTATCCTAATAACAAGAACTTCCAAGGAAATAGGAACAATACACCCAACAACCAAAACAATCCTAAAGGTAAGGAATTTGCAAATAATCAGGGAAATTTTACCAAGAACTTTGAGCGCAAAGAGTCTATCAAGTGCTGGGAGTGTAATGGCCCACACTATGCTTCAGTCTGTCCAAACTGGAAGAAGATTGTTAGAAATATTCATACCATACAAGAGGAGAGGACTGTTGGGGAGCTATCATGGAGCATTCCTAGAATTAATGCAGCTTTGGAGAATCGACAAGCTAAATATCAGACTTCCATGGTGGAAGTAGAAGGTATGATAAATCAGACCCCTGTAATTATTTTGATTGATCCAGGAGCTAGTCTTAGTTATATTGCACCCCAAATAGTAGAAAAATGTAAGTTATCTGTTCAAAAATTTGAGAATTCATGGTTAATTCAGTTGGCCACTGGTGCTAAAAGAAAAGTAACTTGTTTTGTTAAAGAATGTGCAATAGTTATGGATAAATTGGAAACTGTTGTTAAACTTAATGTTTTGCCTCTTGATTCTTATGATTTGCAGATTGGTATGGACTGGTTAGAACAACATAGAGTAAATCTAAACTATTATGATAAAACTTTCACATGCTTAAACAGTGATGAAAAACCAGTAAGTGTTAAAGGAATACCCAGAAAAACCACCATAAGACAAATTTCTGCCCTACAACTTAAGAGAGCTGTTAGAAAGGGATGTAAAGCTTATGCAAGAACAATTACTGATGAGGAAAGTATAATTAAAATAGATAAGTTAAAAGTGGAAGACATACTAGTCTTAAAAGAATATGTTGATGTATTCCCAGAAGAAATTATGGGATTACCTCCAAAAAGGGAATTGGATTTCACTATTGAGCTGGTACCGGGTGCAGTACCTAAATCAAAGGCCCCTTATCGAATGAACATACTCAAACTTAATGAATTAAAATATCAATTAAAATAATTAATTGATAAAAAGTATATTCGACCAAGTGTGTCTCGCTGGGGGGCACCTGTCATCTTAGTCAAGAAGAAGGATGGAACTATGCGACTTTGCATAGATTACCATCAGTTAAACAAGATGACCATCAAAAATTGATATTTGTTACCCCACATAGATGATATATTTGATCAACTATGTGGATCCACGTTGTTTTCAAAAATAGATTTAAGGTCTGGATATCATCAAGTAAGGATTAAATATGAATACATCTTGTTATCCACTTGAATGGCACCTCTCCATCCGAGTGCTGACATCCCTCATGTTGGCACACAAAAGGACATCTATGGATTGAGGTTTGCCCAAAACACTATATATGAGCTTCTTGTAAATGACATTCATTATCCATCTAGTGGTTTACTTTTCCTTTTTAGATATGTCAAGACATATCCACGACCCTATCCATATGCAACTCGATGATGATCCACGAGTGTTGGTGTTTGCAAGTTGCAGATGGATGTATCCACGGGTTGCTCTTATAGAAAGTTGAGGATCATACGCGAGTTGTCCTTCTTGATACCCGTGGATGCCTATCTTTGACATTTAAAAATAAAACATGCGATTACTTGAGATTAGTTAAGCTATTTACCTTAATCTTCCTAACTGTCTCAACCTCCTCAACCTTTGAAACTGCCTTATTTTCATCCATATAAATATAGGCCTTGGGGAGGGTGTTTGATATATAGACTTGGAGAGCAAGGTCATGCTGGTGGATTTTATACAGAAGTCTTTGGAGCAGTGGAACTCAGAGTCCTTTGGTTGCAGAGGAGTCCGTGTCTCAGGCGTTGGGTTGTAATCTGAACTCTTTCATTGTTGATAATAAAGAGAATCCTTCTTCCATATGTGTCTCATGTATCTTGGTTTGATAAATGTTTATGTTTCTGCATTTTATATATGATTTATCTAACCTGCTTATATATATATGAATCATCTTGTATCTGGAATATTGACTCTTGACAGGTGAAGGAAGAGCAATTTTGAAGACTTTGGAGGTGAAGCAGAACGGAAGAGGATAAGTAAGGATCGACCTTCGTTAATCGAGTAAGTCTTTCTCATCCTCCTATTTCCTTTACTGCACTCTAGAAGTCAATTGTCTACAAGTTAATTGAGTATGTTGGTAACCCCAGACCTTAGGTTATTAGGTGTGTAATCCTGTACAACACATCTTTAAGACAGCTTTCAGAACTAGATATGGTCATTACGAATTTGTCATAATGCCATTCGGGCTTACTAATGCCCCAGCTGTTTTCATGTGTTTAATGAACAACGTGATGCATAAATATTTAGATAATTTTGTGGTCATGTTTATCGATGACATTCTAATCTATTCAAAAACTGAAGAAGAACATAAAGAACATCTAAAAATTGTTTTGCAAGAGCTGGGAGAACATCAACTCTTTGCAAAGTTTAGTAAATGTGATTTCTACAAGGATAAGATTCAATATTTAGGTCACATAGTGACCAAGGAAGGAATTTTCATAGGTCTCGAAAAGATAAGGGCAATCAAAAATTGGCTGGTTCCTAAGGATGTGACAGATGTTCGATCTTTCACGGGAATTACTGGTTACTATCGGAGGTTCATTGAATGTTTTTTGAGGATAGCAAATCCAATAAATTCCTTGCAAAAGAAGGGAAAAAGGTTTGAATGGAATAAAAAATGTGAAGAAAGCTTTGAAAAGTTAAAAAATTCATTAACCAACGCACCTATTTTAAGAATAGCAGATCCTAATAAAGAATTTGTAGTGTGCACTGACGCCTGTAATGATGGCTTAGGTGGTGTTCTGAATCAAGAAGGGCATGTTATTTCCTATGAGTCTAGAAAGTTAAAAGTTCATGAAAATAATTATGCAACATATGATCTGAAATTAGCAGCTGTAAAACACGGCTTAAAGATGTGGCGACATCACCTAATTGGAAGAATTTTTTTTTAATGACTGACAATAAAGCGTCGAAGTATCTTTTAGATCAGCCAAATTTAAATGCCATATAATCTAGGTGGTTAGCTTTCTTAAGCGACTATGATTTTGAAATTCAGCATATAAAAGGCAAAGAAAATAAAGTTGTTGATGCATTAAGTAGGAATGCAAGGCTGACTTTTGCAGCAGCTATCAGCACCTATGTTTCAAACTTGGATGAGCAACTTAAAGAAGGAATAAAACAAGATGAAATTTACCAAAATTTGCAAGCTAAAACTAATGAAAATCCAACAAAAAACTTAATTAAAGGTTACAATTTAAATGAAAAAGAAATTTTACTGTATAAAGATAAAATGTATGTACCTAACGTACCTAAAGTTAAGCTGTTAATTCTGGATGAAATTCATAAAACACCATATTCAGGTCATCCAGGTTATCAAAAGACTATAACTATGTTAAGAAAAGAGTATTTCTAGCCAAAAATGAAAACTAAAGTAGCAGAATATATTGCTAGGCATTTTGAATGTTAATAAGTAATGACTAAACATCAACACCCAGCTGGTTTGCTTCAGCCATTACCCATTCCTAGCTGGAAATGGGAGATAATTAGTCTAGATTTTATTACTGGGTTGCCTAAAAATCAAAATCAGAATGATTCTATCATGGTAGTAGTTGATAAGTTAAGCAAAGCAGCTTACTTTATACCTATTAAAACTACTTATAAAGCTACGAACATAGCTGATATTTTTCTAAAATGGATTTTCTATTACATGGAGTACCAAAAGTCATAATCTCAAATAGAGATCCTAAGTTTATAGAAAACTTTTGTAAGTTATTTCTTAAAGGATTAAACACCACATTAAATTTTAGTACTTCTTTCCATCCTCAAATAGATGGACAAATTGAAAGGGTAAACCAAGTATTAGAAGATCTATTAAGAATGTATGTGAAAGACCAGCTTGGTAAATGGGAGGACTATTTACATCTGGTAGAATTTGCTTATAATAATAATTATTAGACATTAGCCAGATTTAGTCCTTTTGAAATTTTATATGGTAGAAATGTAATACTCCTATCTCTTGGAGTAATCCAGTAGATAGATTGGTATTAGGTCCAGAACTGTTAAAAGAAATGGAAGAAATTGTAAAACAAGTGCAGGAAAATCTAAAAGTGGCATAGGATCGGCAGAAAAGTCAAGCAGACTTCATTAGAGGAATTTTGGGGTCTAAAATGGGCCTCCTAAGGAAAATAATAAAATAATAGTTAAAATAATAAAATAATGGTTAAAATAATAAAATAATATTAATTAATTTTGGAGGAAGAAAGAAAAAAACTACTTTTTGTGTTCGTATTTTCGACATATCTCCCTGTTTTTTTACTCAAATTTCGATTGGGAGAGCTCGTTGGATGTGGAATTTGATTCCGCATCCAACGAGTACCCACACTGCATATTTTTGATAGACCCCGCTACCCCAAAAACAAGAAATACCTGAAAAAATGTGATGATGATGTCATCATCACATTTTTTCAGGTATTTCTTATTTTTGGGGTAGTGAGGTCCGTCAAAAGTATGCAGTGTGGGTACTCGTTGGATGCAGAATCAAATTCTACATCCAATGAGCTCTCCTGATCGAAATTTGAGTAAAAACACAATGAGATATGTCGAAAATACGAACAAAAAAAGTAGTTTTTTTTAATGACAAATATGCCAATTCAACCATTATGGTTGACTTATTTTATTGAAATTCTATTGGTTCTTGAATTCCAACTCACAAAAACTTATTTTGGCACGTTTTCTTATAAGGCCCATTTTAGACCCCAAATTTCCTCTAATGAAAAAGAACTCCAAAGAAGTTTCATGTAGGTGAACATGTGTTCATCAAGGTAAGGCCCAAAAAGATTTCTCTGAGATTGTGGAGTTGTGCAAAATTGGCACCTCATAACTGTTGCCCATTTGAAATTCTATCTAGGATTGGACAAGTAGCTTATCAATTAGCATTACCACCTAATTTAAGAGTCCATAATGTTTTTCACATTTTTGTTTTAAAGAAATATGTTCATTGTGGAAATTGAACCCAGTGATAGAACAATTACACTCACAACAATTACCAATTGTACATGCAAAATCACTCACAAAAGAGACTGAATATGGAGCTGAACACTAAACTGTATTGAATAAGTGTACAATAGCCAACCCTGTAACATCATAGGCTTCTGCAATAAATAATTACATAAGGGATTCAAATTCATGATGAGGCAATTCAAATCTAGTCAAAAGCAGGCTTACTAAAATTAAGCAAATCCCCCATAGGTGCATAAAGTAGTTTCCAAAAAAGTCAAGGAGCTCACGAATTGGAAAAAGAAATTGGGAAAGCTAAAAGGTAATGGAAGGACAACTCATACATGCTTTTCATAGGAGAAAAGAGTGGAGGATGTGGAGGACAAAAAACTAGTTAACCTCACCTAGTCAAACTTTCCCAATTGCCTTAAAGCATTGAAAAAGCAAGCAATAAAGCAAAAAAAGCAGAAGGGCACTAGGAAGGCCAGGAATAAAGAAAATTTAATTCCATGAGGTTTCCCAAGCACTCCATGAGTCAAAATTAGCAAGTTTGACCACTATGGATGTGTAGATGACAACTTGCATAAGGTGGAACATGGAAACTAGGCAAATAAGACAAAAATGGATTAATTAATTTCTAAGGTGGATAAATATGGGTTTATTATTCTAACACCCCCCCTTAAGCCTGAGTTATGAGTAATATATCAAAAAATTATAGGGCCTAGCAACAAGGATTAGTCACCCTTTACATAATGCATGTCCATTTAACCAAGGAAAGAGGCAAAAACCCAGTGGGAAAATCCTCCCTTAAACATGGACTGTAAAACAAAATTTGGAAATCTTGTCTTCACTCATGCTTCACAGCATGATCAGAAATCCCCAGCAGTGATTTGAGATTGCTGAAGGTCTTCTCACAAAATGCTTTGGTGAAGATATCAACTACTTGTTCTAAAGATGAATAGAAGAGTAGGTGAATGGTGCCATCATGCACAAGCTCTCTGATGTAGTGCATATGGATCTCAATGTGTTTGGTTCTCTGCTTTTGAACTGGATCATTGCAGATTTGAATGTTACTCTTATTATCACATTAGATGGTAGTTGAGTACTCTGATTCGAAGCCACACTCTCCAAGTAACCCCTGCAACCATAAACATTGAGTTGCTGCATTAAAAACTCCTCTGTACTCTGCTTCTGTAGATGAGAGTGCAATGGCACTCTGTTTCTTGCTTGACTAGCTGATTGGCCCTTCTATAAGCATGAACACATATCCTGATGTGGAATTTCTGTCTGTGCTATCACCTTCACAATCACTGTCAGTAAACCCAATCAAATCAAGATCAGATTTTGCTTTATAGAAGATCCCATGTGTCCTTGTTCCCTGAACAAAGTTAAGGATCCTTTTGGCTGCTTTCCAATGGATCTCATGAGGCTGATCCATGTATCTATAAGCCACATTTACAGCATAATAAATATCAGGTCTAGTATGTGTAAGATACAACAAACATCCAATCAATTTCCTATATAGTGTATTGTTTACCATAGGTGAAGAATTAACTTCTTCAAGCTTCACTCCTGAAAGGAAAGGAGTCTTTCTTGGCTTGCAATCCTTCATTCTGAATTTGTTCAGCAAATCCAAGGCATACTTGGACTGGTGCACCTTGATTCCAGCTTTGGTTTGAGCAATCTCAAGCCCCAAGAATTGTCTTAAGAGCCCCAAATATGTCATGGAGAAGGCTTGGTTCATTGCACCCTTCAAGGAAGCAATCTCATCCTTTGAGCTTCCTGTAATGAGGAGGTCATAAACATATAACAAAATGATCATTAATCAACCATTAATTAACTTCAAATAGACATTTGGATCTAATTTTCATCGAACAAAATTTAGTGATAGCAGAAAGCTATCAATCTTGGCATACCAAGCCCTGGGGGCTTGCTTTAACCCATACAATGACTTCTTTAGCCTGCACACAAGAGTTGGGTTAGTAGCAAATCCTTGATGCTGCTACATGTATATCTCTTCAGTGAGATATCCATTCAGGAAGGCACACTTTACATCCATGTGATGTACCTCCCATTGCTTTGAAGCTGCAATGGCTAAGGCTAGCCTGATGGAGTCCATCTTTGCCACTGGTGCAAAGGTCTCATTGTAATCTATGTCATGAACCTATGAGTAGCCCTTGGCTACCAATATGGCCTTGTACTTCATAGGTGAACCATCAGTAGCAAATTTGGTCTTGTACACCCACTTACACTGAACTAGCTTCCTCCCTAGGGGAAGATCAACTAGCTCCCAAGTGTTTCTCTTCTGGAGTGAGTTGAACTCTTCCTTCATGGCTGCTTGCCATCTTGGATCTTCTACTGCATCTTCATATGTTTGAGGATCTGATTCCACCATCAGATAGCATTTCTCAGAAAACATAGGATCCTTCATGCACAGAGCACTCTCAAATTGAGATCTAGTCGTCCTAGGGTCATTAGGATTCCCAGCTAGCTCTCCTGCTGCATGAATGGTATTGGCTGCCCATTTTGGCCTTGTAGGTATGTTAGGATATACAATAAAATCATCACTATCATACATATCAGAATCAGCATGTTCAACAATCTCTTCACTTACATTCATAGGTTCTGGTGGTGAAGAGGCTTCTCCAACTTCCACTGCTGCTAGGGGTTCTTCTTGAAACTGAACACACCTTTCAATGAAGGCTTTGTTTGTGCTCAAATTTATTAGCCTATACCCTTTTGAATCTTTAGAGTACCCAACAAATAGACACTCTTGGCTTTGGGGCTGCAAAGCCTTCCTCTTTTCTGTTGGAATTCTAGCCCAAGCCTTTGAGCCAAAAATCCTGAAATGGGTCACATCTGGCTTGTGCCCACTCCATGCTTCGAAAAGAGTCATACCATCAAGCTGTTTATGAGGAACCCTATTCTGGAAATAGGCTGCACATTTTATAGCTTCGACTCAGTACTTTGGTGGCAAAGTTTTGGCCTCGATCATGCATGTTGCCATCTCCTTCAATGATCTGTTCTTCCTCTCAGCAACACCATTCTGTTGTGGTGTTTAAGGGATAGAATGCTGCATCTGAATACCCACATCTATAGAATATTGAATAAACTCAGAATTGACATACTTACCACCATTGTTAGATCTGAGGACCTTGAGTTTCCTCCCAGACTGGTTTTCAACCAAAGCCTTAAAGACTTTGAAGACGCCAAAAACTTCAAACTTGTGTTTTAGGAAGTAAACCCAGCAATACCTGGAAAAGTCATCTATGAAATTAAATGCATATTTGTCTTGAATCATGGACATATGAGGGAATGGGCCAGCAACATCACTGTGGATCAACTCGAGGGGTGCAGAGGTTCTCTCATGACTAGCTCTCTCAAATTTATGCTCTGGGTGTTTTCCTAGGATACAACCTTGGCAGACTCCTTTGGAAATTTTTATCTTGGGTAACCCTATGACCATCTCTTTTTCACTAAGATCAGAAAGATACTTGTAATTTAGGTGGCCAAATATTTCATGCCAAATATTGCTTGCCTCATTAGCATGAATCAGAAGAGCAGAGGGGTTTGAGTAGGGTAGGAAGTGTGAGAACATGTATACCTTCGAAGTATGATTTGCAACTCCTTTTGCAATGACTTTACCACTTGAGATCTATGTGATCTCAACTTCATTAGGGGAGAATATGACCTTCTTTGGAGACCCAGTGTGGGTCATATGATACACTGATAAGAGGTTGGAGGAAAGACTAGGAACATACAACACATTGCTGAACTGACCATGATCAAGATCAATCCCCTTTTCCCAAACTTTCAGTGAGAGAGTCATCTCCCAGTACTATTGGTGGACCTTTCGACATGTCAAGTGAGGAGAATGCCTCCTTGGTCAAAACCATATGTCTTGAAGCTCCTGAATCAATGATGAAACTAGGTGAGCTTGATGTGCCAGCAACCAATGCATGAACTCTCTCTTTGTCTTCTGAACTTGATCCTCCTTCTCTCTTCTTTGAGCTTTCTGGAAGGGAGATGCCATTCTTCTCCAGGAGTTGGGTCAGCATGTCTATTTGCTTCTTCATGCAGGAGCTCTCAGTATGATTTCCCTTACTGCAGTATGCGCACTTGCTCATTTCTCCTTTGTTCTTCTTCTTCTGGTAGTTCTTCTTGGAACCTTGAGGCTCCTCCGGAGACTTGTTCTTGTCTCTCTTTTGCTCAGGTGGATTTTTAGATTTCTTTTTGCTTTTTGAATCCACCCTCAAATCTCCAGCAACCAGAGATTGGTCTTTGGATGGTTTGATGGTGCCCATCATCACCATTTTGTCTTGTTCTTGTGTGAGAGATTCCATGAAATCTGCAAGGCTAGGCATCTTCCAGGTTTGAGCTGTCAACTTTGTGGCATAGAAGGTCAAAACAAACACTGAATAGTCAGGGCCAAGCTTTGAGAGTATGGCCAAGACTAGCTGATCATCCTTCTTTTCGATCCCACATTGTTTTAGCTGCAAAACAAGTGCTTTGAACTTGGAGAAATAGAGTTGCAGGAATTCAAAGCTATTTGGACTCAGGGTGATCAGTTCATTTTCGATTTGGTGTCCCCTCATCTTATCTGTCTTTCCAAAAATATCAACAAGATTCTCCCATACTTCATTCGGTGATGTCAATCCATCAAGATGGAAAAGGAGGCCTCTGGAAATACTCAGACACAAGAGACCATAGGCCTCATCCCTCCTGTTGTGCCATTTTATCTTCTCTGCAGCTGCATTGGGATCTACTTCTATTGACATAGTCACTTTGTAGAGGCCTTTCACTCTCAAAAGTATCTCCATCTCTGCTTTCCATTCAAAGAAGTTGAAAGGAGTCAAGATGATCTTCTGAGATTGATCCATAGCTCAGAAATTGTCCCGGCTGTCAGTAAAAGGCTCCCAATCACTGATGTTGAACCTGCTAAAAAAATTGGAAGGAGAGAAATCGATCTACAAAGGCTCTGATACCATGTGGAAATTGAACCCAGTGATAGAACAATTACACTCACAACAATTATCAATTGTACATACAAAATCACTCACAAAAGAGACTGAATATGGAGCTGAACACTAAACTGTATTGAATAAGTGTATAATAGCCAACCCTGTAACATCATAGGATACTGTAATAAATAATTACATAAGGGATTTGAATGCATGAGGAGGTAATTCGAATCTAGTAAAAAGAAGGCTTACTAAAATTAAGCAATCCCCCATAGGTGCATAAAGTAGTTTCCAAAATAGTCAAGGAGCTCATGAATTGGAAAAATCACTTGGGAAAGCTAAAAGGTAATGGAAGGAAAACTCATACATTCTTTTCATAGGAGAAAAGAGTGGAGGATGTGGAGGACAAAAAACTAGTTAACCTAACCTAGTCAAACTTTTCCAATTGCCTTAAAGCACTGAAAAAGCAGGCAATAAAGAAAAAAAGATAGAAGGGCACTAGGAAGGCTAGGAATAAAGTATATTTGATTCCATGAGGTTTACCAAGTGCTCCATGAGTCAAAATTAGCAAGTTTGAGCACTATGGATGTGTAGATGACAACTTGCATAAGGTGGAACATGGAAACTAGGCAAATAAGACAAAAATGGATTAATTAATGTCTAAGGTGGATAACTATCGGTTGATTATTCTAACATTCATGATGCTACTCATTTTTTTAACTAGAATGATGTATAGGTGGAACCAGAAGGAGATTTTCTGGTGGAACCGGATTGTATCCTCAGAAGGAGGGAGATTACACTTCAGAACCGCACCATTGGACAGGTGAAGGTGCAATGGAAGCACCTTAGTCCAGAGGAAGCCACCTGGAAATTGGAAATTAAAATGTGAGATGCATATCCAATTCTGTTCCAGGGGAATTTTGAAGATGAAGAATAAATAACATTGAGGACGATGTTATATTCTAAGGGGGTGTGTATGTCACATGCCCCAATTTTGTAAAAAAATATATTATCATATTTGATTTTATTTCAAGACAATATGTTAAATTTTATGCTAAGTTGTAAATGATGACTCAGCAGAGTGAAGGGTGTGAATGTAATTCTGAATATTTTAATTATAAATAAATAAAAGTGGAGACAACAGCTTGGGAGAGTTGTTAAAAGAGTGTTTACTGGTCAAGTTGGTGGAGGAGATTGGGTGGAGAGCAAATAGACAAGTGGCAACATCCTCAAACACTTCCAATGTTGCAGGTGGCAGCCTCACTACATTTGGGTTCATGATCCCCCAAGAAAGTGGGATCAGAGCAGGTGGCTCAATTAATGACAATTAACCCAAAAAGACCTAGGCAATCTTAATAAAAATACCCATTTGAAGAGAGCTAAGGCTGCTCATTCCAAGAAGACAATGATTCAGGTGAATGCACTTTAGAGGATTTCATTGGGAAGGGATTTTTTGGAATGTGTTTGAGGGGTAAACTACAGAAAGTGATCTAGTGTAGCTTTTCAGCTGAAGGATCTTACTGCTAAGTGCAGAGTTAGTACTGCATCATTGGACTAGTATATTGTTGCATGCTCCACCAGTTCTCAGCCAAGGAGACCAAGAGCAGGCTCAGGGGTCCTGAGAAGTCGTTGTTTGAATGCTCTCCAATAGTTGGTAGGGAGGAACAGTCTCCCAACACTCTTGTTGTCCAGCTTAAAACAAGTTCTACAGTCTTTTATTTACTATGTTAAAAGTTTATATCTGAGAATGAATGATTTACATGTTTTGTAGTGAACTGTTAAAGCTTGTAATCTTTTAGTTATTTGCATATTGAATCTGTATTGGATGAAATAATCCTAACCTATGTTTTTCCCCTTCTGCAATGGACCAGACCGTACTTTAGCACAGGCAGTATAATTTAGAAAGATGAAAAGATATGATAGAAATTTGATTTGATCAAAGTTATTATGTATTTCAGAATGTTGGAATCATTTCTTTCTGTAGATTGTTTCTTTCAGAAAAGAATATTAATCTGCCTAGTTAGGTTTATTGTTAAAAACAGACTGTGTATTAAGAATGCTAGAAAAAGAAATAGTCATATTATTTTTACTAATAGCAATGTATTAAATTCACGAGTTGTTCAAGTAGGTAAGTTATTTATTTTATACAATACTTTCTTTTGTAAAATACACTACTATCCCGAAACAGAGAAGATAGAAACAACTCAGATATAATGCCTATATTTTTATGTTAAGCAAAGAATAGAGTATGGTTCTTTTAGTTTATTTATTTTACTGATAATAATAATAAAGTTAACCCACAACTGTTCAAACCCTAGATAGAGTTTAGTAGCATATATATTTCTAAAGACAAAATAATCTAAAGATAAAGAGTATCTTAACAGGGAACTTTATATAGCTCCAATAGTAATTTCTTTATATAATTAAAATAACTAAGATACGACAGTAATTTATGTTTAAATTAATAAGTATTATAACAAGAAAAGGTTTTGTAAAGAGATTATACATGTAAAGGAAATTGACAGGGTCGTAACCCTTATTTCATTTCTTAGTAAGCTAACCGAAATAATACTATTGAATGAACTAAACTAATACAGATTAGTCATAGTCTTTATTAAATAAGTGTACGCACAAATACAAGCTTAAGTATTTATATTATATATAGATAATAGTATTACATAAATAATATAGTTTATAAATTAACAATTCTTTAAACAAAATAAAGGAATCTTAAAGTAAGAACCAGAGTTTAATTCATTAAACCCTAACCTAAAAATCCTTGAGTACTGAAATGGTTTAAAATTCTATTAACAGTAATCTAATCAATTTATTAACAATATAGAAAATAACTTTTTACAAGTTAAATAGGGTTAAAACCCTAGCTCATAATTCTGAGCTGAAATTACTCATTTTTCTTTAAATCATGCAAAACCATTACAGTAGTAGCCCAAGATATGCAGTAAACTTATTTCTTTTTATATAACCATTAAACAAGCAATTTAAATTCATTTACACAGAGATAAAATACAAATAAATAAAGGAAAATGAATTTAACTTACAGACAGACTGTCCTAAAAATATTTACATTATATCCACGAGCCCAAAGGCCAAATGTAAGTCAAAACATTAACAAAGTACAAAAACTCAGCTAAGAGTCGAGTATCCCCATCGTGCTTTGGATTATGAACAAGTATTAACATTATATTACAAAACTGTAAGTTCAACCCTAATACGAGAGGAGCGCTTTACAAGACATAGCTTAAAGCCAAATTCACCTTGCAAACAGCAAGGGTTTAAATCAAAATAAAAATTACAAAAACGGAGAACAACAACCCAATACTGGGTGCAACACGGCCAAAATGTTTTCCAACTGCAAGAGTCTGTACAAGCAGGGGAAACCATATTCGAAATGGGAGCTTACCATGAATGATTCATGGAGCCATTTATATAGCACAATGGTCAACCTTGGAGATGATCCAACTTGCATTATAAAGAACCAAAGTTAATTAAAAATCAGAAACCCTTATGTGGAAAAGAACAATAAATAGCAACAACTCTTAATTTTTTTTTCTCACCTTAACTGGAAGTGAAACCGATGGATCCCCAGACGAATAGTAACACCACAACCAATCCTAAAAAGAGCCAAACCCTCATTCTTGCCGAGGATAGAGATGATAGGACTCTGGTGTTTTTCACAACGATTAGTAGGGGTGTAGGTAAGCCTGAGCAATGGCTGCAAGGAGTCTGCAAGCATGGATTCGGACTGTCACTAACATGCAAATAGGTAAACTAAACTCTAGAACCCTAATACAAAGGAGCTACACCATCACGTACAGTAATATCAATCTTTCACCAATGAAAGACCACGACAAAGGAGCAGCAAAAAGGAGTTTCAAGCAATCGTAAAGCCATATACAAGGAAGGCAGTAAACTCTGATCAATGTAAAGAAATCACAAAGGAGGTGAGCAAAGAAATATAGCTCAAGAGAGTAAGCCATGATAAACGTCATCTTTGAAACCTCTATAGCTATCTGCAACTCATGACCACCATGGGAGCTTGCAGAGCAGCCCATAGGGCCAACGCAAATGTCAGAGTTCGAATAAGCCAAGGGTTAGGGTTGACAACTATATATGCAACCAGTGCATGGCCAAGAAATTTCCACGTGGCCGCATCAATATAATCATGCAGTGGGTTAACTTTCCATAATCACCTGCATTTCATAACAATCATTTAATCACCCAATGATTTTATCAAATAACTTATGATCTCTATAGTTTGCATGGGTTTCATATATCATGAAAATTGTTTAACGTTAATATTTATCTCATCATTGGCATGGGTTTGCAACGTTATTATAATGTTGACTTAATACATAACATAATCCTTAAGCCTTGTAATCCAAAATAAATACCTTATACTATTTATCGATAACCAATGTTATGAGATATCGCTAGTCAAATCTAGTGAGGATTATGTTTCTTTTTACATAGTAAGTTATACTAATGAGTATCATGGGGAGACATTACAAGGTTATATTAACATTATCGTTAGTTATATGCATAATATATATGTGAATATTGATCCATTTTTTTGAATAGCTACAAACCATCAAAGCTTATAGTAATATCATCATTGTGAAATAGGGTGTAATAACTAAGTTGTTACCTATAGTATTTTAAGCTAAATTATGAAATCATTGACTTATAAACAATTTAATGAATAGTGTAAGAATAACTATATAATAGTTCCAGTTCCTTTCATGGTGGTGTAAATGATTACACATCATTCAACTTGAGTAATTTGCATAGTGTCGTTTGGGTAGGATCATAAGTATTATGCAAATGTAACACTAATAAAACCTTTGATGTGGATAAAAAAATAGTTTATGCACATTTTTAACTCTTAGAAACTAGCAAAGTTTTGATAGCAAACTATGTAATGGACACGTTAAATGTAAGAACATTTTCCTATGAACTCTTTTACTTAATACAGATCCATGAGATCTTATCTTAGAAGTTGTGGCAGTTTGTCATTACTTGGAGTATAGTTTTACATTCTTACCAAATTACTAAGGTTAACATAAGATGAAAACATTGGCTCGAGAAAAAAAACACCAACACTGGAAGTTGTTCTTAGATAGAACTTAATGCAAGAAATGTAATATAGAATTTCTAGGGTATGCATTTTGAAAATAAAGAATATCAAGCAGATAAAATAAACTTCTCAGAACCAAAGGAAGTAGTACTATCGCTACATACTCTACAGGAAGAAATACAATCATCTGAACTTTGTTTACAATAGCAAGAGAAGAAAACAAATTGTGTTACCTTACGGAAGTAGGTTGGATTACAACAGCTTATAATCTAAGCTTATTAATTGCAAATAGAAATATTTCAGGATGCTTTATGAATTTAAAGACGATACTCAGTTATTTATACCTGAAAACTTGTAAGAACAAATAATCCATCTGTGTTAGCATAAATTCTAAGTAAGCCTCAGAATTCAAAGTCAGATTCCACCTACTATCATAAATAGAACTCATCAGTAACCCAAATATAGAATTAATGCGCAAGTTAAACTTAAGATTGTGTTAATAAGAAAACTGTTGAGTTGACATAATTGAGTTTATGCAAATTAATGTACTAACTCTTTCTCTTTTTCCTAAACGTCAACTATTAATAAACTGCAGTCTCATAATTTTATGTTATTTCAAAATTTTAAATTTTCATGAAAATTTGGGGGTTTTACATCCTCCCTAGTGCATATCTACTTTTTCTGCTAAGTTTCCTGCTTTATTGAGATTTATGGCAAAAGGGAAAGTAAGACTAGGTGTAGTTGACTTGGTTTTTTCCCTCATCATCCTCCATTCTTTTCTCCTAATAAAAGCATGTATGAGTTATCTTTCCATCACTTATTAGCTTTCCTACTTGACTTTTCCAATTCGTGAGCCTCTAGGTAGATTTGGAAACTGCTTTATGCACCTATGAGGGATTTGACTAGATTTAGTAAGCCTACTTTTTGAGTATTTCAAAATGGAATTTTTATGAATTCGAATCTCTCATGTAATTATATATTGTAGCAGCCTATGACTTCATAAGGTTGGATATTGTACACTTATTCAATACATATTAGTGTTATGCTCCAATTTCAGTCTCCTTTGTGTGTAAATTTGTATGTTTGATTAGCAATTTTGTGAGTGCAATTGTTCTATCACTTGGGTTTGTTAAATTTTCATATGCTAAGATAGAACATCAGTATTTCATTTCATTTTCATAACAAAATCATATAAGCAGGATCACTGAAAGAAACAGTATCACAAGAACAACACAGATTTATCTTGGGAAAAACCTAGCAAAAGCTTCCTCAATATAGATGCCCCAAAAAGATAAAATATAAAACCAACAAGGAGATCAAAGCCTGATCCTCCTCCTTCTCTAGCTACTTCTCTCTTCTCCACTAATGCGGTACACAAGTGAGAATGTGTGCTACAAATGAAGAGCGCCACACCTCTGATTATATTCATTCGTTCACTTTAATTATCACATTCGACATGTAGGCTCGAGTTAATCATGTAGGATCGAGTTACACATGTAGGCTCAAGTAACTGCACTGGGATGTTAATGACCCACCTTTACAATTAGAGGGGACTACCCCATGACTCTTAATAGTTCTTTCGATTAGAAGCATCGGGGTACAAAGTAATACAAGTGGTTCTCCCAGTAGGACCATCGGGGACCAAAAAAGATACATATAAAATATTCTTCAAAGTTACAATATTTCAACACTCCCCCTTAATGAGAAGGGTATTCTACAACAATATCAATAACAACAATAATAGGAGAGAAATAGAGGATGTCATCAACATCATCATGGTAACACATCTATAAATCATTGGAAGCTTTTCAACATCCTGTAGTCTTTATCTTCAATCTTTAGTCTTCATCATCATTAATACTTTGACCGCTTCGATCAGAAACATATTCAGCATTTTGACCTTTCAATCAGCAACAACATATTTAGCACTTTGACCTTTCAATCAACAACATCTTCAGCACTTTGACCTTTCAATCAACAACAACATCTTCAGCACTTTGACCTTTCGATCAAAAAAATATTCAGCACTTTGACCTTTCGATCAGCAACATCATCATCAACACTTTGACCTTTCGATCAGTAGCAACATCATCATCATCATACTTTGATCTTTAGATTAGAATCATCATCATCACACTCTGATCTTTCGATCGGAAACATCATCATCATACTTTGATCTTTAGATCAGAAACATCATCATCATACTCTGATATTTCGATCAGTACGTCATCATCATACTCTGATCTTTTGATCAATACGTTGTCATCATCATAATCCGATCTTTCGATCAGTACGTCATCATCATCATACTCTGATCTTTCGATCAGTACGGCATCATCATCAGCAGCTACAACTTGCAATCCACAACTCAAAGACAAAAAGTCTTTGGATCACTTTTGGACTTAAAGTCCAAGGATGATGCAATCCCAACACATTCTCGACAACCGAATTTATCGGATTGATTACAGGAGAATCAGTCCCTATCACTTATAGATCGATTTCTCTCCTTCCATTTGCTATTGTAGGTTTGCATCATTGACTGGGAGCATTTTGCTAACTGAAGGGACAATTTCTGAGCTATGGATCAATCTCAGAAGATCATCTTGACTCCATTTAACTTATTTGAATGGAAAGCAGAGATGGAGATAATTTTGAGAGTAAAAGGCCTCTACAGAGTGACTATGGCAACAGAAATAGATCCCAATGCAGCTACAGAGAAAATTAAATGGCACAACAGGAGGGATGAGGCCTATGGTCTCCTGTGTCTGAGCATATCCAGAGACCTCCTTTTCCATCTTGATGGATTGACATCACCAAATGAACTATGGGAGAATCTTGTTGAGCTTTTTGTTAAAACAGATGAGATGAGAGGACATCAAATCAAGAATGAATTGATCTCCTTGAGTCCTAGCAGCTTCGAATCCCTGCAACTCTACTTTTCTAAGTTTAAATCCCTTGTTTTGCAGCTAAAACAGTGTGGAATTGAAAAGAAGGAGGAGCAACTGGTTTTGGCCATACTCTCAAAGCTTGGCCCTAACTATTCAGTGTTTGTTTCAACCTTCCATGCCACCAAGTTGATAGCTCGAGCCTAGAAAATGCCTAAACTTGCAGAGTTCATAGAATCTCTCACACAAGAACAAGATAAACTGGTGATGATGGGCACCATCAAACCTTCCAAAGACCAATCTCTAGTTGCTGGAGATTCAAGGGTGGATTCAAAAGGCAAGAAGAAAGCTAAGAAGCCACCTAAGCAAAAGAGAGACAAGAACAAGTCTCCAGAGGATCCCCAAGGTTCCAAGAAGAACCCCCAGAAGACGAAAAACAAAGGAGAAATGAGCAAGTGTGCATACTGTAGTAAGGCCAATCATTCTAAAATCTCTTGCATGAAGAAGCAAATTGACATGCTGACCCAAATCCTGGAGAAGAATGGCATCTCCCTTCCAGATAGCTCAAAGAAGAGGGAAGGAGGATCAAATTCAGAAGACAGAGAGAGAGTTCATGCATTGGTTACTGGCACATCAAGCTCACCTAGTTTCATGATTGATTCTAGAGATTCAAGACATATGGCTTCGACCAAGGAGGCATTCACCTCACTTGGCATGTCAAAATGTCCACCAATAGTACTGGGAGATGACTCTCTCACTGAAATTTTGGGCAAAGGGAGGATTGATCTTGACCATGGTACATTCAACAATGTATTGTATGTTCCAGGTCTTGCATCTAACCTCTTGTCAGTGTATCAGATGACCCACATAGGTTCTCCAAAGAAGGTCATATTATCCCTTGATGAAGTTGAAATCATAGAGATCTCAAGTGGTAAATTCATTGCAAAAGGAGTTGCAAATCACACTTCAAAGGTATACATGTTCTCACATTTCCTACCCTACTCAAACCCCTCTACTCTTCTGATTCATGCTAATGAGGAAAGCAATATTTGGCATGAAATATTTGGCCAACTTAACTATAAGTATCTTTCTGATCTTAGTGAAAAATAAATGGTCATAGGGTTTCCAAATATTAAGTTTTCCAAAGGAGTCTGTCAAGGTTGCATCTTAGGAAAACACCTAGAGCATAAATTTAAGAAAGCTAGCCATGAGAGAACCTCTGCACCTCTTGAGTTGATCCACAGTGATGTTTCTTTCCCATTTCCTCATATTTCAATGATTCAGGAAAAATATGCATTGACATTCATAGATGACTTTTCCAGGTACTGCTGGGTTTACTTCTTGAGGAATAAGTCTAACATTTTTGGCCTCTTCAAAGTCTTTAAGGATTTGGTTGAAAACCAGTCTGGGAGGAAACTCAAAGTCCTCAAATTTTACAATCATGGTGACTATGTCAAGTCTGAGTTCATTCAATATTGTGCAGATGCAGGTATTCAAATGCAGCATTCTATCCCTTACACACCACAGCAAAATGGTGTTGCTGAGAGGAAGAATAGATCACTGAAAGAGATGGCAACCTGCATGATGGAGGCTAAGACTTTTCCACCAAAGTTTTGGGCTGAAGCTATAAAACGTGAAGCCTATATCTAGAATAGGGTGCCTCATAAACAGCTTGATGGTATGACTCCTTTCGAAGCATGGAGTGGGCACAAACCAGATCTGACCCATTTCAGGATTTTTGGCCCAAGGGCTTGGGCTAGAATTCCAATAGAAAAGAGGAAGGCTTTGCAGCCCCAAAGCCAAGAGTGTCTATTTTTTGGGTACTCTGAAGATTCTAAAGGATACAATCTGATCAATTCAAGCACAAACAAAGCCTTCATTGAAAGGAGTGTTCAATTCCAAGAAGAGCCTTTAGTAGCAGTTGAAGTTGGAGAGTCTTCTTCACCACCAAAACCACTGAATGTAAGTGAAGAGATAAATGAGTTTGCTGATTCTGATATTTCTGATAATGATGATTTAATTGCAGATCCTAACAATCCTACAAGACCAAAATGGGCAGCAAATACCATTCATGCAGCTGGGGAACTAGCTGGAAATCCTAGTGATTCTAGGAGGACTAGATCTCAGTTTGAGAGTGCCATGTGTATGAAAGACCCTTTGTTTGCAAATAAATGATATATAATGGTTGAATCAGACCCACATACATATGAATATGTAGCACATGATCCAATATGGAAAACAACCATGAAAAAAGAATTCAGCTCACTCCAGAAGAACAACACTGGGGAGCTGGTTGATCTTCCCCCAGGGAGGAAGCTAGTTCAATGTAAGTGGGTTTTCAAAACTAAGTTTGATGCTGATGTTTCACCTTTGAAATATAGGGAAATATTGGTATCTAAGGGCTACTCACATGTACATGGCATAGACTACAATGAGACCTTTGCACCAATGGCAAAGATGGACTCCATTAGGCTAGCCTTAGCCATTGGAGCTTCGAAGCAGTGAGAAGTACATCACATGGATGTGAAGTTTGATTTCCTAAATGGAGATATTACTAAATATATTTACATGCAAAATCCTCAAGGATTTTTTACTAATCCATCTCTTGTGTGCAGGCTAAAGAAATCATTGTATGGGCTTAAGCAATCCCCCAGGGCTTGGTATGCCAAGATTGATGGCTTTCTGCTGTCATTGAGTTTTGTTCGATGCAAGTATAATCCTAATGTTTATTTGAAGCTAATTCATGGTTCTTTGATGATTATTTTCTTGTATGTGGATGAATTTCTCATTACAGGAAGCTCAAAGGATGAAATTGCCTCCTTGAAGGATGCAATGAACCATGCATTTTCTATGACTGATTTGGGGTTATTGAGCCAATTCTTGGGTCTCGAGCTTGCTCAAACCAAACATGGAATAAAATTACATCAGTACAAGTATGCTTTGGATTTTCTGAACAAGTTCAACATGAAATATTGCAAGCCAAGCAAGACTCCCTTCCTTTCAGGAGTTAAGCTTGAAGAAGCAGATTCTTCACCTATGGTAAATAATACATTGTATAGGCAACTGATTGGGTGTTTGCTGTACCTTACACATACTCAACCTGATATTTATTATGCAGTAAGTGTGGCTTCAAGATAAATGGATCATCCTCATGAGATCCATTGGAGAGCAGCCAAAAGGATCCTTAACTTTGTTCAGGGAACAAGGACTCATGGGATCTTCTACAAAGCTAAATCTGATCTTGATTTGATTGGGTTTACTAACAGTGATTGGGCAGGTGACAAAATAGATCGAAATTCAACATCAAGATATGTGTTCATGCTTGCTAAAGGACCAATTAGCTGGTCAAGCAAGAAACAGAGTGCCGTTGCACTCTCATCTACAGAAGCAGAGTAAAGAGGAGTTGTAAATGCAGCAACTCAATGTTTATGGTTGTTGGGGTTACTTCGTGAGTGTGGCTTTGAATCGGAATACTCAACTACTATCTATTGTGATAATCAAAGTACCATTTGAATCTGCAATGATCCAGCTCAGAGACAGAGAACCAAGCACATTGAGATCCATATGCACTACATCAAACAACTTGTGCATGATGGCACCATTCACTTACTCTTCTGTTCATCTTCAGAACAAGTAGCAGACATCTTCACCAAAGTTTTTTGTCAGAAGACATTCAGCAATCTAAAATCACTACTGGGGATTGCTAATCATGTTGTGAAGCATGATTGATGACAAGATTTTCAAATTTTGTTTTACTGTCCATGTTTAAGGGAGGATTTTTCCCACTGGGTTTTTGCCTCTTTCCTTGTTTAAATGGACATGCAGTTTGTAAAGGGTGACTAAGCTTTGTTGGTAGGCCCTATTATTTTCTGATATTTTACTCATAATTCAAGATTAAGGGTGGTGTTAGAATAATCAACCCATAGTTAGCTACCTTAGACATTAATTAATCCAATTTTTGTCTTATTTGCCTAGTTTCCATATTCCACTCTATGCAAGTTGTCCTCCACATGTCCTAGATGGTCAAACTTGCTAAAACTGAGTCATGGAGTGCTTGGGAAACCTCTTGGAATCAATTCTACTTGATTCCCTGCTTTATATCTACTTTTTCTGCTTTATTGCCTGCTTTTACTGAGTTTTAAGGCAATTGGGAAAGTTTGACTAGGTGAAGTTAACTTGTCTTTTTTTCCCATCATCCTGCACTCTTTTCTCCTAATAAAAGCATGTATGAGCTATCCTTCCATCACCTATTAGCTTTCCTAATTTATTTTTCCAATTCGTGAGCTCCTAGACAGATTTGGAAGATGATTTATGCACCTATGGGGGATTTACTTAGATTTAGTAAGTCTTATTTTGACTAATTTGAATGGAATCCCAATGCATTCGAATCTCTCATGTGATTATTTATTGGGGTATCCTATGACTTCACAAGGTTGGCTATTGTACACTTATTCAATACAGATTAGCGTTCTGCTCCATATTCAGTCTCCTTTGTGTGTAATTTGCATGTGTAATTGACAATTTTGTGAGTGTAATTGTTCTAACACCTAGGTTCAATTTCCATAGTAGGATGTGAGCACATATTGTTTGCAAACACCTAGCAAGGGTGACACTTCTTGACTGCATTGAAACAATATTTGGAGATCGACAGCAAAAAATGTCCCGCTCTCAAGATTGTTTGGGCTGTAGAAAGCCCAGATAAATGACCACCACATGCCCCATCGTGGAAATCATTCAGAACAACCTCATCCTCATCATGGGTTAAGCAACGCCACAAAATGGAATCTACCCCATAGTGGTACAAAGTGTTATCCACTATAAGGTAGTTCTTAGATACCTTACATACTCGTCCTCACTCATCCTGTGAAAGGTGAGTAGGGACCTTCAACGTTTGCAAATATACAATGATATCCCCATACCATGGGTCCAAATTTGAGATAAGGAAAATATGTTCATCGACAAACGTATCCTCGTAAACCTCCTCCTCCTCCACACTTGGAAAATCAGAAATGAGCTCCGCAAAGATCAACGATTTCTTTGATTTTGCCGAAACGAATTCAAGATCGAATTCTTGCAAAATAACAATCCACTTATTATATTTTCCCCCAATCATCCTTCTAGTGAGGACGAACTGAAATGGATTGACATGAGATACCACCAAGGTCTGGCGAAGGAGAATGTAATGTCTCAATCTCTGAATTGCGTGAACGATGGCCAAGGAAAGTTTCTCCACATGAGAATAATGGATTTCTGCATCAATAAGGTTCTGGGTCAAATAATATATGACATGCTCATGGAGCTCCTCATCCTCCTGAATCAAAACCATACCAACCGTCTTCATGGATGCGACCACATAAATAAAAAAATCACGGCTATAGTCAAGAGGACTAAGCATGGGGGCCGATGCTAAGGCTCGCTTAAGAGCATCAAAGGACTCCTAGGCTCGCTCATCCCAACAAAAATTAGTGTCTTTCTTTAAAAGACGCATAAATCCTTTAGTCAAATTGGAAAAATTAACCACAAATCTCCACAAGAAATTTTCCATGCCTTGCAAACATTGAAGATGTCTAATATTACGCAGGGGAGACAATTGAATTATTGCCTCAACCTTTAAGGGATCGACTCTTATACCCTCCTTGGATACCATGAACCCTAGCAAGCGACCAATGGTCACGTAAAATATGCACTTATGAGGATTTATCCTAACCTGGTAATGGCGACATGTCTTGAATACTAATCTCAAATGGTATGGATGACGCACTCTCAGACGAGAATGAGCAGCAAGATCATCCAAATACACTTCGATAATTTTTTTTGAGATCATGAAAAGTTAAGGTCATGGCCCGCTGAAATGTGGCTCTGGCATTTTTAATACTGAAAGGAATCTTCCGATATGAAAACATACCCCAAGGACAAATAAATGTAGTTTTATGTTGATCCTCGGGTTTGATCTGAATCTGATTATATCTCAAAAAACTTTCCATGAAGGAGAATACCTCGCTTCCTGCACACTCATCCAAAATTTGATCAATAAATGGTGTGGGAAAATTATCCTTAGGACAAGCACGATTTAAATCACGAAAATTAGTGCGTATACGGATCGCTGCCTACTTCTTATCAACCAGAATGGCATTTGAAACCCACTCTGTGAACGAAATGGGATAGATAAAACGGGCTTTTAACAACTTCACTATCTCAGCCTTAATAGCAGGTGCTTTTCTAGGATTCACCTCACGCAAACGTTGTCGAACGGGCTTCGCATTTGGATAGGACTTAATTTCATGTTTGACAATATGAGGGTCGATACCTGGAATTTCCTCGTATGACCAAGCAAAGATGTTATGAAACTCTATAAATAGCTTGGTATACTCCTTGATTTCATCAAGGGAACAATCCACCCCAATGTAGACGTTCTCAGCTTTTCCAAGATCGCAAGAAATATTGATAGGAATAGTAGGTGATAAATTCACCATGTTCCCATCAGCCATCTAACCAGGAGAGCTCAATGGAACCACATGACTACCAATATTCTCGCTAAGAATCTACCTAAAGTCCTCACACTCCATACGGTTAAGCGCGGGAAGAAAATATGATCTATCATGTAACTCTTCCCAAGCTAGCTCAACGCTAGACATGGCCTCAATAATGGCTTCATCTGATGGAAAAACATCATCAATGCAATCATGTGTGTGAGAGGACTCAACTGCCAATGCAGGAAACACATACAGGTCCTCCTCCTCTATCCACGAAGAGGAAGGACTAGGATCTGCAACACAATCAAGATTCGCTTGATATGTTATCATTATTGTAGGCAATGGCACATTTGTTTTAACAGGTCCATTCGAAGGACTCACTAAAGGAAGAATCCAAGGATATTCCATATGGGTAGTATGAAAAGACACTAAATTAAACGAAGATGAATACCCACCGAAACTAGATCCAATCATAAGAACAGGCGCAGGACAACTAAAGGTCGCCATAAGAGATGGATACATACCCACATCCACACTCCTAGTTGCCGGATGAGAATGATCGATAATCGGGATAGAATCTCCCCATGATGCACTAACACTCGGATTACGGAATGATGTCTGATAAATCATAAAAATCTTCCCATTAAATGGAAATCATACTACTCGAAAGAGAGAAGAGGCTACGGCTTGCATACTATACGTCCAATTCAGGCCCAGTAAAAGATTGTAGTCAAGGGGCACATCAACCACCTCGACCTTGATCGTGATGGTCTTCCCTCCCAATTGGACCTTAAGAGAAGGAAGAATCCCGTGCGTCCGAAATGATATACCATCAAAGGCAGTCAACACGGTAGAATATTGAGACAACTCGGGAGAACCCAAGCCCTTTCAACATGACAAAGACATCACAGAAGCAGCAATGCCTTCGTCAATCACAGTGCATTTGACGGTCATATTAAGACAGTCTACATGAATCAAAAGAGACACGTAGTAAGGAAAGTGAGGCTTTAGTCCCATGGTTTAAAATTTGATGATGGAAGAAGAGTTATCATCACTAATCCCAAGAGCAGAAAGCAAGGATTTCCTTTGCGGAGGACAACTCTGAAATACTTCAAGTGCGGACATTGCACAAGGAGTTTGGCCCAAATCCTCGACAACGAAATAGTTCTGGGTGGGTTGGGCATTAGGATTGTGCCCCGAATGCTTTAGGACTCCCTTAGGATTGCGAGGTGAAATTTCAGGTTTATCCATAGGATTTTCGATACTCAAAGGGGTCTTGGGTGGAGTGGGTTCTTTTCCAAGGTCCAGTTGCGATGAGCCATAATATTTCGCATGAGCAACAAGCTTAGTAGCACTTACCATGTTGATGCAACCATGACCAGTATTGGCTTCTAGCATATTTTGATCTTCGCTTGATGCACAATGAGGATCATTGGTCCTCGAGTTCATATTTTTATTATGGGGTGAAGGATTAGTTAGCATAGCTAGGCCCTGTGCTATGAATCTCGAGGCATATTCCATATGAGGGCACAAGTGAGTGAGGTGGTCCTCCTTACACAATTTGCAAGGAAACTTTACCTTACGTTTAGACTACTTGTCCCCCCCAGCATTGTGAGTGTTCTTGTTATTAAAATTAGCATTTTTCATTCTTGTTCCCACCCTCAAGATTATTTTTACCCTTTTTATTATTCCTTATGGGATGTTGGTTGCCCTTCTGGTCCAAGGATTGCACGAAAAGTACACTCGCCGTTTGGGTGGGTTGAGATGAAGTCGTTGCTTGTCCCAAAGCAGATTGATTAATAGACAATTCGCTCACTTGTTTCACAACCGAATCCGTAGGTTTGGCACTTGTACAACCCACAATTCCATCGGCATGTGGTCTAGGCTTGATTTTGGGATCGAAACTAGAACACAGAGTGTTAGGTATAATCTCATACAAAAGTCCATATTGAGGCTAGATCAAATCCAACTCTTGTGCCCTAAATATTGCTTGTTCCTCGTTTTGGACTCCAGATGTAGAAAAATCCTTCGTGATGTAAAGTAACAATGATTTGAGGAACCACTCAAGGAGAAATTCCAGTGGTATAAAGGATTTAATCAATCTCTTCCATCTACGCCACTCTTGAATATGATCCGAGATATGTGTGGCTTTATCTTGTCGAAATGTTGACAAGAGTTCTGTACCAACTTCGTAATGCACGGGTAGCTGAAAGTGATTGAGGAAATTCATGGAAAGGTCATCGAACAAAACGAATGGCCCCCTGCTAACTCTATATACCATTTCGTTGCAGGCCCAGTGAGGGTGTGTTGAAATATACTTAAACGGATTGAGTCATCGTGTAAGGAATTGGAAGAGCACCAAAGGTGAAAAGTGTTGATATGTTCACTAGGATCTTCTCCTACTTTTCCCTCGAACTTGGGAATGTCTGAGGGAAGCTTGTTAGGGACGGCCGACCAAGCTGGGTCACGAGATACCGGATCGTTCATAAGTCTCGATAAGTCAGGTAAGTTGAATTTTGCAAGGAAAGGGAGCTTAGGTTGAGCTGGTCTATGCCATGGTCCCTGATAGTTCTGGTTCATATAAGGTTGATTACTGTAAATACCATGGATTTGGCCATAATGTCCTCCTCCCATTTGACTCATGTAGGGATGCATGGAAGCATTATGATGTGGTGTTCCTTGACTATGCGGTGCTACAAAGCCATAATTAGAAGAGTAAGTAGGTTGTTGATACCTGTACCCATAGGTTTGATAGTTCTATCCATACTACGATTCATAAGACTATCCATGAGAAGCTCCATAAGGTGTCCCATGAGAATCTCCATAGTTAGGGATATTGGGAACTCCTTGCGATGGACCGTGAGATGATCCAGAAATAGGAATATGACCTCTCAAGACAACAGTTTAATTAGCAGCAATTTCCAGCTTTATAGGACTGTTAGTGTGGCCCAGCCACCTCTGTCCACCATTAGAGGTTTCTGTTTATTTCAGTTTTCAATTTTTGCAAACAAATCAATGAACATTGTGTATATGCTAATACAATCATTAATGTTCAATAAAATGAATTAGCCTAACTAAAATTAACATAAAATTAACCATATTGCTGCCCCCTTTATCCTCTACCCAGTCATCACCCTTCGGGGTATTTTGGGATACGACGAAGGGACAGCTCATATAGATCTAGGCACTCCATGGCATTTTTCCTAAACCATTAAAACTAGGTGACCTGGAAGGTACGGGGGGTAGAGAAGGAGGGCTTCTCATGGTGCTAAGCATCCTCCCTGCTTGACCAACCTAGCACTTTGGAGGTGACCTAAATATATATGGATGGCCTTAGTCCCATTGTGTTGAGAGCCCAACACCTTCTCTTGGTCGAAGAAGAATACCATTGAGAGGTAGACACTTAGTTAGGCCAACAATTTAGGTTTAATCACCATATTTGCTTACAAGTTTTTGTTTACATTTGCATTCAAAACCATGATGTGAACTCTACCATGAATTCATAAACCATATCACAAACCAAATATCAGAACAAGCAAGAAAACCAACACACCATACAACATAATTAACCCAACTTAGTTCATGACGCTAAGTGAGCCTTAAAAATTACCAAATTTACACTAAGTTCAATCAACTCTGCAGTCTTTGAGGACATAAGTCCCTGACTGCCACAACTATGGGAATTACTTAGGCTTTTCCCAGAAACTCATTGTGAGGAGTACCACAAGAACCCCAAAGTAGCTGGCTGTTGAGAGGAATTGCCAAGCGAAACGGGAAACGACCCCTCTTGATTGAGTAGAGTTACTCATGAGGAACAAGCCAAGCATTGTCTTCTGGAAATATTGGTGGCTAAGAGACCACCTTCAGCCAGTAGGAAGCCATTGAAATTGGGGTCCAAATTTCATACCCACCAGTTTCATTCACACAGGAAAACACAATTGATCCTCCACGATCTTCCTCACGCCTAAGAGGTGAACGAACACCATTTGGAACAATTAGTCGGCACTATTGGAGATGTTCTTAGTGATCTCCCACACCATCAGAGAGCCATACAACCTCTGATTATGATTCAGACCCATATCATCCTGAACCAGACCTCCACACTGCACCATCTAGCCCCATGGCTACTGCAAACCCAGATCCATTTTTCGGTCTAACCTTAGCAAGTGGACCCATGTCCACATCATAACCAATCACCCACAATGTGGTAAGTGGTCCAAGCATAGTCATGCATACTGTCATTATCCAATTACCACCACCCATAGTGACCAGCCAAGCTGGTCCAGTGGCCACACATGGGGGCAGTGGCCCCTCCACACACATTGTCCCACCGACCACACAAGGGGGCAGTGCACCAACCATCCACATTGCCCCTACCACCATGTAAGGGGTCAATGCCCCCACCACCCATACCATCCCTCCCATAACACTTGGGGGTAGTGGCCCATCCGCTATGGTACCACCACAAGCACTCCCAGCCATGCAGATGCATTATGCACCTGCAAACCCCACTCCCATTGCAGCCCCATCCCAAATCAACTTGGGGTCAAATTTGCCATTCATGGCTCATTTGAACTTGCCTGACCTAGCTAGATTGACAAATGACCCCATCCATCACCAAGATTTTTGGCCACCCATGCCAACTAAGCTACCTTCAAACATCCCAATGTTTGAAGGCAAAGCCGAGGAATGTCCCCAAAATCATATAATGACCTTCCATCTATGGTGCTCATCTAATAGCATCGTAGAAGACTCCATCAGGCTGAGGCTATTCCAATGCACGCTAATAGGTGCTACAGCCAAATGGTAGATTGAGCTGCCACAAGACAAGTACCTCGACTTCAACTCCCTAGCCTTCATGTTCCTGCAGTATTTCCAAATCCCCGTCATATATGCCGAAGGGGTAGAGATCCTATTATCCTGTCGCAAAAACATTGCCACCCATATCAATAACCATATCCATTAGTGGTGGTGGAGCCGTAGCTTATGTAAGATCCAACTTGATGACAAGATCTTCTTAGATTGGTTCCTCAAGACTTTTCCCCCACCCATCGCAAAGGACGTCACATCTGAACATCCCCAATCTAAAGAAGATGCCATATTAAAGGCCCAGCAATTTGATCTCATTTACGCTTAGTTGAGATACTTGTATACTGTCGTCCCAGATGCTCCCCGTCTAAGTACCTCTCACCGTGATGCACAGGGGCATCCCACGCTGCAGATGGCATCATAGGGTCAGTCTCCTAACAACCACAGCCTTGACAAACACCACCTATAGTGACACCACAACCAAGCAACAAAGCTAATGTTGCTTACCAAAACTAAGCTCCGGACTATGCTAGAATGATGTCTTAGTCCAGGGCAACAACCTCTTATGCACAACCTGTGCCACCATAGTAGGCTCAAGCTATGGCTTGTCCAGCACAGCAGTACGTGGGGAAAATGCTCACATTTGTGGCACCGCCACCCCAACAAATATACTATGCACCACAAGTGTAAAAAGTCCAAGCCCCCACCCCTGCTCCACCCACTCCACCCACCCTGTTGGGTTAAGTATTTGCACAACAAAAATATCCCAAACAGCTTGCCCCCAACAATCAACAAGGGAAAGCTAGAAATAACCAGCCCTGCAACTAGGGCAACAACAAATCGCAAGGAGGTGGTCAACAACCGAATCCTCCCAATAACGCTGCAGCAAACCAGCCATCCCAGAACCCCCCGCAACCAAATGCACGAAGACGTAATGCCCCATTGTGCACAAACCAACCATGCACACTCTATGAGGTTCTATGGGCACTATAGATTCGAGTGCCCCCTCATGGGTCGCGCTAAGCAGGCCATTCGAAACGAGGCCCAATAGGCTACCAATGCCATGAACCAAGCACAACGCAACCCGACACCACAAGGAATTTCTACCATGGTGCTTCAAAACCCACTACTAGTCTAAGGATTGGTGGAAATTTCTACCCCTCCCCAGGCCACTCCCAACACTCTAGGGGCACCACCCATGGCTAAAACAGGTGTCCACCACCTGATGACCATGACCACTGAAGAGGTCAATTTACAAACTAGACGAAACTAGTACAGTACCACTACTGAACCTATTGACTCATCAGCAGCATCTACGTCTAAGACAACCAACTTACCTCTCAAGTTACCCCCATTCTTGCTCCCCCCCATACGTAGAATCGCCAATAAAGCCACAGCTAGAGCTGTAGTTAGCTACAGCATTGTGGATGATTTGGCCCAAATGCCAATCACCATGTCCACTCTTGAGGTACTTAAAATGTGCCCAACATAGTGCAGAGAATTACTAGCCACTCGATGGGTGGTAGACCCCTTAGATTCAAAGCTGATCACTTTTGACACAGAAAATGGAGAGTCGTGCATGCCCTCCATTATCACCCTCCAAATCCCAGTGTCCATCCAGAACTTGGTTGTGCACCGATGCATAGTGGATGAGGGGGCATCCATGTGTGTAGTGTCTACCATGGTTTGGAAGAAACTTGGATCACCTATTCTGTAACCATCTTCCATGACTCTGTGGGATTATGATGGACACCCCACTAAAGCCCAAGGAATCCTCCCTCATGTCCCCATCATGTTAGCTAGGAAGATAGTCCTAATTGACATTGAGGTCATCAACGCTCAACTGGATTACAACCTCCTCCTTGGGAGGAGTTACATGTACACCATGCAAGCAGTCGCGTCAACTGTCTTCCACCTCATCATGTTCCCACACGAAGCGAGGATTGTGACGGTTGACCAGCTCACCTACCACGATCCGCAAGGGTTAACGGTGCTTGCCAATGTTATCCCTACCATCACCACCACCAAGCCGCAAGGGGCGACCACACATGCTAACATCATCCCTGCAACCAACACTATGGTTGAAAACACACCAGCCTCCCCACCGTTGAATGTGGATCCTGGGTTGTTTACCGATCCCACCATGACATCTCCTTTCCCGTTGGTGTCACCACCACTGACACAAAATAAAATGGTGGACTTGTACATGGTCTCATCAAGCACCACTGCACCCAAATAGCAACAACTGCAATGCCACTCATAGCAGAAACATTACGCGCAACTGCAACCACAACCTCACCCCCACATGCAACCAGCTGGGAGTTATGTGGGATCATCTCTGGTCCATACAATTCCCTTTCGCTTTCCCCCAATTGGTGTCATGAGCAAGCCGGTCATGGCCACATCAAGCCTACCCAACCTTACGTTGGAGATCCTGGTGTGGTATCTGGATCCACCAGTTCAACCAGAAATTCCCCAGGTTTTGCTAACTCTGGTGCAACCGATTGCAGTTGAGTCTCGCCCCCCACCCAGTCCACATTATCCAACCACCATACCCGCACCTACACTGACCCAACCCAAAAGAGCAAGGGGGAAGAAAACCAAAGCCACCGCAGAACCACGGCTAGTACCACCTTGTGCTGTCTATGAACAACAGGGCCACCCAACTCAGGATTTCCCTGAAATCCCAGTGATCCATGCGCATCTGGATGCCATGGATACAAATGAAAACATCCCCGTGGTTGAACTCCCAACCACGCTGGTAGTAAAGAAAAAGGCATTAAGGATGAACCATGCTTGCTCCCTTTGCATCTTGTATGGACATTACTCCCACCATTGCCAAGACCTCCCCGAATTTTGAATGGCTCTGGCTGACCTCCGTCACCATTCCCTTGAGTCTGATTACACCTTGATCGAGAAATTTCACCCACCACCTCCTTCTTCAGACACCATGTCCATTTACATGATCTCCAGTTCAACTGACCCACTTGTCTCCACCATCATTGATGGTCCATCAGACCTGTCTCTTCCATTGTTTCCGTAGCCACAGCTGTAACCTCAGTTACAACCTCAACCCCAATTACCAGGGAAACAATGGGGTTCATTCCCGATCAACATGATCCTTTTTCTTTTTCTTTTCCTTTTCTTTTTCCTACCATCTAGGATCATGAGTAAGTCTACCTTGGCAGCCCTCCATCTACAGGATTTCACGCTAGGAGATCCTCTGTGGTACCTTGAACCACCTACCGTACCTCTGAGGCCCCAAGATGTGTTGACTCATGTCCAGCCAATTGAGATGATGTTGCACCTACCTCCAGGTCAATCAGAGACTCTTCTTGTCTCAAGGCCTGCACCTCTTCCTCCAACAAAGACTGGGGGCAAGGCCACCAAAACCACAACTAGTACCATTTACATGATCGCTAGCACTAGTTTCCCTTCTGTCTCATCGGTTATGAAATATCCACCTGATCTATCCCAACACCACTTACGCAATGATGGAGAGATCTGTAATACCGCCTTCGATTTTACCCCATCCCCTTTAAACCATAGTGTGGAATTGGTTCTTCCCATAAAAGACCAGATTCCATCACCCCGCCTTGCCAATGACCTTTGTCTTGGCAAAGGGGCATACACCCTTATTGACTTTGATGGAAAACTCTTGGAGAACCCCCGAAACGGGCTCTGCCTCAAGATATTTTACGCTTAACATCACCAATGAGTCACTTCATTTTCTTTTTCTTGTTTTTCAACGTTTTTCAGCAAAAATCAAAGGTAGCACCATCAGCTGCTAGTTCAAAGTCACTCGGAACCTGTTTGAGACACCTCTCACACTTCTGAGATCAAATTTCCATTTCCTTATGAGACCATCATCTCATGTTTAAACAGTCAATTTAGGGACCATTTCCCACAAGTCACCTCAATTGATGAGCCATGACATAATGATGCGAGTGTCTATAGACCAATACTCATATCGCATTGCCCAGTCACAATCCATGCGAGCCATTAGAGGAAATTTCAACTCAAAATGGGCCTTTTAAATTTTATTCAAATTCCATGTCATCATGTGTTAGCCAATGAAACTGATTTAAATTTGAAATACCGTATAGGTCTTAAACATTTTTTAATATAAATTTGGGGATAGGTATCATAAAAAAAACTACTTTTTTTGTTTGTATTTTTGACATATCTCCCCGTGTTTTTACTCAAATTTCAATCGAGAGAGCTCGTTGGATGTGGAATTAAATTCCACGTCCAAAAAGTACCCACTCGGCATACTTTTGACGGACCCCGCTACCCCAAAAACAAGAAATACCTGAAAAAATGGAATGATGATGTCATCATTCCATTTTTTCAGGTATTTCATGTTTTTGGGGTAGCGGGGTCTGTCAAAAGTATGCCGAGTGGGTACTTGTTGGACGCGGAATTTAATTCCACATCCAACGAGCTCTCCCGATCGAAATTTGAGTAAAAACACGGGGATGTATGTCAAAAATACAAACAAAAAAGTAGTCTTTTTCTTTTCTTCCTCCAAAATTAATAAATATTATTTTATTATTTTAACTATTATTTTAAGAGTTCATTTTATGAGGCCCATTTTGAGTTGAAATTTCCTCTAATGGATTGGGCCACTGGCCGTTAAGGATTGTATCATATTTTACGTTTTATAGTTATAATTGTCTTTTTCACCACAACTTATGTAGGCATCTTTGGACCATCGTCCACAAAAACCTTTTGTTTTTCTTCCATATATTTGACATAGAAATGCTCTCAAGCTGCTGCCCATTTAGGAATGTAATGTTATCTTTTATTTTGTATTTTTAAGACATAGATTGTCTTTTCTTTTCACCGCACCTTACGCGGACCTTTGGACCACTGTCCACAAAACGATTTCTTTCCTTGCACATATTTGGCATATAAATGCCCTCACACTTATACTTAGATCGCATGTAGTCAATTTCATCCACCACAACACACACACACGCTCTCCTGACCTCTGTTCGAGAGCCTCCTAAGTTTGCGTGCCTCTGCCGCGATATATCCCATGCATGTAGTGGTATGTTTGAGAGCCTTCTGCTCCGTCCATACTACAAGGATGACCTGTGGACCTCCATCCACCATCCCGACATGGGGACACTGCGCATGCCACCACAATTGGTTGACCACATTGGAGTTTTGTTTAAGCTCTTTTCTAACTCCTTAAAATAATGAAAATATCGTTGAGTGCAGATGCTTCCTTTCCTGCTCACTAAAGTATAGGAAAGGGCATCTACATCATTTCGTTTACCACCTTTTGCAGACCATGTAGACCACCTCATGAAAAGGACCTCCTTGGCACACTCAAGCCAAGACCATTCCCCTCTACATACGTTTGCGCATTCTTGGGCAGAGGGGCTGCACTTTATGAAAAACCTCACCACTGGTTGTCGTTAAGATCTTTTCCAGCTATTTCAGCAAGAAAAGATATTCGAGCAAACTTGATTTCGTTCATGCTCATAAAATTATTTGAATGACCGTCCAGTCAATATACGTTTAACCTTTTCCAGCCTGATTGGACTACCAATGGTAAAGAAGTCTCTCATCCCCTCCAGGATGGGAGAGCTCTCCTATGTATACTTTTATCCCTTTTCGGGCATAGTAGACTACCAATGAAAAAGAGCCCCCATTGAAGTCTTCTTCATGCTTTCAGACTCTCTAAAATTGAAAGCACCATCAAGCACTTACCTTCTCGGGCTCACTAGAAATCCATGAGATCATACCAAAATGGTGTCCCTAGACACCACCCCACAGAAAATAGTTTGGCAGCATCCCCACATTGGGTAGACTTTGTTCATATTACTCTACAATGTGTCTTCCTTGGATCCCATCAGTATCAAAAGTGTCTACCTCCTCCAAGTATTTCCCATCTGCAGCGACATTCCCAGTATTACAGCTATGATCTCATTCCTTTGAGTAAGTTTCATTTGCTTCCAGGTTAAGCCCTGTCGTCACACTATAAACAAAGGATGTTTGAGTCTCCCACTCCCCCCCTACCCCTGTTCATTTTTTCCTTCCCTCCCCCCCCCTCAACGCAGTGATTCAGTCCCCAGATTTCTTCACATCTTTTGATTATCCCTCGCGCTCCTAGTCAAAGAAACATCATTGCCTTGACTAGGGGTAGGTCTCCCTCTATCAATGCCAACACATATATTCTAGAGGAAAGACCTAGAGGTCCCTATACCTTGGATTCATTGACATCACTGATGAGTTTCTTGGACCACTTGAGAGGATTCCTTAGTACCTCTTGTGATGGTTGATTCTCACGTGCTCGACTTCAACTCCATCATCGCACTGTTGAGATTCATACAAGGTTTGTTCTACACAGTACTTGGTCGAAGACCCTAGATGTCACCCGACTCTAGTACATTGGTGATTCCACTTGCAGGACCTAAACAGGTTATGTCCCTCGTGATTTCCGCATTGCATTGGAGATAGTGTTCAGAATCCCAAGCAGTGCTTCAATATACCTTTATGATTGATGCATCATACTTGTACCACAGACTCCCAATCAGCGAGTCCATACATATATGTACTGTTCTAGATCAAGTAGACCATCAGTCATGAAGATATAGCATTCCATGAGAATGCCATGGGTCCAATGTACCAGATCAGTATTGTATTCAGCCTCACATGAGAGGCAACCAGCATTGTAACATCAGTTGTATATGATCGGCTCTTATATTTTAGAGCATAGATCAAATTATTCTTTTGACATTATCACGAGCATGGGAATTCCTGCCTCGTCCATATACATGTCACACATTTATTGTATCTCACCCATTGATGGGAACCAAATTAATACAAAACCAAAAGCCACCATGCTCCAATCCCGGAAGCACCAACTCTCGACAGCAAATCCTATGATGTCCGTCAGCCATACATTGAGCTCCTGCCCTCACACATCAGGGGGAAATCTATTAACCCAAAATTCCCCCACACAGCTCTCAATGGCCTACACCACCCAAGGACACCATCCCACAGCACTCATTTCACTCCATAAGACCTTCCATGACCTTCCATTTGACCCCCGCACCTCCAAAAGAGCCCAAGGATGAAGAAAAGGGCTAAAAACCCCCAAAAAAGAGCCCAACATTGACCCCTAGTAGCTAAAGCCCTAAAAAAGGGGCTAAAACCCCGAAAGGGGCTAAATTTATGGTGGAAGGGGCTAAAGCCTTAACCAAGGGCTTAAAACCCTAAAACCCCTTGGACAAACTATATAAGGAGGGTGGGGGGTCACTCTCAAGACACTCCTCATTTGCATATTGTTATGCTTCCCATGGATGATTTGAGACCTCTTTCTCTCAAACCACCCACTCTCCCTCTCCTCAATCTCCATTTCTCCAAGCCATTGCTCCCCAACCAAGAGAGAGGTGCTCCCATGAGCTAGGGCATGGTGGTCCATTTCCACCCAAGTGAGTTATAGCTTTTGTTTATGCATGTTTATTTACTTGTTTTATTTTATAACTCATATTTTCATTTGCAGGTTTTTCCATTAACAATTGTTTGCATGTTTTCCCCATAGTAGTATAGGTTTCTCTTGCAGGTTTTGGAGGCGGAACCGTAACCCACTATGTGCAGAGGGGTTCAACAATACTCCATCTCTTTTGTCTTTCTGTTATTAGCTTAGATATAGTTTATTTCAGCTGCCATTTACTTGTTCTAGTGTAGCTTAGTTTATTTTAAATTTACAGCTCTGTTTCAGCCATTTTTACTTCTATTTTTTTACTGTTTTCTAAGGGTAGAAACCTACCCTTGTGCCATATAGGCACAAGGGAGCCATTTTTACCCCTGTAGTGAGGAGAAATTCTCACTATAGTAAGCGATTAATATCTTTCTGATTTTTTTGAGTCTTATATTTCTGAATATGATTATGACGTGAATTCATATCACGACTCCCCATTAGGCCTATATAGGTTGAGAAAACTCTTGAAGAAGATGGAAGTCTAGCTGGTAATCCACTAGATCTCAATTTCACACTAGTTTCTCTTCATGTGAAGTGAATCTTGCTGAGAAATTATTCATGATGGTTGGATCTAATCCTCAAACATATCAGAAAGAATCACTTGACCCAATATGGAAAACAACCATGCAATAATATTTCAACTCATTACATGAAAATGAGACTTGGGAATTGGTTCCCTTGCCCTCTAAGAGGAAACTAGTGCATTGCAAGTGGGTATATAGGACCAAAGTGGTTGCTGATGGTTCAGATATCAAGTATAATACAAGTTTGGTTACCAAAGGCTTCTCTCAAGTCCAAGGAGTTGACTATACATAAGCATTTGCACCAGTTGCAAAGATCGACTTTAGCGGACTAGTTTTAGGCATTGTTGCATCTAAGCGTTGGGAGATTCACCACATGGATATTAAGAGTGAATTTATTCATGGTGAACTTCAATAGGAAATATATGTGAAGAAACCTGAAGGTTTAATTTATTATCCTTCACTTGTATGAAGGTTAAAGAGGTATCTCTATGGCCTCAAGCAAGCCTCCAGGGATTGGTTTGCCAAGATGGACATTTCGATGCTCTCGTTTGGATTTTAGATATGTAATTATGATCACAATGTGTATTTGCAGCATGTTGGTGACTTATTGTAGGCCATAGTGCTATATTTCTATTATCACTTGATTGCAAGTAGCTGCACTAAAGAAATTGGATCGATTAAGTCTTCTTTGCACAGTGAATTCTCGATGACTAATCTTGGATTGTTGAAGCAATTTCTTGGTTTTGAAATTGAGAAATATGAAGCAGGGATGAAGGTCAGCCAAAAAATTATGCTGTAGACCTATTATTGAATTTTAAAATGGCTGAATGTAAGTAATCGAATTTCCCATTTCTTTCAGGTATAAAACTCAGTGAATTTGGTGAGTCTTCATTGGTGGACAGCTCATTTTACAGACAACTAGTTGGAAGTCTACTATATCTTATATAGTCTCAAACAGATTTGTCATATGTTGTAGGTGTTGTAGAAATATATATGATGTAGCCTCATGAGATCAATTGGAGGGAATGTAAGAGAATCCTACACTACGTTGAAGGAACTAAGCACTTTGGGGTACACTATATTGTTGGTTCTCCATTGGAACTAGTTGGATTTTATGATTTTGATTGAGCTGGAGATCCCAATGATAGGAATTCCACTTCAGGTTATGTATTCATTTTTTAACATGGTCCCATATGCTGGTAAATCAAGAAACAACACACCATCTCCCTATATTTAGTTGAGGCCGAGTATAGAGGAGCAGCGAACACAACTGCACAATGTGTGTGGTTGCAAGGTATTCTTTGGGAACTTGGAGTTGCATTTGAATCAACCATAGTTAATTGGTGTGACAATAAAAGTGCAATAAAGTTTTTTTTTATCCATTCTAGAGACATAGGAAAAAAAATATTGAGATACACATGCACTACATCCATATCTTGGTGCATGATCAGGTGATAGCCTTGCAATATTTCCCATCTATAGACCAAACTGCTGACATTTTCACCAAGAGATTCACAGAGAAGACATTGACCTATGTGATATCCCTTCTTTGTTTCAGTGATACATTGTAATGAATACCATTCAGTTTCATATTTTTGGCACCATGTCCATTTTTTAGGGAAGTTTTTGTTCCCATGTGGTTTTCCTCCTTCCCTTGTTTTTATCGACAAATAAATGCATTTATTATATGAGGTGACTTGAGTCTTAGTTTCCAAGGCCTCCATGATATTTATGATAATATATACTAGTTTATTCTTTAGGCGGACTGTTATATCAATAATCCACCTTAGTACCATGATCTTATACCTTAGGCACATTTCAATTGCTTCCATGCAATGTTCAATGGTCTAGACTTAGGGATATTGATCATTTACTTATAGTTGAGGTGCTCCCATTTTATCATTCTGATAGTTAAGGCACTCCAGGTTGATCATTCTAATAGCCTAGGTTCCCTCATTAATGAAATTCTAACTTGGTGCACTTCCTCATCCCTAGATTCAGGGAATGTGTTTGACATTAGGTGCTAGTACATGTTTGTGGTGTTACAATCATCAACCCATAGTTAGCTACCTTAGACATTAATTAATCCATTTTGTCTTATTTTCCTAGTTTCCAATATTCCACTCTATGTAAGTTGTCTTCCACATGTCCTAGAAGTCAAACATGATAAAAATTGAGTCATGGAGTGGTTGGGAAACCTCCTGGAATCCATATTTAGCATATCTGCTTTATTCCAGATCCTCTGTCACATGCCCCAATTTTGTAAAAAAATATATTATCATATTTGATTTTATTTCAAGACAATATGTTAAATTTTATGCTAAGTTGTAAATGATGATTGAGAAGAGTTAAGGGTTTGAATGTAATTCTGAATATTTTAATTATAAATAAATAAAAGTGGAGACAACAGCTTGAGAGAGTTGTTAAAAGAGTGTTTACTGGTCAAGTTGGTGGAGGAGACTGGGTGGAGAGAAAATAGACAAGTGGCAACATCCTCAAACACTTCCAATGTTGCAGGTGGCAACCTCCCTACATTTGGGGCTGTGATCCTCCAAGAAAGTGGGATCGGAGCACGTGGCTCAATTAATGACAATTAACCCAAAAAGACCTAGGAAATCTTAATAAAAATACCCATTTGAAGAGAGCTGAGGCTACTCATTCCAAGAAGAGAACCCTTCAGGTGAATGTACTTCAGAGGATTTCATTAGGAAGGGAATTTGTGGAATGTGTTTGAGGGGTAAACTGCAGAAAATGATCTAGTGCAGCTTTTCAGCTAAAGGATCTTACTGCTGAGTGCAGAGTTAGTACTGAGTCATTGGACTAGTATCTTGTTGCATGCTCCACCAGTTCTCATCCAAGGAGACTAGGAACAGGCTGGGGGTCCTGAGAAGTTGTTGTTTGAGCGCTCTATAGGAGTTGGTAGGGAGGAACAGCCTCCCAATGCTGTTGTTGTCCATCTTAAAATAGGTTCTAAAGTCTTTTATTTACTGTGTTAAAATTTTATATCTGAGAATTAATGAATAATGAATGATTTACATGTTTTGTAGTGAACTGTTAAAGCTTGTAATCTTTTAGTTATTTGAATATTGAATCTGTATTGGATGAAATAATCCTAACCTATGTTTTTCCCCATCTGGAATGGACCAGACCGTACTCTAGCACAAGCAGTATAATTTAAATAGATGAAAAGATATGATAGAAATCTGATTTGAATAAAGTTATTATGTATTTTAGAATGTTGAAATTTTTTCTTTCTGTAGATAGTTGCTTTCAGAAAAGAATATTAATCTGCCTAGTTAGGTTTATTGTTAAAAATAGACTGTGTATTAAGAATGCTAGAAAAAGAAATAGTCATATTATTTTTACTAATAGCAATGTATTAAATTCACGAGTTGTTCAAGTAGGTAAGTTATTTCTTTTATACAGTACTTTCTTCTGTAAACTACACTACTATCCTAAAACAGAGAAGATAGAAACAACTCAGATATAATGCCTATCTTTTTTTGTTAAGCAAAGAATAGAGTATGATTCTTTTAGTTTATTTCTTTTACTGATAATAATAATAAACTTAACCCACAACTATTCAAACCCTAGATAGAGTTTAGTAACATATATATTTCTAAAGACAAAATAATCTAAATATCAAGAGTATCTTAACATGGAACTATATATAGCTCCAACAGTAATTTCTTTATATAATTAAAATAACTAAGATACGACAGTAATTTATGTTTAAATTAATAAGTATTATAACAAGAAAAGGTTTTGTAAATAGATTATACATGTAAAGGAAAATGACAGGGTCGTAACCCTTATTTCATTTCTTAGTAAGCTAACCGAAATAATACTATTGAATGAACTAAACTAATACAGATTAGTCTTAGTCTTTATTAAATAAGTGTACGCACAAATACAAGCTTAAGTATTTATATTGTATACAGATAATAGTATTACATAAATAATATCATTTATAAATTAACAATTCTTTAAACAAAATGAAGGAATCTTAAAGTAAGAACCAGAGTTTAATTCATTAAACCCTAACCTGGAAATCCTTGAGTACTGAAATGGTTTAAAATTCTATTAACAGTAATCTAATCTATTTATTAACAGGACAGAAAATATATTTTTACAAGTTAAATAGGGTTAAAACCCTAGCTCATAATTCTGAGCCGAAATTACTCAGTTTTCTTTAAAATATGCAAAACCATTACAGTAGTAACCCAAGATAAACAATAAACTTATTTCTTTTTATATAACCATTAAAAGAACAATTTAAATTCATTTACACAGAGATAAAATACAAATACATAAAGGAAAATGAATTTAACTTATAGACAGACTGTTCTAAAAATATTTACATTATATCCATGAGCCCGAAGGCCAAATGTAAGTCAAAACATTAACAAAGTACAAAAACTCAGCTAAGAGTCGAGTATCCACATCGTGATTTTGATTATGAACAAGTATTAACATAATATTACAAAACTGTAAGTTCAACCATAATATGAGAGGAGAGATTTACAAGGAATTGCTAAAATCCAAAGTCACCTTGCAAACAACAAGGGTTTAAATCAAAAAAAAAATTACAAAAATGGAGAACAACAACCCAATACTGGGTGCAACACGGCCGAAATGTTTTCCAACTGCAAGATTCTATACAAGCAGGGGAAACCATATTCAAAACCGGAGCTTACTGTGAAGGATTCGTGGAGTCATTTATATAGCATGACGGTAAACCTTGGAGATGAGCCAACTTGCATTATAAAGAACCAAAGTTAATTAAAAATCAGAAACCCATATGCGAAAAAGGAACAATAAACAGCAATAGCTCTTAATTTTTTTTTTCTCACCTTAACTGGAAGATAAAGCAATGGAGCCCTGAAGGAACAGTAACACCACGACCCTCGCTAAAAAGAGCCAAACCCTCATTCTCCCCGAGGATAGAGATGGCAGGAATCTGGTGTTTTTCACAACTATCAGTAGGGGTGTAGGTAAACCTGGGCAATGGCTGCAAGGAGTCTGGAAGCATTGAGTTGGATTGTCACTAACATGCAAATAGGTAAACTAAACTCTAGAACCCTAAGACGAAGGAGCTACACCATCACTTACAGTAAGCTCAATCTTTCACCAATGATAGACCACGACAGAGGAGCAGCAAAAAGGAGTTTCAAGCAGTCGTAAAGCCATATACAAGGAAGGTAGTAAACTCTGATCAAAGTAAAGAAATCATAGAGAAGGAAAGCAACTAAATCTATCTCAAGGGAGTAAGCCATGATAAATGCCAGCTTTGGAGCCTCTGTAGCTATCTGCAACTCATGGCCGCCATGGGAGCTTACAGAGCAGCCCACAGGGCCAACGCAAATGTTGGAGATCGAATAAGCCAAGGGTTAGGGTTGACAACTATATATGCAACCAGTGCATGGCGAATAAATTTCCACATAGCTGCATCAATATAATCATGCAGTGAGTCAAATTTCCATAGTCACCTGTGTTTCATAACAATCATTTAATCACCCAATGATTTCATCAAATAACTTATGATCTCTATAGTTTGCATGTGTTTCATATATCATGAAATTTTTTTAACGTTAATATTTAGATCATCATTGGCATGGGTTTGCAATGTTATTATAACGTTGACTTAATACATAACATAATCCTTAAGCCTCGTAACCCAAAAGAAATACCTTATATAATTTATCGATAACCAATGTTATGAGATATCGCTAGTCAAAGCTAGTGAAGATTATGTTTCTTTTTACATGATAAGTTATACTAATGAGTATCATGGGGAGACATTACAAGGTTATATTAACATTATCGTTAGTTATATGCATGATATATATGTGAGTATTCATCCCTTTTTTTGAATAGTTACAAACCATCAAAGCTTATAGTAATATCATCATTGTGAAATAGGGTGTAATAACTAAGTTGTTACCTATATTATTTTAAGATAAATTATGAAATCATCGACTTATAAACAGTTTAATGAATAGTGTAAGAATAACTATCTATTAGTTCTGGTTCCTTTCATGGTGGTGTAAATGATTACACATCATTCAACTTGAGTAATTTGCATAGTGTCGTTTGGGTAGGATCATAAGTATTATGCAAATGTAGCACTAGTAAAACCTTTGATGTCGATAAACAAATAATTTATGCACATTTTTAAATCTTAGAAACTAGCAAAGTTTTGATAGCAAACTACATAATGGCAAAGGGAAATGTAAGAACATTTTCCTATGAACTCTTTTACTTAATACAGATCCATGAGATCTTATCTTAGAAGTTGTGGTAGTTTCTCATTACTTGGATTATAGTTTTACATTCTTACCAAATTACTAAGGTTAAGATAAGATGAAAATATTTGCTCGATAAGAAAAACACCAACCCTGTAAGTTGTTCTTAGATAGAATGTAATGCAAGAAATGCAATATAGAATTGCTAGGGTATGCATTTTGAAAATAAAGAATATCAAGAAGATAAAATAAACTGCTCAAAACCAAAGGAAGTAGTACTGTCGCTACATACTCTATAGGAAGAAATACAATCATCTAAACTTCGTTTACAATAGAAACAAAGAAAACAAACTGTGTTACCTTACGGAAGTAGGTTGGATTACAGCAACTTATAATCTAAGATTATTAATTGCAAATAGAAATATTTCAGGATGCTATATGAATTTAAAGATGATAGTCAGTCATTTATACCTATAAACCTATAAGAACAAATAATCCATCTGCATTAGCATAAATGCTAAGTAATCCCCGAAATTCAAAGTCAGATTCCACCTACTGTCATAAATAGAACTCATCAGTAACCCAAATATAGAATTAATGCGCAAGTTAAACTTAAGATTGTGTTAATAAGAAAATTGTTGAGTTGACAGAATTGAGTTTATGCAAATTAATCTATTAACTATTTCTCTTTTTGCTAACTGTCAACTATTAATAAACTATAGTCTCATCATTTTATGTTATTTCAAAATTTTAAATTTTCGTGAAAATTTGGGGTTTTTACATGTGGTATCAGAGCACAAGGTTCAAACACTAGGCCTTGATGGAGCCGAACTAGATTTTAGGAAACAATAACTGAATTATTATGCTGAAATGTTTTTTTTCTTTTAAATGCTATTCAACAAAGAATTGTTTTTTGAAGTTTAACAGGAAGGTATGGAAAGGCTGGAAGAGTATGCAAAGGAGGAGTCTCTAGTTACTGAAACAACAAATCTACCAAGAGATCCTATACTAGAGGATTTAACTACCAATTCCTCAGAATTGTTACAAACTGAAATGGACTCTGTAAAGAGACAAAATGAAAGGATTCTGAGGGCTCAAGAAGAGCTTAATCAGATCCTAAGTGAGAAGTTTCAAACTGAGGGTAGGGGTAGAAGAACTGAATCAGAAGATACCAGTCATCAACGTAAATCTAAAAATATGAAACATACTAAAACTGAAAATAGTTCATCTTCTGAAGTGTTTGATGAACAACGAAACTATCATACTACCAGTGACAGTAGTGATGATAATCAATAAACTAAAAAGAGGAAATACAAACCTTATGAGGATATTTTCAGAGAATTCAAAAAGATAAAACCACCAAACTTTAATGGAGAGACTAAGAAGGGGGAGGAAGCTGAATCTTGGTTATCTGGGATGAAGAAGTACTTCCAAATATATAACTATTCTAACTAGTTAAAGGCTAGAATGGCTATATATAACCTCTTAGGAAAGGCTGACATTTGGTGGCAAGACTTGAAAAGAGTTAAGGGAATAAAAAAGAAAAAAGTAAACTGGAGTACATTTAAAAGGTATTTCAAAAACAAATTCATTTCTGAGAAATATTATGAGGAGAGAGCTAAAGAGTTTTATGAGTCAAAGTTAGGATCAATGACAATGAAGGATCTAAACAGCAAGTTTTTAAGTCTACTTAGGTATGTACCATACCTTGTAGATGAGAAACCAATGGTACAATGATTCCTTAGCTGTCTACCTTATCATATTAAAGATAGAATTGAATATGATAACCCAAAGATCTTGGAGGAAGCTATGAGAAAAACTAACTTATGTTTTGAGCAGAATCGAAAGAAAGAAAGCTTGCCAACTGGAACTGGAAAGCGAAGAAAAATAATAATCAGTTTGAACAAAAGAAGAAGGATTTTGTGCCTAATATAAATTCTAAGAATAATAGGGCCAAAAACTATCCTAATAACAAGAACTTCCAAGGAAATAGGAATAATACAACCAACAACCAAAACAATCCTAAAGGTAAGGAATTTGCAAATAATCAGGGAAATTTTACCAAGAACTTTGAGTGCAAAGAGTCTGTCAAGTGCTGGGAGTGTAATGGCCCACACTATGCTTCAGTCTGTCCAAACTGGAAGAAGATTGTTAGCAATATTCATACCATACAGGAGGAGAGGACTGTTGGGGAGCTAGCAAGGAGCATTCCTAGAATTAATGCAGCTTTGGAGAATCGACAAGCTAAATATCAGACTTCCATGGTGGAAGTAGAAGGTATGATAAATCAAACCCCTGTAATTATTTTGATTGATCCAGGAGCTAGTCTCAGTTATATTGCACCCGAAATAGTAGAAAAATGTAAGTTATCTGTTGAAAAATTTGAGAATTCATGGTTAATTCAGTTGGCCACTAGTGCTAAAAGAAAAGTAACTTGTTTTGTTAAATAATGTGCAATAGTTATGGATAAATTGGAAACTGTTGTTAAACTTAATGTTTTGCCTCTTGATTCTTATGATTTGCAGATTGGTATGGACTGGTTAGAACAACATAGAGTAAATCTAAACTGTTATGATAAAACTTTCACATGCTTAAACAGTGATGAAAAACTAGTAAGTGTTAAAGGAATACCTAGAAAAACCACCATAAGGAAAATTTATGCCCTATAGCTTAAGAGAGCTGTTAGAAAGGGATGTAAAGCTTATGCAACAACAATTACTGATGAGGAAAGTATAATTAAAACAGATAAGTTAAAAGTGGAAGACATACCAGTCTTAATTAAAATAATTAAATCTCAATTAAAATAATTAATTGATAAAAAGTATATTCGGCCAAGTGTGTCTCCCTGGGGGGCACCTGTCATCTTCGTCAAGAAGAAGGACGAAACTATGTGACTTTGCATAGATTACCGTCAGTTAAACAAGATGACCGTCAAAAATCGATATTCGTTACCCCACATAGATGATCTGTTTGATCAACTATGTGGAGCCACGATGTTTTCAAAAATAGATTTAAGGTCTGGATATGATCAAGTAAGGATTAAATATGAAGACATCTTTAAGACAGCTTTCAGAACTAGATATGGTCATTACAAATTTGTCGTAATGCCATTCGGGCTTACTAATGCCCCAGCTGTTTTCATGTGTTTAATGAACAACATGATGCAAAAGTATTTAGATAATTTTGTGGTCATGTTTATCGATGACATTCTAATCTATTCAAAAACTGAAGAAGAACATAAAGAACATCTAAAAATTGTTTTGCAAGAGCTGCGAGAACATCAACTCTTTGCAAAGTTTAGTAAATGTGATTTCTACAAGGATAAGATTCAGTATTTAGGTCACATAGTGACCAAGGAAGGAATTTTCATAGATCTTGAAAAGATAAGGGCAATCAAAAATTGGCCGGTTCCTAAGGATGTGACAGATGTTCGATCTTTTATGGGCATTACCGGTTACTACCGGAGGTTCATTGAAGGTTTTTTGAGGATAGAAAATCCAATAACTTCCTTGCAAAAGAAGAGAAAAAGGTTTAACTAGAATAAAAAATGTGAAGAAAGCTTTGAAAAGTTAAAAACTTCATTAACCAATGCACCTGTTTTAAAAATAGCAGATCCTAATAAAGAATTTGTAGTGTGCACTGACGCCTGTAATGATGGCTTAGGTGGTGTTCTGACTCAAGAAGGGCATGTTATTGCCTATGAGTCTAGAAAGTTAAAAGTTCATGAAAAGAATTATGGAACATATCATCTGAAATTAGCAGCTGTAAAACACAGCTTAAAGATGTGGCCACATCACCTAATTGGAAGAATTTTTTTTTTAATGACTGACAATAAAGCATTAAAATATCTTTTAGATCAACCAAATTTAAATGCCATATAAGCTAGGTGGTTAACTTTATTAAGCGAGTATGATTTTGAAATTCAACATATAAAAAGAAAAGAAAATAAAGTTGTTGATGCATTAAGTAGGAATGCAAGGATGAATTTTGCAGCAGCTATCATCACCTATGTTTCAATCTTGGATGAACAACTTAAAGAAGGAATAGAACAAGATGAAATTTACCAAAATTTGGAAGCTAAAACTAAAGAAAAAAGAATTTTTACTGTATAAAGATAAAATGTATGTACCTAAAGTTAAGCTGTTAATTCTGGATGAAATTCATAAAACACCATATTCAGGTCATCGAGGTTATCAAAAGACTATAACTATGTTAAGAAAAAAGTATTTCTAGCCAAATATGAAAACTGAAGTAGCAGAATATATTGCTAGGCATTTTGAACGTTAATACGTAAAAACTAAACATCAACAACCAGCTGGTTTGCTTCAGCCATTACCCATTCCTAGCTGGAAATGGGAGATAATTAGTTTATATTTTATTACCGGGTTGCCTAAAAATCAAAATCAGAATGATTCTATCATGGTAGTAGTTGATAAGTTAAGCAAATCAGCTTACTTTATACCTGTTAAAACTACTTATAAAGCTGCGAACATAGCTGATATTTTTCTAAAACAGATTTTTCGATTAGATGGAGTACCAAAAGTCATAATCTCAAATAGAGATCCTAAGTTTATAGGAAAATTTTGTAAGTCCTTGCTTAAAGGATTAAACACCACATTAAATTTTAGTACTTCTTTCCATCCTCAAATATATGGACAAACTGAAAGGGCAAACCAAGTATTAGAAGATCTATTAAGAATGTATGTGAAAGACTAGCTTGGTAAATGGGAGGACTATTTACATCTAGTAGAATTTGTTTATAATAATAATTATCAAACATTAGCCAGATTTAGTCCTTTTGAAATTTTATATGGCGAAAATGTAATACTCCTATCTCTTGGAGTAATCCAGTAGATAGATTGGTATTAGGTCCAGAACTGTTAAAAGAAATGGAAGAAATTGTAAAACAAGTGCATGAAAATCTAAAAGTGGCACGGGATCGGCAGAAAAGTCAAGCAGACTTAAAAAGAACTCCAAATAAGTTTCAGGTAGGTGAACATGTCTTCATCAAGGTAAGGCCCAAAAAGAGTTATCTGAGATTGGGGAGTTGTGCAAAATTGGCACCTCATTACTGTTGCCCATTTTAAATTCTGTCTAGGATTGGACAAGTAGCTTATCAATTAGCATTACCACCTAATTTAAGAGTCCATAATGTTTTTCACATTTTCATTTTAAAGAAATATGTCCATGATGCTACTCATGTTGTTAACTGGAATGATGTACAGGTGGAACCAGAAGGAGATTTTCTGGTGGAACCGGATTGTATCCTCAGAAGGAGGGAGATTACACTTCAGAATCACACCATTGGGCAGGTGAAGGTGCAATGGAAGCACCTTAGTCCAGAGGAAGCCACCTGAAAATTGGAAAGTAAAATGTGAGATGCATATCCAATTCTGTTCTAGGGGAATTTTGAAGATGAAGAATAAATAACATCAAGGACGATGTTATATTCTAAGGGGGTGTGTATGTCACATGCCCCAATTTTGTAGAAAAATATATTATCATATTTGATTTTATTTCAAGACAATATGTTAAATTTTATGCTAAGTTGTAAATGATGACTCAGCAGAGTGAAGGGTGTGACTGTAATTCTGAATATTTTAATTATAAATAAATAAAAGTGGAGACAACAGCTTGGGGGAGTTGTTAAAAGAGTTTTTGCTGGTCAAGTTGGTGGAGGAGATTGGGTGGAGAGCAAATAGACAAGTGGCAGCATCCTCAAACACTTCCAATGTTGTAGGTGGAAACCTCACTACATTTGGGTTCAAGATCCCCCAAGAAAGTGGGATCAAAGCAGGTGGCTCAATTAATGACAATTAACCCAAAAAGACCTAGGCAATCTTAATAAAAATACCCATTTGAAGAGAGCTAAGGCTGCTCATTCCAAGAAGACAATGATTCAGGTGAATGTACTTCAGAGGATTTTATTGGGAAGGGAATTTTTGGAATGTGTTTGAGGGGTAAATTGCAGAAAGTGATCTAGTGCAGCTTTTCAGCTGAAGTATCTTACTGCTAAGTGTAGAGTTAGTACTGAGTCATTGGACTAGTATCTTGTTGCATGCTCCACCAGTTCTCAGCCAAGGATACCAAGAGTAGGCTCGGGGGTCCTAAGAAGTCGTTGTTTGAATGCTCTCCAATAGTTGGTAGGGAGGAACAGTCTCCCAGCGCTATTGTTGTCCAGCTTAAAACAAGTTCTACAGTCTTTTATTTACTGTGTTAAAAGTTTATATTTGAGAATGAGTGAATAATGAATGATTTACACGCTTTGTAGTGAACTGTTAAAGCTTGTAATATTTTAGTTATTTGAATATTGAATCTGTATTGGATGAAATAATCCTAACCTATGTTTTTCCCCTTCTGCAATGGACCAGACCGTACTCTAGCATAGCCAGTATAATTTAAATAGATGAAAAAATATGATAGAAATCTGATTTGAACAAAGTTATTATGTATTTCAGAATGTTGGAATCTTTTCTTTCTGTAGATTGTTTCTTTTAGAAAAGAATATTAATCTGCCTAGTTAGGTTTATTGTTAAAAACAGACTGTGTATTAAGAATGCTAGAAAAAGAAATAGTCATATTATTTTTACTAATAACAATGTATTAAATTCACGAGTTGTTCAAGTAGGTAAGTTATTTCTTTTATACAGTACTTTCTTTTGTAAACTACACTACTATCCTGAAATAGAGAAGATAGAAACAACTCATATATAATGCCTATCTTTTTATGTTAAGAAAAGTATACACTATGGTTCTTTTAGTTTATTTCTTTTACTAATAATAATAATAAACTTAACCCGCAACTATTCAAACCCTAGATAGAGTTTAGTAGCATATATATTTCTAAAGTCAAATTAATCTAAAGATAAAGAGTATCTTAATAGGGAACTATATATAGCTCCAATAGTAATTTCTTTATATAGTTAAAATAACTAAGATACAACAGTAATTTATGTTTAAATTAATAAGTATTATAACAAGAAAAAGTTTTGTAAACAGATTATACATGTAAAAGAAAATGGCAGGGTCATAACCCTTATTTCATTTCTTAGTAAGCTAACCGAAATAATACTATTGAATGAACTAAACTAATACAGATTAGTCACAGTCTTTATTAAATAAGTGTATGCACAAATACAAGCTTAAGTATTTATATTATATACAGATAATAGTATTACATAAACAATATCGTTTATAAATTAACAATTCTTTAAACAAAATAAAGGAATCTTAAAGTAAGAACCAGAGTTTAATTCATTAAACCCTAACCTGAAAATCCTTGAGTACTGAAATGGTTTAAAATTCTATTAACAGTAATCTAATCAATTTATTAACAATACAGAAAATAACATTTTACAAGTTAAATAGGGTTAAAACCCTAGCTCATAATTTTGAGCTGAAATTACTCATTTTTCTTTAAATTATGCAAAACCATTACAGTAGTAGCACAAGATAAGCAGTAAACTTATTTATTTTTATATAACCATTAAACGAGCAATTTAAATTCATTTACACAGAGATAAAATACAAATAAATAAAGGAAAATGAATTTAACTTACAGACAGACTGTCCTAAAAATATTTACATTATATCCACGAGCCCAAAGGCCAAATGTAAGACAAAACATTAACGAAGTACAAAAACTCAGCTAAGAGTTGAGTATCCGCATCGTGCTTTGGATTATGAACAAGTATTAACATAATATTACAAAACTGTAAGTTCAACCCTAATACAAGAGGAGCGCTTTACAATACATAGCTTAAAGCCAAAGTCACCTTGCGAACAGCAAGGGTTTAAATCAAAATAAAAATTACAAAAAAGGAGAACATCAACCCAATACTAGGTGCAACACGGCCAAAAAATTTTCCAACTGCAAGAGTCTGTACAAGCAGGGGAAACCATATTCGAAACCGGATCTTACCATGAACGATTCATGGAGCCATTTATATAGCACAACGGTCAACCTTGGAGATGAGCCAAGTTGCATTATAAAGAACCAAAGTTAATTAAAAATCAGAAACCCTTATGCGGAAAAGAACAATAAACAGCAATAGCTCTTAATTTTTTTTCTCACCTTAACTGGAAGTGAAAGCGATGGATCCCCAGATGAATAGTAACACCACAACCAACACTAAAAAGAGCCAAACCCTCATTCTTGCCAAGGATAGAGACGATGGGACTTTGGTGTTTTTCACAACGATCAGTAGGGGTGTAGGTAAGCTTGAGCAATGGCTGCAAGGAGTCTGCAAGCATGGAGTCAGACTGTCACTAACATGCAAATAGGTAAACTAAACTCCAGAACCCTAAGACAAAGGAGTTACACCATCACGTACAGTAAGCTCAAGCTTTCACCAATGAAAGACCACGACAAAGGAGCAGCAAAAAGGAGTTTCAAGTGGTGTTAAAGCCATATACAAGGAAGGCAGTAAACTCTTATCAATGTAAATAAATCACAGAGGAGGTGAGAAAAGAAATCTAGCTCAAGAGAGTAATCCATGATAAACGTCAGCTTTGGAGACTCTGTAGCTATCTGCAACTCACGACCACCATGGGAGTTTGAAGAGCAGCCCACAGGACCAACGCAAATGTCAGAAATTGAATAAGCCAAGGGTTAGGGTTGACAACTATATATGCAACCAGTGCATGGCGAATAAATTTCCACGTGGCCACATCAATATAATCATGCAGTGGGTTGACTTTCCATAGTCACCTGCATTTCATAACAATCATTTAATCACCCAATGATTTCATCAAATAACTTATGATCTCTATAGTTTGCATGGGTTTCATATATCATGAAAATTGTTTAACGTTAATATTTAGCTCATCATTGGCGTTGGTTTGCAACGTTATTATAATGTTGACTTAATACATAACATAATCCTTAATCCTTGTAACCCAAAAGAAATAGCTTATATAATTTATCGATAACCAATGTTATGAGATATCGCTAGTCAAAGCTAGTGAGGATTATGTTTCTTTTTACATAGTAAGTTATACTAATGAGTATCATGGTGGGACATTACAAGGTTATATTAACATTATCGTTAGTTATATGCATAATATATATGTGAGTATTGATCCATTTTTTTGAATAGCTACAAACCATCAAAGCTTATAGTAATATCATCATTGTGAAATAGGGTGTAATAACTAAGTTGTTACCTATAGTATTTTAAGCTAAACAATTTAATGAATAGTGTAAGAATAACTATTTATTAGTTCCAGTTCCTTTCATGGTGGTGTAAATGATTACACAGCATTCAACTTGAGTAATTTGCATAGTGTCGTTTGGGTAGGATCATAAGTATTATGCAAATGTAACACTAATAAAACCTTTGATGTGGATAAACAAATAGTTTATGCACATTTTTAAATCTTAGAAACTGACAAAGTTTTGATAGGAAACTATGTAATGGCAAAGTTAAATGTAAGAACATTTTCCTATGAACTCTTTTACTTAATACAGATCCATGAGATCTTATCTTAGAAGTTGTGGCAGTTTGTCATTACTTGGAGTATAGTTTTAAATTCTTACCAAATTACTAAGGTTAACATAAGATGAAAATATTGGCTCGAGAAAAAAAACACCAACACTAGAAGTTGTTCTTAGATAGAACTTAATGCAAGAAATGTAATATAGAATTGCTAGGGTATGCATTTTGAAAATAAAGAATATCAAGCAGATAAAATAAACTTCTCAGAACCAAAGGAAGTAGTACTATCGCTACATACTCTACAGGAAGAAATACAATCATCTGAACTTTGTTTACAATAGCAAGAGAAGAAAACAAACTGTGTTACCTTATGGAAGTAGGTTGGATTACAGAAGCTTATAATCTAAGCTTATTAATTGCAAATAGAAATATTTCAAGATGCTTTATGAATTTAAAGACGATACTCGGTTATTTATACCTGTAAACTTGTAAGAACAAATAATCCATATGCATTAGCATAAATGCTAAGTAAGCCCCAGAACTCATCAGTAACCCAAGTATAGAATTAATTCTCAAGTTAAACTTAAGATTTTGTTAAAAGAAAACTGTTGAGTTGACATAATTGAGTTTATGCAAATTAATCTATTAACTGTTTCTCTTTTTGTTAACCGTCAACTATTAATAAACTGCAGCACCAGAATTTTATGTTATTTCAAAATTTTAAATTTTCATGAAAATATGGGGTTTTTACATCCTCCCTAGCGCATATCTACTTTTTCTGCTAAGTTTCCTGCTTTATTGAGATTTATGGCAAAAGGGAATGTAAGACTAGGTGTAGTTGACTTGGTTTTTTCCCTTATCATCCTCCATTCTTTTCTCCTAATAAAAGCATGTATGAGTTATCTTTCCATCACTTATTAGCTTGCCTACTTGACTTTGCCAATTCATGGGCCTCTAGGTAGATTTGGAAACTGCTTTATGCACCTATGAGGGATTTGACTATTTTTAGTAAGCCTACTTTTTGAGTATTTCGAATGGAATTTTTATGAATTTGAATCTCTCATGTAATTATATATTGTAGTAGCCTATGACTTCATAAGGTTGGATATTGTACACTTATTCAATACATATTAGTGTTATGCTCCAATTCCAGTCTCCTTTCTGTGTAAATTTGCATGTTTGATTAGCAATTTTGTGAGTGCAATTGTTCTATCACTTGGGTTTGTTAAATTTTCATATGATAATATAGAACATCAGTATTTCATTTCATTTTCATAACAAAAGCATATAAACAGGACCACTGAAAGAAACAGTATCACAAGAACAACACAGATTTATCTTGGGAAAACCCTAAAGGGAAAAACCTAGCAAAAGCTTCCTCAATATAGATGCCCCAAAAAGATAAAATATAAAACCAACAAGGAGATCAAAGCTTGATCCTCCTCCTTCTCCAGCTACTTCTCTCTTCTCCACTAATGTGCTACACAAGTGAGAGTGTGTTCTACAAAAACATCATCATCATCATACTTTGATCTTTCGATCAGAAACATCATCATCATACTCTGATATTTTGATCAGTACGTCATCATCATACTCTAATATTTTGATCAATATGTCATCATCATCATAATCCGATCTTTCGATCAGTACATCATCATCATCATACTCTGATCTTTTGATCAGTACGACATCATCATCAGCAGCTACAACTTGCAATCCACAACTCAAAGACAAAAAGTCTATCGATCACTTTTGGACTTAAAGTCCAGGGATGATGCAATCCCACCACATTATCGACAACCAAAGTTATCGGATTGATTACGGGAGAATCATTCCCTATCACTTCAGGACTAAGTCCAAGGACGATGCAATCCTACCACATTCTCGAGGACCAAAGCCATCGGATTGATTATGGGAGAATCAGTCCCTATTACTTTAGGACTATGTCCAAGGATGATGCAATCCTACCACATTCTCGAGGATCAAAGCCATCGGATTGATTATGGGAGAATCAGTCCCTATCACTTTAGGACTATGTCCAAGGATGATGCAATCCTACCACATTATCGAGGACCGAGGTCACCGAACCAATTATGGACAGATGTCCCGGGATGATACAATCCCTCTTCATTCTCGAGGACCGAGGTCACCGGATCACTAATGGATAGATGTCCCGGGATGATACAATCCCTCTTCATTCTCAAATACTGAGGTCACCGGATCACTTTAGGGAAAGTTCTCAGGGATTATACAATCCCACTACTACATCACTACTCCCCATTTCAGGGAAGGTCTTTTCGAACCACACCAAGCTTATCTCAAAAGTGTTTGAACTTCACTTCGGATAGAGGCCTTATCAACACATCAGCAACTTGTTCATCAGTACTCGCATACTGGAGCTTTTGGGCTCCCTTCTGCATCATATCTTGAGTGTAGAAATACTTGATTTCTATGTGCTTTGATCTGTTATGGAACACAAGGTTCTCTGTCATCTTTATACAACTTTGGCTATCACATAGAATCACGGTAGTGTCCAACTCTGGGTTAAATAATCCTGACATCAGCTTTCGAAGCCATATGACTTCACCACTAGCAGAGAAAGCTCCTATATATTTTGCTTCGGCTGTGCTTAGTGCAACACTGGATTGATTTCTGTTAAACCATGAAATCATAGCAGATCCCATACTATAACATCCACCTGATGTGATTTTTCTGTCTGAGATACTTCCGGCCCAATCTGCATTTGTATAGCCATACCATATATACTCATGGCTATTATAATAATATAGACCAAAGTCTATAGTTCCTTTCAAATATCTCATCACATGTTTTGCAACTACCAAGTGAACCCATCTAAGTTGAACTAGATATTGACTTAAGGTGTTCACAGCAAAACAAATGTCTGGTTTAGTATTTGTTAAATACATCAATGACCCAATGATCTGTTTGTAATGAGTCACATCCACTAACTCTAATGAGTCATCAGTTAACAACTTCAGGTTGGAATCCATGGGTGTGAACAAGGCTTTGCATTCCAACATATTGAATCTTTTCAATATCTCTACTGCATACTTTCCCTGGTTGAGAAAGATTCTTTCTGAACTTTGCCATACTTCCAGACCTAGGAAATAATGCATTAATACTTCAAGATTCATCTCAAATTCTTCTCCTAGTTTCTTCTTGCTTTCCATAATCTGTTTCTCATTCCCTGTCAAGAATAAGTCATCCACATATAGTAGTAGGATGATAGGTTCATCTTCTACAACCTGGAGGTAAAGGTTAGGATCAACTTTACTCTTGGTAAAGCCCATGCTTGATAGGAAACTATCTATCCTCTCATACCAAGCTCAAGGAGCTTGTTTAAGACCACACAAGGCCTTCTTCAACTTGCATACATGAGTATGTCTATCTTCAACTTCAAATCCTTGAGGCTGTTCTATGTAAACTTCTTCTTTGATCACACATTCAGAAAATCTGTTTTCACATCCATCTAGTGTAAGTCCCACTTCATCATGGATGAAAGTGCCATGATAGTTCTAGTCAAAGTATATCATGCTACTGGGGCAAATTTCTCTTCATAATAAATTCCCTCTTTCTGAGAGAAACCTCTAGCAACAAATCTTGCTTTATACTTCTCGATAATTTCATCAGCTACATGCTTTATTTTGAATATCCATTTGGAGTATACTATACTCTTTCCTTCTGTTTTGGGAAGTATATCCCATACATCATTCTTCATTATTGACTGGTATTCCTCAGTCATTGCTTCTACCCATTCTTTCTTCTGTACCGCTTCTTCATAGTTTGTAGGTTCTTTTTCTACAAGATCACACATCAAGGCTACATAGTTGGAAAAAGTCTTAGGTTTCTTTCTTTCCCTTGTAGAGCCTGCAGGAGCTCCATATCTTTCTGCCTCTCATATAATTTCTCTTGTCCAAGCAGGATTTCTCTTTCTTGATATCTCCATCATGGGAGGTTCTTGTGGTTCTGCCATGTCATGCTCTTCAGGAGCTTCATCTTCAGGGAGACATGTAGTTTCTTTATTTCTGGGTTGTCTCTTCTTCATACACTTCTTCATGTTGACACTTCCTAGATCTCTTGAGGGCTGCCTCTTCATCGAATGTCACATCTCGACTGATTTCCATGTGATGGAATCCAGGAATGTAGATTCTGAATGCTTTGGATACTTCACAATATCCAACAAATATCCCCTTCTTTTCGGAAGGGTCTAACTTGGTTCTTTTCTCTTTTGGTATATGAATATATACTGGACAACCAAATATCTTGAGGTGACTTACCTCAGGTTTCTTTCCCGTGAATATCTCTTCTGGAGTTTTAAACCCAAGAGAAATGTGAGATATTTTGTTTTGTACATACACAACAGTTCTCACCGCTTTTTCCCATAGATGCATTGGAAGATCTTGATCATATATCATTGTCTTCACTACCTCCATGATGGTTCTGTTCTTTCTTTTCGCCACCCCATTCTGTTGAGGATTGTAGGGAGTAGTTAGTTCCCTCTTTATTTCGGCATCTTTGCAAAAGGATTCAAACTCTTTTGAGGTATACTCTCCTCCATTTTATGATCAGAGTATCTTTATTTTCTTGTCTGAAAGATTCTCTATCAAGGATTTGTACTCCTTGAATTTCTCAAACACTTCACTCTTTGCTTTCAAGAAGTATATCCAAGTCTTTCTTGAAAAGTCATCAATAAATGTGATATAATATTCAAAGCCACTTAAGGATGTGGAAGACATTGGACCACATACATCTGAATGAATCAATTCCAATGTACCTTTTGCTTTTGTTTCACTCTTTGGGAATGGATTCTTGATGTTCTTTCCCTTCGCACATCCTTTGCAAATGCCTTCATGCTTGATCTTCATGTCTGGTAATCTCATCACTACTTTCTTCACATGAGGTAGAGCCTTGTAATTTATGTGGGCAAGCCTTCTATGCCATAGTTCACTAGGGTCAGTGGACTCATATATAAAGGCTATTTCTGAGTGCCCCTTGAGTTTATACAAGCGTCCTTCTTCTTCACCAATGATGATTGCATCTTCAATATTCTTTCCTTTGGGCCACATGAGTACTTAACCATCTATGAAATCAAATCTAACTCCTTTCTTATCTAAAGTTGAGATAGAAAGTAAATTCTTCTTTAGACCAGGTGCATATAATACATCTTTCATCTTTAAGGGATTACTTGATTCAAGTTTGTAGCTTGCTTCACCAACTCCTTTGATCGGATATTGATAGTCATCTCCTAGGGATACTTTCTAGGGAGAGCTCTTTTCTTCAAGTTTGGATAGAGTTTTATTTTGTCCCGTCATGTTCTTTGAAGCACCACTATCAATAATCCAAGTGTCTTCTCTGGGATTCACAAACCCAGAGAGAGCAGAAAATAGTACATACTCTTCTGCATCTTCTTCTTTTGCTTGATTTCTTGAAGGTCCTTCATCTTCTTCTTCTTCATCCTCATCTTCAGCTAGATGAGCATGGTATCTTTTTTTGTTTTTGATCCTCTACTTATTTTCTTGCTTCTTTATAGGAAAATTTCTGCCAATGTGTCATATCTTGTCACAATGGAAACATTGAAAACTAGAGTAGTCCTTATTTGATAGACTTTCTTTCTATCTTTGGAATCTTCTGGGAGGTTGATGCTCTTTGTGATTTCCCTTCTTGAAGATGGGTTGATTCCTTATTCTTTTTCTAATATGAGTGGCTAGGGCTTGATCATCCTCTTTTAGTAAGGCTTCTCCGTTTTCCACTCTAGTCCCCTCTTGAATGCAGTCTTCCCATACCACATCAAACTTCATGCTTTCCTTCCTGGAACACATCATTTTAATGAATGATTCCCATGGTATAGTGAGACCATTGAGAGCATTAATAACCATTTCATCTTCATCAAGCTAATATCCAATAGCTTCTAGTTTCTCTTTGATCTAAGAAACCCTCGTGAAGTAGTCTTGGATGGATTCTCCATGACTCATCTTGGTGCTCTTCAGTTGAGCTCTTAGATTTTTATTTTTTTTAATGTTCCTTCCTTCATACATTCTATATAGGGTATCAAACATTTATTTTGTAGTCTTCTTTTATGACACTTGAGGGATCAAGTGATCCTTGATGGAGTCAGCAATAATCCTTTGTGCCCTAATCATATCCTTTCGGTGCTTCTCCTTGGCTTCAGCTTCTTCAGGTTCTGTAACATCTTCTTTGACATACTTATCAAGATCATTCTCTTGGAGAATGAGACCAATCCTGTATTTCCATGCTCAGAAATTCTCTATGCCTTCTAGCTTGTCCTCAAGCTTAGTGCTTGGCGCCATCTTGTTAGAAAATCAACAAAAAATTGAAATTTTGCGAAATGAGAAAATGACCTTACCAGGAGATGCACTTGAGTGAGGTGAGTTGACTGATGTGCTTGGATTCTAGAGATCTCAATTTTTCACCTTCCAAATCAAACTTGCAAGATTTAGCTTCTGCAGTTTTCTGGTTCAGCAGTTTTCTGGTGCAGCTCTCAAAATAGGGTTTGACTTTTCCAGAGATTCACACATCCAAAAAACTTGATTCTAGGCTCAAAAGATGCACTCTAGGAGGGAGAAACTTTCTATGCAAGCAGTTTTCTAAGACTCAAAATTTTTCCTGAAAACCCTAATTTCTTCCAGGGAGAGAGAGATAGCTATTTCACCTTGTGAAAGCTGTCCTGTTCAGGTTACCTCTGATACCATGTTAAATTTTCATATGCTAAGCTAGAACATCAGTATTTCATTTAATTTTCATAACAAAAGCTTATAAACAGGATCACTGAAAGAAACAGTATGATGAGAACAACACAGATTTATCCTAGGAAAACCCTAAAGGGAAAAACCCAGCAAAAGCTTGCTCAATATAGATGCCCCAAAAAGATAAAAGATAAAACCAACAAGGAGATCAAAGCCTAATCCTCCTCCTTCTCCAGCTACTTCTCTCTTCTCCACTAATGCGCTACACAAGTGAGAGTGTGTGCTACAAATGAGGATCGCCACACCTCTATTTATATTCATTCGTTCACTTTAATTATCACATTCGACATGTAGGCTCAAGTTGATCATGTAGGTTCGAGTTACACATGTAGGCTCAAGTAACCACACCATGGTGTTAATGACCCACCTTTACAATTAGAGGGGACGACCTCATGACTTTTATTAGTTCTTCTAATTAGAAGCATCGGGGTACAAAGTAATACAAGTGGTTCTCCCAGTAGGACCATCAGGGACCACAAAAGATACATATAGAATATTCTTTGAACTTACAATATTTCAACAGGGTTCAATTTCCACATGGTATCAGAGACTTTGTAGATCGATTTCTCTCCTTCCATATTGCTATTGCAGGTTCCACATCTTGACTGGGAGCAATTCTGCTGACTGAAGGTATAGTTTCTGAGCTATGGATCAATCTTAGAAGATCATCTTCACTCCATTTAATTTCTTTGAATGGAAAGTAGAGATGGAGATATTGTTGAGATAAAAAGGTCTCTACAAGGTGACTATGGCAACTGAGGTAGATCCCAATGCATCTACAAAGAAAATTAAATGGCACAACAAGAGGGATGAGGCCTATGGTCTTCTTTGTCTGAGCATATCCAGAGACCTCCTTTTCCATCTTGATGGATTTACATCACCTAATGAAGTGTGGGAGAAGCTTGTAGAGCTTTTTGGTAAGACAGATGAGATTAGAGGACATCAAATTGAGAATGAATTGATCTCTTTGAGTCCCAGTAGCTTCGAATCCCTGAAACTCTAATTTTCCAATTTTAAAGCCCTTGATTTGCAGCTAAAATAGTGTGGAATTGAAAAGAAGGAGGAGCAAATAGTTTTGTCCATACTCTTGAAGATTGGCCTTGACTATTCAGTGTTTTTTTCGACCTTCCATGCCACCAAGTTGACAGCTCAAGCCTGGAAGATGCCTAAGCTTGAAGAGTTCATGGAATCACTCACAAAAGAACAAGATAAATTGGTGATGATGGGCACCATCAAACCTTCCAAAGACCAAGATTTGGTTTTTGGAGATTCGAGGGTGGATTCAAAAGGAAAGAAGAAAGCTAAGAAGCCACCTGAGAAAAAGAGAGACAAGAACAAGTCTCAAGAGGAGCCTCAAGGCTCCAATAAGAAATTCCAAAAGAAGAAGAACAAAGGAGAAATGAGCAAGTGAGCATACTGCAGTAAGGGATATCATCCTGAAATATCCTACATGAAGAAGCAAATTGACATGTTGAACCAACTCCTGGAGAAGAATAACATCTCCCTTCTTGATTGCTCAAAGAAGAGGGAAGGAGGATCAAATTCAGAGGACAGAGAGAGAGAGTACATGCATTAGTTCCTGGCACATCAAGCTCACCTAGCTTCATCATAGACTCTAGAGTTTCAAGACATATGGTTTCGAACAAGGAGGCATTATCCTCTCTTAACATGTTGAAAGGTCCACCAATAGTGCTGGGAGATGACTCTCTCACTGACAGTTTGGTTAAAGGAAGAATTCATCTTGACCATGGTAAGTTCAGTAATGTATTGTATGTTCCAGGTTTGCCTCTAACCTCTTTTCAGTGTATTAGATGACCCACACAGGATCTCCAAAGAAGGTCATATTCTCCCCTGATGATGTTGAGATCACAAATATCTTGAATGGTAAAGTCATTGCAAAAGGAGTTGTAGATCACACTTCGAAGGTATACATGTTTTCACATTTTCTACCCTACTCAAACCCCTTTGCTCTTCTGATTCATGCTAATGAGGCAAGCAATATTTGGCATGAAATATTTTCCCATATTAACTATAAGTATATTTCTGATCTAAGTGAAAATGAAATGGTGATAGGGTTACCAAAGATTAAATTTTCCAAGTGAGTCTGTCAAGGTTGTATCCTAGGAAAACATTCAGAGCATAAATTTGATAGAGCTAGTCATGAGAGAAACTTTGCACCTTTTGAGTTGATCCACAGTGATTTTTCTAGTCCATTTCCACTTATGTCAATGAATCAAGCCAAATATGCATTGACCTTCATAGATTAATTTTCCAAGAATTGTTGGGTTTACTTCCTGAAGCATAAGTCTGAAGTTTTTGGCCTCTTCAAAGTCTTTAAGGCTTTGGTTGAAAATCAGTCTGGGAGGAGACTCAAGATCCTCAAATCTGACAATGGTGGTGAGTATGTCAAGTCTGATTTCATTCAATATTGTGAAGATGTAGGTATTTATATGCAGCATTCAATCCCTTACACACCACAGCAAAATGGTGTTGCTGAGAGAAAGAACAGATCACTGAAGGAGATGTCAACTTGTATGATGGAGGCTAAGACTTTGCCACCAAATTTTTGGGCCAAGGCTATAAACTATGCATGACTCCTTGATTGTATGACTCCTTTTAAATCTTGGAGTGGGCACAATCCAGATGTGGCCCATTTCAGGATTTTCGGCTCAATGGCTTGGGCTAGAATTCCAACAGAAAAGAGGAAGGATTTGCAGCCCCAAAGAAAAGAGTTTCTATTTGTTGGGTACTCTGAATATTCAAAAGGGTACACACTTATAAATTTTATCACAAACAAATCCTTCATTTAAAGGAGTGTTTAGTTCCAAGAAGAGCCTTTAGCAGCAGTTGAAGTTGGAGAGTCTTCTTCACCATCAGAACCATTGAATGTAAATGAAGAGAAAAATGAGTTTGCTGATTCTAATATATCTGATAATGATGATTTAATTGCAGATCCTGACATTCCTACAAGACCAAAATGGGCAGCAAAGACCATTCATGCAGCTGGGGAACTAGCTGAAAATCCTAGTGATCCTAGGAGGACCAGATCTCAGTTTGAGAGTGCCCTATGTATGAAATACCCTTTGTTTGCAGAGAATTTCTATCTGATGGATTAATCATACCCACAAACATATGAATATGCAGCACATGATCTAAGATGGAAAACAGCCATAAAGAAGAATTCAGCTCACTCTAGAAGAACAACACTTGGGAGCTGGTTGATCTTCCCCCATGGAGGAAGCTAGCTCAATGTAAGTGGGTTTTCAAAACTAAGTTTTCTGATGATGGTTCACCTTTTAAATATAAGGTAGGATTGGTATCCAATGGATACTCATAGGTACATGGTATTGAATACAATGAGACCTTTGCACCAATGGAAAAGATGGACTCCATAAGGCTAGCCTTAGCCATTGCAGCTTCGAAGCAGTGGGAGGTACATCACATGGATGTGAAGTGTGCTTTCCTGAATGGAGATATGAATAAAGAGATTTAAATGCACCAGCCTCAAGGATTTTTTTCTAATCCATATTTTGTGTGCAAGTTAAAGAAATCATTGTATGGGCTCAAGCAAGCCCCCAGGGCTTGGTATGCCAAGATTGATGGCTTTCTGTTGTCATTGATTTTTTTTCAATGAAAGTATGATACTAATGTTTATTTGGAGTTGATTCATGGTTATTTGATGATTATTGTCTTGTATGTGGATGAACTTCTGATTACAGGAAATTCAAAGAAAGAAATTGACTCCTTGAAGGATGCAATGAACCATGCATTTTCTATGACTGATTTGAGGTTGTTGAGCCAATTTCTGGGTCTCGAAATTGCTCAATCCCAACATGGAATAAAGTTACATCAGTCCAAGTATGCTTTAGATTTTCTGAACAAGTTCAACATGAAATATTTCAAGCCAAGCAAGACTCCCTTCCTTTCAGGAGTTAATCTTGAAGAAGCAGGTTCTTCTCCTATGGTAAATAATACACTGTATAGGCAATTGATTGGGTGTTTGTTGTATCTTACACACACTCAACCTGATATATATTATGTAGTAAGTGTGGCCTCAATATACATGGATCAGCCTCATGATATCCATTGGAGAGAAGCCAAAAGGATCCTTAACTTTGTTCAGGGAACAAGAACTCATGGGATATTCTACAAAGCTAAATCTGATCTTGATCTGATTGGGTTTACTGACAGTGATTGGGCAAGTGACAACACAGATTGAAAGTCAACATCAGGATATGTGTTCATGCTTGTTGAAGGACCAATCATCTATTCAAGCAAGAAACAGAGTGCCATAGCACTCTCATCTACAGAAGCAGAGTACAAAGGAGTTGTAAATGCAACAACTCAATGTTTATGGTTGCAGGGGATACTTGGTGAGTGTGGCTTCGAATCAAAGTTTTCAACTATTATCTATTGTGATAATCAAATTACCATTCAAATATGCAATGATCCAGTTCAGAGACAGATAACCAAACACATTGAGATCCATATGCACTACATTAGACAGCTTGTGCATGATGGCACCATTTTCCTACTCTTTTGTGCATCTTCAGAACAAGTAGCAAACATCTTCACCAAAGTTTTTTCTGAGAAGACATTCAGAAATCTCAAATCACTGTTGGGGATTTCTGATCATGATGTGAAGCATGATTGATGACAAGATTTTCAAATTTTGTTTTACTGTCCATGTTTAAGGGAGGATTTTCCCACTGGGTTTTTTGCCTATTTCCTTGGTTAAATGGACATGCAGTATGTAAAGGGTTCCTAATACTTGTTAAAAGGCCCTATAGTTTTCTGATATTTACTCATAAAATAAGGTTTAAGGGGGGGTGTTACAATAATCAACCCATAGTTAGCTACCTTAGACATTAATTAATCCAATTTTGTCTTATTTTCCTAGTTTCCAATATACTACTCTATGCAAGTTGTCTTCCACATGTCCTAGAAGTCAACTTGCTGAAAACTGAGTCATGGAGCACTTGGGAAACCTATTGCATATTTTATTTATTGTCTTTATTCTAGATCCTCCCTAGTGCATATCTGCTTTTTCTGCTGAGTTGCCTGCTTTATTTAGATTTATGGCATAAGGGAAAGTAAGACTAGGTGTAGTTAACTTGTTTTTTTCCCTCATCATCCTCCATTGTTTTATCCTAATAAAAGCATGTATGAGTTTTCTTTCCATCACTTATTATCTTTCCTACTTGACTTTTCCAATTCATGAGCCTCTAGGTAGATTTGGAAACTGCTTTATGCACCTATGGGGGATTTGACTAGATTTAGTAAGCCTACTTTTTGACAATTTCGAATGGCATCCTTATGCATTCGAATATCTCATGTAATTATATATTGAAGCAGCCTATGACTTCATAAGGTTGTCTATTGTACACTTATTCAATACAAATTAGTGTTATGCTCCAATTTCAGTCTCCTTTGTGTGTAAATTTGCATGTTTGATTAGCAATTTTGTGAGTGCAATTGTTCTATCACTTGGGTTCAATTTCCACAAACACCTGTAAATTATTTTACCTCATATGTTTTTATTTTCAAGGCTGCAACATATATGTTTCTTGGGTTTACCTGACATGGTTCAAATTCTTAAGAACGTTTTCTCTCTCATCAGTTGATCTCAGTTGTTCTACATGGGTCCAGTTTTCATCTTGCATTTGTCTATGTTCCTGATTCAATTGAGCATATTCATCTTCTTCCAAAGAGGAAAATTCCTATAGACATAATCATTTAGCTTGCATAGGTTCACATGCATAGTCCTAGGATTCTAATGCATAGAAGTATTCTGCATTATTTCCCCACAAAGTTGCAGATTGTAGCAAAATTTTCACAAGTTTTCGCTCAAAGAGAAAATCTTTCTCTTAAGTATGAAAGCTTTTATCTTGATTACCTGCTTATATTGAGGGGGGGGTTCCCATGAGGTTTTCCCCATTTCTTATTTTAATAAGAAATATTTTATTCATTTATATTGTATGGGTGACTTTTGGCCTAGTTGTTAGGCCCTAAGTTGTCTAAAGTAAGGATTAAGGGGGGGTCTTAGGATTAATTAATCCTCCTTTATCAAAAATAGTCTATTTGGTCATTTTTCCTAAATTAGGAAGTCACTATCATTTATATAAAGTATGGGGGACACACCTATGGGTTTTCTTCAACTTACTACATTTGTATGTATGATTTTATGCACACGAGGGACCAATCCCTACATTATAGGATCCCACGCTGAGTGCCCCCACCAGTCTCCTTCAGTTAGTTGTGGTTGGTAAGTAGTTATGCTAAGTTATCCTCTAGTTACTTTCGATCAGATCACTATCAGTTAGCATAGAACCAGTTTTGCATGCATGCAGGGAGTGTGGTGCCTTTTGTCCACTTACCTCATCAGTTAACTGATTGTAGACTGAATTAGACATACAGAGTTAGACTAGTAAGCTCCAACTGTGATTTTTCCTCACTAATTTAGCTAAACATATAGTTAGAGTTGGTATATTTGAATCCTATCCACAATATTCCAATTCTATTTATTGTACTAGCATTGTATTACTAATTAATGAATGAAGATTAATGTTGTGATTATCTCACCAATTCTTGTATGATGGATATGAAATTTGTGTCATGAATTATTTTTCTTAGTGTACATTGATCTTAATTATTCCATTGCACAATTCCTTTCTAATAACTCTCGTATTGACCTACAGATCTATGGTTCTCAAATTTAACAAGTAACAACATGGATATAGAGAATATATTCAATGTTGCTACCATAAAAGAGGCTATATTGTTGAGTATATGTTGTCATTGATGTCAAAGGATAAAGGATCAAATATTTCAAAGGTTCTAAGGATAAAATATGTTAAAGGGCCAAAGGCCATGTGGACCAAAAGCCAAAAGAATCGGATGGAATTGTTAAAATTGTAAATTAAATAGATGCACAAATACTTCTTGTGAGAATTATGAATAAAGTGAAATAATATTGTGTGTAAAATTCACACAAAGAAGTTGGTAAGTGGTGCAAAGGTTTGTAAAACAACTGAATAAAAAAATTGATGTGTGCAAAATCCCCACAAGGGTGTTGGAATTTGTGCATCATAAATTACACAACAATTATTTGTGAAAAGTGTTGATGTAATTGTAACTTCAGAATGTATTCACTTGTATTTCTTATGTATTGTAACCCATTGTTTATTCCGGGATGTATTTGTAATGTAATTGAGTCATTTCATGCCCCAATGTTCCTATCGGGAAGATTCTATAATGTAAACAAGTCATGTCAAGTCAAGGTGGTTAACTCTCCTATTGTCTAAGGGTTAAAGTCCCAGTAGTTTCGAAGCACTAGGGTTATTAGACTCACCTAGTGAAGTTGGCCCTAGTTGGGTTTAGTCAAGTTGAGAATTAATATAAATAGAGAGCTAGCCTCTCTATTTATCACACGCTCACTCACACTTAGTTGTAGTGCATAGCTGAGGAAGAGAAAGACACTAGGGCAAGGAAGAAAGAGGTTACTGCTCTCGGGAGATCATCTAACTGGTTTTGGGTTTCACTTTGGTGCTTATTCAATCTCTGAGGAAGTTGTGGGGATCTCTTCACTTATGGTTTCCCCGAGGAAAAACAATGTGTTCATTGTCTCTTGTGTTTGATTGTTGTGCTTTTTGTTCTCTCAGTTAAAGATCCTATTGAAATGCTAGCTTAATGTTTAAAATCTAACATGGTATCAAAGCTAACCTAAGAAGAAGACACTCTGTAGCTGCGGGAACTAGGGATTCCTATTTTGTGGATATCTCTCAATATATTTTCAGAAAAATTAGGGTGGAATAACTCTTGTCCCTAGGGCACATCTTTCTATCGAAGCAGAATCCAATTCTGATGTTTTTCAGTTTTGGACCCGACACTACTGCCGGAAATTAGGGCTTTTCACAGAAGTGGAATTTTTCAGTGAGCCCAGGCCTAGATTTATTTCCTGGCCAAAATAGAAGTTAGGGATCAAATTCAAATCATTTGGCTGGATAGAACTCCAGAAAAGAAAAACCCTAATCTGCTCCTGAGCTAGCACTGTAGGATTTCAACTCCAAATCCAAATCCAACATCTTGACCTGGTAAGATCTAAATATTTTGTATTTCCATTTGAGGTTCTCAGTTAAGATGTCTCATCATACCAAACTTGATGAAAATATTGAGGGAGCTGATAACTTTTGAGCCTGGAAGTATAGGATCTCCCTGGTCCTAGAAGAAAATGAGTTGGACTCCTACATCCATGAGGAGGTTCCAGTTCTAGAGGGAGATGAGGCCAAGTAATTACATAATAAGAAGTTTTTTATGGAAAAGAGGATCATTGTTGATTCAATCAAGGATCACCTCATTCCACAGGTGTCCTCCCTCAAGACCCCTAAATCCATGTTTGATTCCCTAACCAAACTGTTTGAAGGGAAGAACATCAATAGGAAGATGACTCTAAGGAACAAGTTGAAGAATGTAAAGATCCAGATTGAGGAGACCATCCAGTATTAATTTAGAAGGGTCTCCCAGATGAAAGAATAGCTGGAAGCAGTAGATGAAGAAGTGGATAATGCAGAAATTGTGATGACAACATTGAATGGCCTCCCTAGGCCATGGGATTATTTCATCCAAGGAATCTGTGCTAGAAAGAAGTTGGTCAAGTTCAGTAGACTGTGGGAAGAATTTTCTCAAGAAGAAGCTCGGATAATAGATCAACAAGAAAAGATGGGAAGTGAAGATCAAGCTCTCACAGTACACTCCAAGAAAGGAAGAAGGGAAAATCATCATCACCAAGGTAAGCATTTTCATCATAAAAACAATCTTGTAAGAAGGGATCCATCCAAACTTAGATGTTATACATGTGATGAAATAGGACACTTTGCTAGAAACTGTTCCATGAATAATAATGGATCCAAGAAGAAGAAGAACTCCAAAAGAAGACATCATGCTCACACTGCTGAGGATGATGATCTTTCCAAGAAGAGAGTAAAACAAGAAAGTGAAGACTCTTCAAGTGAAGATGAATATGTTCTGATCTCCACTCTCATGAGAACTGTCACTCATGGAAACAAATATTGGCTTATTGATAGTTGGATTTCCAAGAACATGATAGGTTTCAAGGAATCCTTTGAGAAACTATCCAAACATAATTCACCCCATAAGCTAAAGCTTCGGGATGACTACCAATATCCCATAAAAGGTAGTGGTGAATCCTCCTACAAGCTAGACTTTTGAAAGTCTATGAAAATGAAGGATGGCTTGTTTGTACCAAGACTAAAGAAGAATATTCTATCCATATTAGCATTGGATTCAAAATGCATGAGGGTTGCATTTGTAGATGGCCAAGTCCTCATATGGTTAAGAGGAAAGACTATTGATGATGCAATAGCGATTGGAGAACAAGAAGGAGGTTTATACAAACTGAAGGGTCATCCAAAACAAGATTTGGTCCATGACACAGTAGATCCAAATGAACTTTGGGATAGAAGGCTTGCACATGTGCACTACAGAGCACTACCACTTGCAAGCAAAGCTGTTGAAGCTCATCCAGAAATTCAAGCAAAACATGAAGGGATCTACAAAGGATGTGTGAAAGGAAAGAATACAAAGAAGACATTTACAGGTAGTGAGAGCAAGCCAAAATAAATCTTGGAAATCATCCACTCCGATGTATGCGGACCAATTTCATCAAGCTCACTAAGAGGGTATGTATACTATGTTTCTTTCATTTATGACTTTTCTAGGAAGACATGGATCTACTTCATGAAGAACAAAGATGAAATTTTCAGCAAGTTCAAGGAATTCAAATCCTTGATCGAGAACCACACAGAAAAGAAGATCAAGACCTTTCGATCAAATAATGGTGAAGAATTCACATCAAATGAATTCAAAGACTTATGCAAAGAATCAGGGATTAAGAGGGAGTTGTCCACTCCTTATAATCTACAATAGAATGGGGTTGTAGAAAGGAAGAACAGAACTATCATGGAAGCTACAAGAGCAATTCTTCATGATCAAGATCTTCCTATGCATCTATGGGAAGAAGTATCCAGAACATAGTGTATGTATAGAACCCTACTCCACACCGAGTACTTGAGAACAAGACTCTTGAAGAAGTCTTCTCCAGCAAGAAACCAGAAGTCATCCATCTCAAAATATTCGGCTATCCAGTGTACATACACATTCCAAAAGAGAAGAGAACAAAACTAGATCCTTCAGAAAAGAAGGGTATATTTGTGGGATACTTTGAAAGCTTGAAGGCTTACAGAATATATTTCCCAGGATTCAAGAAGATTGACATCAGTAGAGATGTAACATTTGATGAATACACAGCTTGCAACAAATACAGAAAGAGACATGCTGAAGATACTGAAGAAGCAGAAGCACCCAGAATGAAGAAATTCAAGAAGAAGATCGAGAATTTGAAGAACCACAAAGACCTATAGATCCACCTCAGGAGAAGAATCCTCACAAGACGAAACCTGCTTGGGTACGAGAAATTATCCAAGGTGTGGAAAGATATGGGGCTTTAGAAGCGAATCATAGAGAAAGAAAGAGAACCAGATCTTGCTTTGGATATGTAGCTTTACTATGTGACTTTATCAATGAAGAACCTTCCAATTATGAAGAAGCAGCAGAATAGAAAGAATGGAAGGATGCTATGATCGAAGAGTATCAATCGATCATGAAGAATAATGTTTGGGATGTTGTCCCAAGACTAGAAGGGAAGTCAATTGTAACTTTTAAATGGACCTACAAGATCAAGCATGCTGCAGATGGTATCATAGAGAAATATAAGGCAAGATTCATGGCTCGTGGTTTCTCACAGAAAGAAGGAATAGACTATGAAGAAACCTTTGCACCTGTAGCCAGATACACTTCCATCGGATCAATACTTGCTTTGGCTACAGTGATGAAATGGAAGATACACCAAATGGATGTCAAGATTTCTTTCTTGAATGGTGTAGTGGAAGAGGAAGTGTATGTAGAACAACCACTCAGTTTTGAGACATATGACAGGGAGTCTCATGTGTGCAGATTGAAGAAAGCCCTGTACAGTTTGAAATAGGCACCTAGGACATGGTACAACAGAATTGATAGCTTTCTATCCAGTTTGGGATTTACCAAGAGTAAAGCAGATTCCAACCTTTACTACAAGGTTGAAGATGGCAACCCAGTGATGCTACTACTGTATGTAGATGATATGTTTGTAACAGGTATGGATGGGTTGATTTCCTATATGAAGAGAAAGCTTGCTGCCGAGATCGAAATCAAGGACTTGGGTATGAGGCATTATTTTCTAGGCATGGAGGTGTGGCAAAATGCGGATGGAATCTCCCTCGGACAAGGGAAGTATGTAGTAGAGATCCTGAAGAGGTTCAAGATGATGGACTGCAAGGCCATGACCACACCTATGGCATCAAACCTGAAGCTATTGAGTGATGCTTCATTGGAAATGGTTAATGCTATGATGTATCATCAGATGATTAGGTCCTTGATGTACCTAACGAACACAAGACCAGACATTTGATTTGCTATGAACACCTTGAGCTAGTTCTTAACAGATCTGAGACATGTTCACTCGATTGCTGCAAAGAATATTCTGAGTTACCTGAGAGGTACAATTGATTATGGGCACAAGTATGAGGCAAATCAGAAGATTAACCTGGAGGGTTATGTTGATTCAGATTGGGCAGGCATTGCCATTGATAGGAAGAGCACTTCAGGTTGTTGCTTTAGTATGGGATCAGGTGTGATCTCTTGGTTTAGCAGGAAGTAATCCTGTGTGGCATTGAGTACAGCTGAAGCAGATTATGCCATAGCTTGTTCAACTAGTTTTGAGGTAGTATGGCTGCAGAAGCTACTGTCTGATTTATTTGATCTCCAGATGGATGCTACTTGTATACATTATGACAACCAGAGTTGCGTGAAGTTGTCATAGAATCTAGTGTTCCATGACAATTCGAAGCATATCAAGATCAAGTATCAATATATCAGGGATATGGTGCAGAGGGGAGCAGTGAAGCTCCAGTATGTTGCGACGGAGGAATAGATAGCTGATGTGTTGATGAAGCCATTGGCTAGGGTGAAGTTAGAGTACTTCAGGGAGAATCTTGGTGTTCTCTAAATCGAGGTTTCCTCCAAAGGGAAATGATGCGACCCAAAGCCATTATGACATGGTGAGAGGATTGGTTCCTTCCATGGTCAGATGTAAGGGCTGAGCCATTCTGTCATGGTGAGAGGATTGGTTCCTTCCATGTCAGATGTGAGTACTGAGCCATTCTGATGTGACTGTAGAATTGGTTCCTACATGATCAGAAGTAAGCACTGAATGCCATTCTCTCAGTTAAAGATCCTAATGAAATGATAGATTAATGTTTAAAATCTAACAAAAAGTGGCACATTGATGCAAGTCCTAACTTTCCTAAGACACAATATAGTGGGGCATCATCCAAAGTTAAGGGAATTCATCAAATGGACACATCTCTTGGCTCAAAAGATTATAAATAAGAAATATATAGATAGGTGAAGTAAGCTTGTGGTAAATGAATATATAACTGCTTGACAAGCTTTGGAATTTCTTTTAGGATATCAATGGCTCATTGATCATAGATAATATACTTATGTAACTAAGACACAGCGCGTAGTACAATCGGAAATGAACAGCAACTAAGTGAATTGAAATAAAGGATACACGTAGATTGTATGTGCATATTTATTACTCATAAAAGAAACATATCGTAAATAAGCAAGTGCCACTGAGCTAGAATGTAGATTTCAGTTTTTTTTCGCACATCATATTTTTGTCAATTGTCTGACACAAATATGTAGATGTATATCAAAAGTTTTGATCAATTGTGGAACTTTAAGAAAAGGTATTTTAGGAACAGAATGTAGAACATTTGAGAAGACATAGATTGCAGTTGTTTTTGCACATCATATTTTGGGCAATTATGTAATGCATATATGCAAACGTAGAACAATAGATTACAGTCATTGCAGAATTTGAAGAAAATATATCTCTCTATTTTCAATATCTCTATACTATCATATTTCATATCGGGGAGGTTGGGTGAGGTAAGGAATGGAGAACAAATGGAATTTTTAACTTCCACAACATGAGAGAGTAGTTCTTCCATAGCTAAAATCTTGAAGTTGCAAGTCATAGTTTGTGGAAACAAACCGATATCTATTCAAGTCGATTCCTAGAGATCGTAAGTTGGTTCTTAGGCAGATTAAATTTGTTTTAGGTCAGAGCCATCCTATTGCAAATTGTACTTGATATGATGTTGACACCTAAAATCAGTGGGTCCTCATGTTTGGAGACTATAATATCCCACTAATGTAATTACACATATATTTAAAGATATACATTTGTTATCAAGTATTTATGTGCTGTTCTATTTATTATTGTGAATGATGGAAAGTTTAAATCTATGAAAGTCTGCAAGTTAAAATTGTACATATCTACAGAATTAGTAATTCACCCCCCTCTCAGTAATAATTTAATACCAACATATATGAACCCCACTACATATGGAGAGATAAATTGGGGTATTATGCATTCCATTGATACCAATCAATAGGATGCAATGGATCATTTGTAGAACCAACTCTATGAAGTGTCCACAAGGATATATGCATGTATCACAAAGTATATGCATTGGATTCAGTCAAAGATGCATAATACACCATTGTTCGATGGAATAGAGGAAGTGGATACATTCCTCAAACAATCACAATCCCAAGCTCTAGAGTATAGGAGGGTAGAATAAATCGATGTCATCACCCAAGGAATTCTTGCGCAATAGTGGAAGAAGCACAAAGAAGAGTTTAACTGCTGAGATGCTATTGAATAATGCATCATGGAGAGGTTCTAGTCTCTGACATACTTGGAGCTTCTAAACATGTTCAAAGGAACTAAGGATCCCACAAAATACCTAGAATTGTTTCAGCATATATTGGGAATGAAGAGTGTCAAACGTAGTCAATGGGTTCATTGATTTTCCCATATGTTGAATGTCATACTTCTTAATTGGTATGTTCAAAAAGAGAGGAGAAGTTATACAAATAATTGGGAGAAGGTGTCTACAGAATTTACTACCACATTCTTGTTTAGTACTAGAGATCCTAACCTGGACAAAGTTATATGTCACTTTATGCATTTGATCTTTCAAGAAATACCACGATTGTTAGTTTTTCAACATTAAGCTAGCATTATTAGGATCTTTAACTAAGAGAATAACAAGCACAACAATGAACATAGTGTTTTTCCTCGGAGAAACCATAAATGGAGAAAACCCTGCAACTTCCTTAGAGATAGAATCAACACCAAAATAGAAAAGCCCAAAATAGTAAGTGATCTCCCGATAGCAGTAACCTTCTTCTTATCTAGCCCCAGTGTCTTCTCCTTCCTCAACTATGTGCTACACTTGAGTGGGTATGTGATGTGTGATAAATAGAGAAGACACTTCTCTATTTATACTGCTTCCTGGCATGACTAAAACCCTACTAGGGCTGACTTCACTAAGTGAGTCTAATAACCCTAGTGCCCCGAAACTGTGGGGACTTTAACCCTTATACAATAGGATGGTTACCCACAATGACTTGACATGATTTTTTTACATTATAGATCCTCCTAATCGAAACATTGGGGCATGACATCATGAATCAATTACATTATAGACACATCCCAAAATAAACATCGAGTTACAAGACATAAGATACATAGATGAATACATTCCAAAGTTACAAATACATAAACACTCCCTCCTAACTAGGAAGGTATTCCTTCGACACAATTTTCAACACTGGTCTTCTTCTCTATATTGACTGGATCATCTCGTCATGTTCATCTTCAAGTATTCTTAGTCTTCAAGTCTTCTTTGTCTTCAAGTCTTCTTCATCTTCAAGTCTTCTTCGTCTTCAAGTCATCTTCGTCTTCGATTCTTCAAGTCATCTTCTTCTTCAATTATTCTTCATCACGGGATCTGCATCATCATGACTATTGGCTCATCACTGCTGGATCATCACTCGATCTAGATCATCATCAAGTCTGGATCATCATCACATCTGGATCATCACTTGATCTGGATCATCATCAAGTCTAGATCATCATCACATGCTATCTTAGAATGGTGCTATCTCGATTATTCTCATCACAGGAAGTTCTACAGATTCAATCTTGTAGGCCTACCCTTCATCAATGCTTATATCTGACACTTAATTCAAAATGGCCCACCTAACTCTTACATCTGACCTCATATTATCAAAAAGGCATGCATAGCACTCACATCTAACCTCATATTGTCAGAAAGGCCTAGCACTCACATCTAACCATGTGTAAACACATCACGCCAGAATGGCTCAGCACTTATATCCAACCTCATCCTGTCAGAAAGGCTTTGCACTTACATTCGACCATGTGTAAACACATCGCATCGAAAGGGCATGCACTGACATCTGATCATGAAGGAACTAATCCTATCATCGCATCAGAATGGCCCCCAGTCCTAGACTGAGCTACCTAGTAACTCACCAGGTGCCTCCATTCTCGCAGAGAATAGCAGTTTCCCTTACATCTGACCTACTCGTTAGAATGGCCAAAACTCACATCTGACATGGGAGGGACTTAATCCTTTAGCCATGATAGAATGGTTCAGCCCTTACATCTGATCAAGTGGGAACACATCCCTCTCTCACATCAGAATGGATTCTCAGTCCTAGACTAAGTTTTCCTAGTAACTAACCAGGCACCTCCATTCCCAGAATGACAACAACCCTTATATCTGATAACTTAGGAACCAATCCTACAGTCGCATCAAAATGGCTCAACACTCATATTTGACATGTAAGGAACCAAATCCTCTTACCATGAAAGAATGGCTCATCCATTACATCTAACCATTGAAGGAACTTAATCCTCTCCCATGTTAGAATGGCTCACGGACTCATCACTTCCCTTTGGAGGGAACCTCAATTTGGAGAACACCAAGCTTCTCCCTGAAGTACTCAAACTTCACCCTAGCCAATGGCTTCGTCAACATATCAGCTATCTGATCATCTGTCGCAACACACTAGAGCTTCACTACTCCCCTCTACACCATATCCATGATATAGTGATACTTGATCTCGAGATGCTTCAACTTGTCATGAAACACTGAATTCTCTGACAACTTCACGCAACTCTGGTTGTCACAATGTATACAAGTAACATCCAACTGGAGATCAAATAAATCAGATAGTAGCTTCCTCAGCCATACTGCCTCACAACTAGCTGAACAAGATAGAACATACTCTCGTTCAGCTTTGCTCAGTGCCACATAGGATTGCTTCTTGCTAAACCAAGAGATCACACATGATCCCATACTAAAGCAACACCCTGAAGTGCTCTTCATATCGATGGCACTACCTACCCAATCTGAATCAACATAACCCTCCAGGTTAATCTTCTGATTTGACTTGTACTTGAGCCCTTAATCAACTGTACCCCTTAGGTACCTCAGAACATGCTTTGCAGCAATCAAGTGAACATTTCTCAGATCTATCAGGAACTGGCTCAAGCAAAGAAAATGTCTAGTATCGTGTTCATCAGGTACATCAAGGACCCAATCATCTGATGATACATCATAGCATCAAGCGACTCTGATGAAGCATCACTCAATAGCTTCAGGTTCGATGCCATAGGTGTGTCCATGGCTTTGTATTCCATCATCCCAAACCTCTTCAGGATCTCTACTGCATACTTCCCTTGTCCAATAGAGATTCCATTTGTACTCTACCATATCTCCATGCCTAGGAAATAATGCATCATACCTAAGTCCTTCATTTTGAACTTGGTAGCAAGATTTCTCTTCATATCAGCAATCAACCGATCCATACCTGTCACAAATAGATCATCTACATATAATAGGAGCATCACTGGGTTTCCATATTCAACCTTGTAGTATAGGTTGGAATCTGCTTTACTCTTGGTAAAGCCCAAACTGGATAGAAAGCTATCAATTCTATCGTACCAAGTCCTAGGTGCCTATTTCAAATCGTACAGGGATTTCTTCAATATGCACACATTAGACTCTCTGTCATGTGTCTCAAAACCGAGTGGTTGTTTTACATACACTTCCTCTTCTACTACACCATTCAAGAAGGCAGTCCTGACATCCATCTGGTGTATCTTTCATTTCATCACTGCAGCCAAAGCTAGTACTGATCTGATGGAAGTGTATCTGGCTACAGGTGCAAAGGTTTATTCATAATCTATTCCTTCTTTCTGAGAGAAACCCTAATCCACAAATCTTGCTTTATATTCTTTAATGCTACCGTCTACAGCATGCTTGATCTTGTAGATCCATTTGGAAGTTACAACTGACTTCCCTTCTAGTCTTGGGACAACATCCCAAACATCATTTTTCATGATCGATTGGTACTCTTCGATCATAGCATCCTTCGATTCTTTCCGTTCTGCCACTTCTTCAAAACTAAAAGGTTCTTTATCAATGAAATCACATAGTAAAGCTACATACCCGGAGCACGATCTGGTCCTCTTTCTTTCTCTGTGATTTTCTTCTAGAGCCCCATATCTTTCCATACCTTGGATAATTTCATGTAACCAAGCAAGTTTCCTCTTATGATGATTCCTTTCCAGAGGTGGATCTACAGGTCTTTTTCCATCTTCAAATTCTCGATCTTCTACTTGAGTTTCTTTGTTCATGGTTGTATCATGAGTTCTGGCTGCTTCTGCTTCTTTAGGTTCTTCAGCAAGTCTCTTTCTGCATTTGTTGTAAGCTGTGTCTTCATCAAATGTCACATCCCTGCTGATGTCAATATTCTTGTATCCTAGAAAATATATTCTGTAAGCCTTCAAGCTTTTAGAGTATCCCACAAATATACCCTTCTTTCTTGAAGGATCTAATTTTGTTCTCTTCTCTTTTGGAATGTGTATGTAAACCGGACAGCCCAATATTCTGAGATGGTTGACTTCTAGTTTCTTGCAAGAGAATACTTCTTCGGGAGTCTTTTTCTCAAGTAATTTATGTGGAGTACGTTTCTATACATACATGGCTGTTCTGGCAACTTCCACCCAAAGATGCATAGGAAGATATTGATCATGAAGCATAGCTCTTGCAGCTTCCATGATAGTTCTGTTCTTCCATTCTGCAATCCCATTCTATTGTGGATTATAAGGAGTGGACAACTCCCTCTTAAGCCCTGATTCTTTACATAGCTCTTTAAACTCATTTGAAGTGAATTCTCCACCATTATCTAATTGAAAGGTCTTGATCTTCTTTTGAGTGTGATTCTCGATCAAGGCTTTGACTTCCTTGAACTTGCTGAATACTTCGTCTTTGTTCTTCATGAAGTAAACCCATGTCTTCCTAGAAAAGTAATCAATAAAAGAAACATAATATGCATACCCGCTTAGTGATCTTGATGACACCACATACATCGGAGTGGATGATTTCCAAGATTCCTTTTGTTTTGCTTTCACTACTTGGAAATGTCTTCTTTGTGTTATTTCCTTTTGCACATCCTTTGCAGATCCCATCATGTTTTGCTTATATTTCTGGAATACCTTTAACAGCTTTTCTTGTAAGAGGTAGTGCTCTGTAATGCACATGTACAAGCCTTCTATGCCAAAGTTAATTTATCTCTACTATGTCATGGACCAAGGCTTGTTCTAGATGGCCCTTCAATTTGTACAAACCTCCTCTTGTTCACCAATCACTATTGCATCATCAATAGTCTTTCCTTTTGGCCACATGATGGCTTGACCATATATGAATGCAACCCTCATTCCTTTTCCATCTAATACTGATATGGAGAGAAGGTTCTTCTTGAGTCCTGGCACAAACAATACTTCCTTCATTTTTATAGACTTTCCAGAGTCTAGCTTATAGGAAGATTCGCCACTACCTTTTATTGGATACTAGTAGTCATCTCCTAGCTTCACCTTATGAGGTGATTCATGTTCTAAGATTTTCACAAAGGATTCCTTGAATCCAGTCATATGTTTGGAAGCCCCACTATCTATAAGCCAACCATCACTTCCATGGGTAATGTTTCCCATGAGAACATAAATCAAAACATATTCATCCTCGCTTGAAGAATCTTCACTTTCATATCTAGTTCTCTTCGATGAAGGTTCATCATCCTTTGCAACATGAGCATGATGTCTTCTTTTGTTTCCCTTCTTATGAGAGCTACTTTTGTTCTTAGGAAAATCTCTAGCAAAGTGTCCTTTTTCATCACATGTATAACAAATGAACTTAGACTTATCTCTAGGTTTTCTATAGTTATTCCAGTAGTAGGGATTTCTCCTTGCTACAGGGGCAGGAATGGCTCCCTTCTGTCTATAGGATAGAAGGGTAGGTTCCCACTAGTGGGTAAATGTAGAAAATAAAATGTAAGGTAAATAGACAGAAAAGTAAACTAAGCTAAGAACATAAAGAAGATAGAAGCAATGGTGAACCCCTCTACAAACACAAGTTAAGGTTCTGCCTCCAAAGACCTGCAAACAAAGATTAAGCTACAATAACCTACAAAACAATATTAAACATAAACATGCAAATGAAATAAGGGTTAGAAAGCAAAGAAAACTAAGAAACTAAGAAACAAAACATGAAACATGGTTATACCTTCTCTTGGGTGGAAATAGGCCACCATGCCCTAGCTTGTGGAAGCACCTCTCTTGGATGGGGAAACAATGGCTCAATGGAAATGGAGGAGAGGGAGTGTGGGTGGCTTTAGAGGAAAAGGTATCAAGGCATCCATGGGAAACATAACAATATGCAAGGGAGAATTTGTTTTAGAGTGACCCCCCACCCTCCTTTTATAGCTTTTTCAAGGGGTTTTAGGGTTTTAAGCCCTTAGTTAGGGATTTAGCCCCTTTTTTGGGATTTTAGCCCCTTCTGCCCTGAATTCAGCTCCTTTTAGGGTTTTATCCCCTTTTGGGGGGTTTTAGCTCCTAAGAGACTATTTTGGGCTCCTTTTTGGGATTTTTAAGCCATTTTCTTCATCCTTTAGCTATTTTGAGGGTGTGGGGGTCTAATGGAGTGATATGAGGGTTGTGAGATGGTGTCCTTGGGTGGTGTATGCCATTGAAAGATGAGTGGGGGATTTTTGGGTTAACAATTCCTTTAATGAGAATACTTACTTCTGTGATGGCTGGATCTGGGTTTCTTAGATTGTACTGTGAGAGCTTGATCTTCAATTCCCATCTTCTCTTCTCGAGCTACTATCTGAGCTTCTTCTTGAGAGAATTCTTTCCACATTCTACTGAACTTGACTAACTTATTTCTAGCATAGATCCCTTGAATGAAGGAGTCCCATGTCCTAGGGAGACCATTCAAGGTGGTCATCACAATTTCTGCATTCTACACTTCTTCATATACTGCTTCTAATTTTTCCTTGATCTGAGAAACCCTTGTGAAGTAAGACTGGATGGTCTCTACATTTTGGATCTTCACATTCTTCAGTTGATTCCTCAGAGTCATTTTCTGGTTTATGTTCTTCCCTTCAAACAATTTGGTTAGGGCATCAAACATAGCTTTAGGTGTCTTGAGAGAGGACACCTGTGGGATAAGGTGATCCTTGATGGAATCAGCAATGATCCTCTTTGCCATAACCAACTTCTTCTTATGTAAGGCCTTAGCCTCATCTCCCTGTAGAACTGGAACCTCCTCGTTGATGTAGGAGTCCAACCATTCTCTTTCAGGACCAGGGAGATCCTATACTTCCAAGCTAGGAAGTAATCATCTCCCTCGAGCTATTCATCAAGATTGGTATGATAAGACATCTTAATTGAGAACTTCAAATGGAAATACAAAATATTTAGATCTTACCAGGTCAAGATGTCGGATCTGGATTTGGAGCTGAAATCCTGCAGTACAGGTTCAGGAGCAAATTAGGGTTTTTCTTTTCTGGAGTTCTGTCCAACCAAGTGCTTTGAAATTGATCCCTAACTTCGATTTTGGGGAGGATATCAATCCAAGATTGGGCTCACTAAAAAATTCCTCTTTTGTGAAAAGCCCTAATTTTCGGTAGTAGTGTCAGGATCAAAATTGAAAAAACTCTGAATTGGATTCTGCTTCGATAGAAAGATGTGCCCTAAGGAGGAGATTTATTCCACCTTACTTTTGCTGAAAATCTATGGAGGAAGGTCCACAAACTAGGAATCCTTAGTTCCCGCAGCTACACAGTGTCTTATTCTTAGGTTAGCTCTAATACCATGTTAGTTTTTCAACATTAAGCTAGCATTATTAGGATCTTTAACTGAAAGAATAACAAGCACAACAATCAAACCCAAGAGACAATGAACATAGTGTTTTTCCTTGGGGAAACCATAAATGGAGAAAACCCCACAACTTCCTCAGAGATAGAATCAAAACCAAAATAGAAAATCCCAAAACAGTAAGTGATCTCTCGACAGTAGTAACCTTCTTCTTATCTAGCCCCAGTGTCTTCTCCTTCCTCAACTATGTGCTACACTTGAGTGTGTATGTGATGTGTGCTAAATAGAGAAGTCACTTCTCTATTTATACTGCTTCTTGGCATGACTAAAACCCTACTAGGGTCGACTTCACTAAGTGAGTCTAATAACCCTAGTGCCCCGTAACTGTAGGGACTTTAACCCTTAGACAATAGGAGGGTTACCCACAAATGACTTGACATGACTTGTTTACATTATAGATCCTCCTGATCGAAACATTGGGGCATGACATCATGACCCAATTACATTATAGACACATCCCAGAATAAACATCGGGTTACAAGACATAAGATACATAGATGAATACATTCCAAAGTTACAAATACATCAACAACGATAGGATGTGTCACAGAGGCTTGTTAATTTCTCTTATCACCTATACTTGACATAGATGGAAAAAAAACTAAGTTACTGTTGGAAGGTTGATAGTGAAGGGATCGATGAAGAACAGGATCCACACATAATAAAAATTAGTGAGACTCCTAGGGAATGTGTAGTGTAGGATGAGCCATCAACTAGTACTGTGCCAAAGTTTATAGATCCCTTGAAGACAAATAAGTAAGATATTAGAACTGAGGTGGAACCCAAGATGGTTATAATAGCATATGACTAGGATCAGGAAACAATTACCTAGAGGATTATGTAGTTGCAAAATGTATGTCTTGTGGTCGCACGCTAGACGATTATATAATTGGAAAATGCCAAAAAATTGTAACCCATAGTGCATATTTCCAACTGATTGCAGGTCATCTCTATAAGTTGGGAGCTGATGGAATACTCCATAGATGTGTCTTGGAAAATTAATGACTTCCTCTCCTATGAGAATAACATGAATTCATAACAAGAGCACACTATAAATGGAATGTTATTTTTCACAAGGTGTTGCATGAAAGTTGTTTGAATTATTGAACCATTGATCTACAAGAAAGGAATGCAATTGAAAGGTAGAATTTCGCTGTGGAATAGTAAGAACAATGTAGACTAAACAACATAAATTTTAGATAAAACTGATAATAATTGATCAGTAAATTACAACATTAATCTTTATTAATTTAGTAGTAATACAAAAGTGTTACAATAAGTAGAATTCAAATCACATGAATAATATTTGAATCTACCAACTGAATAGCTATCTAGGAGTGTCTAAATTAGTGCATAGGAGCCACTATTTTAACTCCTGATGTCTAAATCAGTCCGACAATCAGTTAAAATAGTTAAACCAGTTAAAATTATGAGGTGGGTGGAAAAAGGTGCCACTTCCCCATGCATTCATACAAAACTGGCACTAGACTAACTAAGAGTGATCTAGCTGAATGTAACGAGAGAATAACTTAGCATATCTACTTACTAACCATGAAAAACTGACGGAGGCTACTGGTGGCACTCAGAGTGGCTCTTATAATGTAGGGATTGGTATTAGAGGCACCTAAACTCATGCATGAACATGCAGTAAGTGGCAATTAGCCTCGATATGTGTTCCCTATACTTTAGTACAATAATAATTTCCCTATAAGCTAGAAAAAATGATAAAATAGACTATATATGGACAAGGTAGGATTATATAATCCTAACACCCTACCTTAATCATGGTTTGCACAACTTTGGTCCTTGGCAACTAGGAAAAAATTCACCCATACAATCTAATGAAAAATAAAATTGCTTAATAAACTAAGGAAAATAAGCAATGAAACATGAAAAAAATCTATACTTAAGAGAAAATTTTCCTCTTTGGGAAATAACTTGTAAACCGCAATTTCCATCTCTATGGAGCTACCATGTAGAATCATGAATCTTTTGTGCATCAGCATCTTGGCACTGTGTATGTGAACCTTTCCATATTCTTTCGATCTGTTGAATGTTTCTTTTGTCTCTTCTTGCTAAAGGAGGAATCGAATGATCCATTTTGTTCTTCAGTGGAACAAATTATGGATCATTCTCTATCATTAAGTAGCATCTATGTGGAATTTTGTTGCACCACTCAATAGGTAGAAAATCAGTGGGAGAGAGTGCAACATATTCCTTCTGATATTAGGACCTCGTTTTTCTTCTATCATTTGGATCCCCAACGTTATTCCCAGATGATTCAATGAGATTTCATGCAATTTAGGCTTCGGATCCAGAATAGGAGTTGGATATGGATCATCTTGAGGTACAATCTCAATATCAAGATCATGTTGATATTGTTCCTCATCTTTTAAAACTGAAATATTAGACAACATATCATTATCTGCAAATGGAGATGAAAGAGAACTTTTCCCTTCCCTTTCAAATGGTTGTTGAGATTGTGTTGGAGCCGACTATGGCAGAAAGTGTGAGAATTCATATGCCTTGAAGGCATGGTTTCAACACCCTTTGTTATAATATTCCCAGTTGAAATATATGAGATCTCCATTTAGTCAGAACCAAATACAACTTGCTTTTCTCAACTAGTATGGGTCATCTAATAAACGGATAACAAATTTGTTGTAAGAGAGGGAACATAGAGAACATTCTTGATCTGACCATGCTAGATTTTAATATAAACTCTCCCAGATACTAGGATTTGGGAGTCATCTCCCATGTGAATGCTAGGTCCTCCTTATAGAGTGAGAGTGGTGAAATATTCCCTGTAGGAAACCATGTGGTTCGATGTGAATCTATCAAATAAGCCTTCGACTAAGTGAGACTTTCCTTCGAGGCATGGCACCTCTCATGATATTCTATCAATTTTCCAGCATCAGACTTGTTTTCTCCTTGTGGAAGGGAAATATTGTTTTGTTCAAGGAGTGTTTATAGTTTCTCGATGGTCTTCCTCATGCAGTGGATTTTTGGATGAAAGCTTCTCATACAGTAGGGACATCTAGTCTTATCAAATTTATTCTTTTTCTTGGAACTTGAGGCTCCATTAGAAGATTATTGATTCTCCTTCCCTTTGTCCTTCCCTCTTGCTTGCACATTGTTTGAGTCTCTCACTAAGAGTGTTAGGTTATTGGAGGTTTGAAGCACTCCCATTTGAACCAATTTATCTTGCTCTTGTATTAAGGACTCAACAAAAGCATCTGGAGAAGTAATCTTCCAATTAGGTATGGAAGCTCTTCTGGATTGGAATGTAGAGACAAAGAATGAGTAATATGAGCCAATATTTCTTAGTACATACATCACAAAATGCTCATATTTCCTCTCCAATCCACATTGTATGCATTTCAGTACTAGTGACTCGTATTTTGTGAAGAATTGCTGAATAGATTCAAAAATCCCGGGTTATAGAGAAATGAGCTCATTCTCCAATATGTGCCCTTAAATCTCATATTGTTTTCCAAACAAAGATTCAATCTTTTCCTAAGATTTGTTTGGAGTCCTAAGTCCCTCAAGGTGGAACAAAATATCCTGGGAGATATGAGTACACATGAAGTCGAAGGCCTCATCAAGTCGATTAAAAAATTTGTTCTTCTCAGCTTATTGTTAGCGCTCAATTTCTCTTCCCATATTCATCTTATACAAGAAAATATTGCGTAAGGATACCTTCATATCTTCCCTCCAATCAAAATAGTTGAAGTTTGTAAGGATTCGGGGTATGAGAGCTGAAGAATCCATCTTTCTGTATGTTGAAACAGTTAATTCCTTAAGAATCTACATAGGTACCTATAAATTACACTGAAAAACCAAAATCAATTTGCAATCATGTCAGTTGCATGCATTTCCACCTCGACATGTACACTTTCTCAGAGTTCGTCACACCTGGATAGACTTCTTTGAACAGAATTTAGAGGGAGCAAGGCTATCATTCTAGGATTTATGTGGAAACACAATTTTTTTCTAGTGTACAATGGAGATTAGACAAGACTTGTTGTTATCCTAAACAAGGCTCTAATACCATGTTTGAATTATTGAACCATTGATCTATAGGAAATGAGTGTAATTGAAAGGTATAATTTTGGAGTGGAATAGTAAGAACAATGTACACTGAACAAGAAAAATTTCAGACAAAACTAATAAGAATTGATTATTTAATTACAACATTAATATTTATTAATTTAGAATTAATACAAAAGTGTTACAATAAGATGAATTTGAATCATGTGGATAATATTTGAATCTACCAACTGAATAGCTAACTAGGAGTGTCTAAATCACTACATGGGAGCCACTGGTCTAACTCCTAATGTCTAAATTAGTCCGAAAATCAGTTTAACTGATGAGGTAGGTGGAAAAAGGCACCACTTCCCCATGCAGCCATGCAAAACTAGTGCTAGAATAACTGATATTTATATAACTGAATGTAACTGGAGACTAACTCAAAATAACTGGTTACTAATCATGACCAACTGATGGAGGCTACTAGTGGAACTTAGAGCGGCTCCTATAATGTAGGGATTGGTCTCATAGGCACATAAACTCATGCATGAACATGCAATAAGTGGAAGTTAACCTATATATGTGTTCCCCATACTCCATTAGAGTAATAATGTCCCCCTAAGCTAGGAAAAATGATGAAACTGACTATATATGGACAAGGGAGGATTATATAATCCTAACACAAGTTTATTGTGCCATTCATTATTTCAAGAGGCTACGATGTATTTCAAATAGTGTGATGTTTTCCAGTGAGTGGGGAAGTCATTCCACAGGGATGAGATGCTTATATTCCCTATTACTATGCTTGAGCCATTCAAGTAATGGGACATTTATTTCATGGATCTGATCAATCCATTCACACACATAACTAGTCCATCATATCATTAATGTGACAAAATACCTGATAAGATGGTTAGAGGATGCAGTAGTGAAGGATCGTACCTCAAATATAGCAATGTCATTCATATTTGAGTATATCATCACTAGGTTTGGATTCCCAAATAATCTGATGAACAATTAGGGAACCCATTTACCGAATTCTATTATCCATGTGCTCACAGAGGAGTTCATGAGACACCAATAAATGAGTACTCCATATCATCAATAAGATAATGGTACGCTGGAATAATTTAACAATATTTTAGAGAAGTTGCTTATAGAGGTATATAATGTATAGAGTGATGAATAGGATTAGCACATTCCACAAGTATTGTAGCCATACAAAACAACATGTAAGAGGCTCACAAAGGAAACTCCATTTAGATTGGTCTATAGAAAAGAAGTGAGGATGTAACTAGAATTTGTTGTACGGAACCTGTGCATAGAGGACAGATGACGAATCATGTGTACCCATATTGGAGGAGCTTATGGAATAAGAAGAAGTTTTTTTCATTGAAAGGTTCAACTAGATTGTTGATAAGTAGTGTTGGGTCCTGGAATAATCCTTTTTGACCACACCCATTACATCCTTTTTTCCTTTCCCTATTACACTTTTACACATCAAACAGATGTTTTCCCTCACATTGAGCTTAAATATTTACAAGTATGATTAATTATTGTTTTATTTTATTAATGCCTAATATTGTTATGGTTAGAACTCTATCTCTTGAATTATTCTAACATGCCGTGGTTTCATAAAGATAGTTCAAGCTTTGAGGAGAATAGGTGTAGTATCCTATGAGGTTTGAAAGGGGAAATGAGAATTAAGTACCAGTTGTTACCTACAAGTCCTAGATCCACATGCTGGATGCAACAGAGGTCATCATTCCACATGGTAGCTACAATAGACTCACCTGCAACAAAATTAGATGCAACAACACGTAGTTGCTTAAGCCATACCTACAACAGATAGAGTATCTCCTATTTAATTGGTTTCGTCTATTCACTAACGACTTAAGAAACAATATTCCATAAATTCTCTAATTCCATTCAATTTCACTCACAACTATAACAAATCATTGTAACAACATAGCCTGAATATCGTAGATCTTCATGGCTACCCTATATTAGTGGGTGAAGGTTATGATTTTTCATGTATAAATATGGGGTGGCATTCTGATCCAAGGGTTGGTTGATTATTAATCAGATTGTGTAAGATGTGACAGTGATTTGTACTTGTAATTCACCATTTTAATATAAGGAACATGATTCTTCAAAATTCTGTGTTTTAACTTGTGTTAGTCTCGGCGTCTCTTTTCAAAGGTTGGGCCCACCTTCCTACAGATATCACCAAGTTAATTAGATTCTTTGATTATTTTGTTGCATGGTGTGGAAATTACAGTAGATGTATTATTTATAGTTAGCTACAACATTAATGGATAATAATTTTGTTTCCTTTGATAGTCAATGTTTGCATTCCTCTTAAACTGCAACAGTGTGGTGTGAAAGTCGACTATGTATATTAGTTTCTATTATGCATGTGTGCCAATAGTTGTTACAGTCAAGCTCAGCTCCAGCTCCTTTCAATTACTTGTCTTTCTCAAGTTTGCTAATTCAATGAGATTATAGTTTAGAGTTTGTTTGGTTAAATTAATGTTTTTTCCAATTCTTAGATTAGTTGAATTAAACGGTTTATGACGAATTCACATATAGTCTGATAATGTTAGGATTTAACTTCTTGCAAAATTAAGTCTATTTATCTATTTCTAGATTTTTTAATTGTTGGATTGATATTGTAGGAAGGTAATTGCATTTCTGAATTCTTAGGTGGGTAATTTAGATTAGTTTAGCCATGAGAGGAGTTTGACTGAGTATATAGGTAGGAAAATTAATCTTTCATCCATTCAATCAACTACTTAGTGTTTAAGCACAAACAGTGTGAATTATCTTTGAAATAAAAAGACTTCCATTGGTTGACAATTTATATTGAGCATTATCTATGTTAGTTGTAATTAAATAGCATATAGGGTAACCAACATTTTGGTGCCATTGCTGGGGAAGATAATTGATAGACACAATAGTAGTTTCATTTACTCATTTTTCCTTCAGTAATTTTTAAGCTTGCATGATTTCTTTTGGGTTTCAAGAATACAAGTAGAGTACAACATGACATTCCCAGAACCCCCAAAACTCTCTAGAATACTAACTTTGTAGGTGGTCAAGGTCGTGGTAGTATTCCATCCTTGGGAAGGCTTAAATTCATTGGAGATCTAGTTTCTAGGGCTAATTCCTCTACCGGAGCTCACCATCAAGGACCATCATTTGTCAAAAGAATATCAGCTACTCCTAGGGTGGCAGCATCAACTTCTACAATGGAGAGAACAGGAGCAGTTGTGACACCATTTGGTGTCCTTGCAGATGAAGATAGAGCTAGTGCAGTGGGCATGGGTGATCTAAGGGTGGTTTACCCTATTGATGGGAAGGACTTCACAAAGGAAGAGTGGTTACAACTCCAGAAGGAGAGGGAAAATAAGAGGAAGCAAAGGCAGAAGAAATCAGAGGAAAACATGAACAACGGACGTGACCCTGAATATCACGAAGAAGGAGTAGGGGATAACCATCACAATGATGGTGACCCTCTATATGAGGAGACTATTGCCACACTTTAGTTCCCCATACGATAGATAATTGTTCAAGATCCCATGAAGAACATCTCACCATCAGTATTATCCTTTTTTCATTGGAAAGATACAGAGGACCCAAATGAGTTTCTCTTTGAATTTGACATCCTCTATCGTAGCTACAACTACACGTCCAGTGAACAAAAGTTAAAAATTTTCCCTACCACTTTGAAGGACAATGCACTACGATGGTTTATGAGCCTGGGGGGTGACATTGTTACCACCTGGGAATAGATGAAAGAGGTGCTCCTTGGGAAGTACTAGGAGTATTGTAGTACTAAGGAAAAATGAGAAGAACTATTTAAAATCATACAGAAGGATGAAGAAAGTATGGAATATTTCATAGAGAGACTTATGTACAATGTATAGAGGGTAGGACAAACTGGCCTGGAGGTATATGTGCTCAATATCATCCTACTTCGTAGGATTAGTGATGATTTCCTGGACATGCTGAACTTGTTGGGGAAGGGGTATATCTCAAAAGAAATGTTGGATAAGATCATCAACTTATGTCAAAGATACTCTTTAGGATCCTCCAAGATCAAAAAATGGGACAAGGTACTAGAATGAGATGTCTTCAATAGAACACATAAGTCATATAATGGAGGAGCCACTTGGGCAGAAATAGGAAACCTTCTTGACAATTTTAAGATAGAGATGATGAGCTCCATCTACTCAGAAATGGATGTTCTGAGGGCGAAGTAAAGGAAAGAAGTAGAATATTTGAAACTCGGTGTATTCTATCCCAGATGTAGGAAGAAACATCCACTTAAGGAGCGTCCACTTGACAAAGTGAAAGTATGCCAACTTTATGAACTGAATCATGATGCTAAGGAATCTCCTTCACTACCCCAAGTGAAGGAAGTCCTACAAGCATCTACTCTTGATGTAGAGAAAGCCTAGTTCATTCCTCAAAATAAGCCTTGGAAGCCTTGAAATCAAGGTATGAATCCAAACCCATCATCTTTCTGGAATAATATAAATAAAATGAATACATAATTCCCTTCACATTATTCTAATAATCAATGGCATCCATCTCAACCTTTTATGCAAAGATCTAACTCTTAGTCACCTTCTGCACAACAGAAAAACCATCAGACTTCTTGGTCTCCTAGTTGGAGAAACCACCATCCAAGAAATCAGTTTCCTCATAACCAACTTCCTCATCAATAGTTTCCTCAGAAGCAATATCCTTCTCAGCAATATTCTCACCAATAGTACCAGCAGCTGCAACTGCAACTCCAAAACAATTTTGCACCAATGAACATGCCTATACGACCACAGCTTCCTACCCAACCTAACCGTAACCCAAATAATAATAAATTAGTTCACCAATTGGAGACTGCTAACATGCCTGCTTACTCCATTAGCCGAATTTCTTGGCATGATATATGCTTACGATCAGGGAGGGTTGTGGAAGCCGTAGTCATTGAAGATGTTCAATATTCGGTGATTGAAGAAAGAATGAACCAACCATACCCATATAATATAGTGATCCCCATTATTGAGGAATTTTAAATTACTACTGAGACACTGGCTGAAAAATAGGGAGAAACATTCATCAAGACACAACCTACACAACTAATTAGAGAACCACCATACCCTGAACGACTGACACTATAGAAAATAGTCGAACAACCTCATGTTAACCTCTTAGGAGATTTGAAAAACTTATATGTCAAAATTACACTATTATGGCCCCTTCATGATGTTCCTACTTATTCCAAAATAGTCAGGGATCTGTGTGTAAGAAAACCAGGGAGAAAGCCCAAGGATCCTCCCACCGTCCATGTAAAAGGAATTTTTTTTGAATTGATAAAGGGAAAAACTCTCTTGACCAAATATGATGATCCTGGGAACCCTATTGTCATAGTACATATTGGGAACACTCAGATACCAAATGTTCTGGTGGATTTAGGAGAAACTATTAAAGTTATGACCATAGAAACTGTACGAAAACTTGGGATCACCAACCTTTGGTCGACCCCTACTATTTTAGAACTTGCTGACAGGTCCACCATCAATGCCGAGGTAATATTGGATGACCTCATTGTCTCAATAGATTCATGGGAATACCCTATGGATTTCTTGGTTTTACAACCAAAGTCACAGCTAGGGGGGCATCTGCTAATCCTGAGAAGACTTTGGTTAGACACAACAAATGCTTACATCAGCTGTCGTTCTGGGTCTATGACTATCTTAAATGGGACTGATACAAAAATCCTTACCTTATACCCTCCAGATCGACCGAACTTAGAAACTGAAACTCCACTGTGGATGGAGCTGGAGGAGGAAGAAGGTGTTTAGCCATTGCTAAGGATAGGGAAAGCCTTAACCTTCAAAGATGAAACAGAGGATGATGCTATCAGTAGTTTCATCAGTGAGCCTAAATATATCAATAAACATGTTTACCAGATCTCAAATAGTACTTCAGATGAATAAAAACAAGAAGATCTCACATAGGAGACCTTATTCAGTGACACTAACATAATTCCAGTACTCAAGAATTCAAAAATCATTCCAGTTGAGATAGAGCCAGGAAAAACACTAAACATCAATATGAATCTCGCTCCTAATGAAGTGGAACACCTACTCACTTTCTTGAAACAATACAAGGGATATTTTTCTTTGGAATACACAGATATGAAGGGTATCCCTTATAATCTTTGCACCCATCATATTTATATTAAAAGTGAATCTCAGCCTATGTTCCAACCAAAATGAAGGCCCCAACCCGAGGGACATAGTGAAAGAAGAAATCCAAAATATCTTGGAAGAGGGTTTTATATATCCCATATCAAATAGTGAGTGGGTTTCTCCACTTGTGATAGTACCGAAGAAGAATGGGAAATGGAGAGTTTGCGTAGATTATAGGGAGTTAAACAAAGAAACATAGAAAGACCATTTTCCCTTACCTTTATCGATCAGGTACTTGATACCTTGTCTGGGAAGAAATTTTTTTCCTTTCTGGATGGATTCAGTGGTTATAATCAAATCCAAGTCACTCTCGAGGACAAATAAAAGACCACTTTCACCTATCCATGGGGTACCTTTGCATACAAGGTAATTCCCTTTGGTTTATGTAATGCACATGCTACCTTTCAGAGAGCTATGATTGGGATCTTTTTTGAGATGGTTAACAATAGCATGGAAATTTTTATGGATGATTTTACCCCTTATGGCAGTAACTTTGAGGAAGCACTGAAAAAATTAGAAAACGTTTTAGTATGCTGTGAACAAACCCAACTATTTTTAGTTTTTCAACATTAAGCTAGCATATCATTAAGATATTTGAACTGAGAGAACAACAAGCAATGCAATAAAACACAAGAGATAATGAACACAGTGTTTTTCCTCAAAAAAACCATAAATGGGAAAAACCCCACAACTTCTTCTGAGATAGAATCAGCACCAAAGTAAAACCCAAAACAGTGAGACAATCTCCCGACAGTAGTAAGCTCTTTCCTCTTGCCCCAGTGTCTTTCTCTTCCTCAACTATGCGGTATACTTGAGTGTGTATGAGATGTGTGCTAAATAGAGAGTCCAACTCTCTATTTATACTAATCATGACATGACTAAAACTCTACTAGGGCCAACCTCACTAGGAGACTCTAATAACCCTAGTGCCCCGGAACTGTGGGAACTTTAACCCTTAGACAATAAGAGGGTTACCCACAATAGCTTGACATGACTTGTTTACATTATTGATTCTCCCGATCGGAACATCGGGGCATGACATGACACAAGAACATCCTAGAGTAAACATCGGGTTACAATAGATGATAAATACAAGTGAATACATTCCGAAGTTACAATTACATTAACACTCCCTCTTAACTAGGAAGGTATTCTCTCGACACAATTTTCATCACTAGTCTTCTTCTCTGGGTATTCTCATCATCTGCATATTCAATTCATCTTCTTCTTCAAGTATTCTTTGTCTTCAAATCATCTTCATCTCTGTATCTAGATCATCACTCAATCTGGATCATCATCACTGGATCTAGATCATCACTCGATCTGGATCATCTGTAGCATCATTCCTGGATCTAGATCATCCCTTGATATGGATCATCTCTGGAGCATCATCTCTGGTTCTGGATATTCCCTTGATCTGGATCATCAATACTGAATCTTCACGGGTGGTATCTAATGATTCTTTTTGTCATAGGAAGTTCTACAGAGCCAGCCCTTTTTCATACTGGATGTAGGCTTAGCCATCATGTAGGTCTTCGCCCAGCACTTACATCTGATCATGTAGGAACTAACCTATAATCATATCATAAAGGCACACCTAGCACTCACATCTGACCATGTGGGAACCAATCCCACAACCTTATCAGAAAGGCCCAGCACTCACATTTGACACATGCAAGGAACTAATCCAACATGCATGTTCAAAAAGACTCTACACTTACATCCGACACATGCAAAGAACCAATCCAACATGCATGTTCGGAAAGGCTCTGCACTTATGTCTGGAACATGTGAGAAACCAATCCAACATGCATGTCGAGAAGGGCCCTGCACTTACATCTGACACATGCGAGGAACCAATCCAACATGCATGTTCAGAAGGGCGTGCACTCACATCTGACCGTATGAACCAAATCCTTCAGGTTTGATGCCATAGGTGTGGTTGTAGCCTTGCAGTCCATCATCCCAAACATCTTCAGGATCTCTACAACATACTTCCCTTGTCCGAGGGAGATTCCATCTGCATTATACCACACCTCCATACCTAGAAAATAATGCATCATACCCAAGTCCTTCATTTCGAACTCAGCAGCAAGCTTTCTCTTTGTATCAGCAATCAACCCATCCATACCTGTTACAAATAGATCATCTACCTACAGTAGAAGCATCACTAGGCTGTCATCTTCAACCTTGTAGTAAAGGTTGGAATCTTCTTTACTCTTGGTAAATCCCAAACTAGATAGAAAGTTGTCAATTCTATTGTACCATGTCATAGGTGCCTGTTTCAAACCGTACAAGGATTTCTTCAGTCTGCACACATGAGACTCCCTTTCATGTGTCTCAAAACCAAGTGGTTGTTCTACATACACTTCTTCTTCTACTACACCATTCAAGAAAGTAGTCTTGACATCCATTCGATGTATCTTCCATTTCATTATTGCATCCAAAGCAAGTACCGATCTAATGGAAGTGTATCTGGCTATAGGACCAAAGGTTTCTTCATAATCTATTCCTTCCTTCTATGAGAAGACACAAGCCACAAATATTGCCTTATATTTCTCTATGCTACCATCCACAACATGCTTGATCTTGTAGATCCATTTGGAAGTTACAACTGACTTCCCTTCTATTCTTGGGACAACATCCCAAACATCGTTCTTCATGATTGATTGATATTCTTCGATCATCACATCCTTCCATTCTTTCCATTCTTCCGCTTCTTCATAACTGGAAGGTTCTCTATCAATAACATCACATAGTAAGGCTACATATCCTGAGTAGGATCTGGTTCTCTTTCTTTCTCTATGATTCTCTTCTGGAGCCCTGTATCTTTCCGCACCTTGGATAATTTCTCGTACCCAAGCAGGTTTCCTCTTATCAGGATTCTTCTCCTGAGGTGGATCTTTAGGTATTTGTGGTTCTTCAAACTCTCGATATTCTTCTTGAATTTCTTCATTCCTAGTTGTGTCATGAATTCTAGGAGCTTCAGATTCTTTAGGTTCTTCAACAGGTCTCTTTCTTGATTTGTTGTAAGCTATGTCTTCATCAAATGTTACATCCCTACTGATGTCAATCTTCTTGAATCTTGGGAAGTATATTTTGTAAGCCTTTGAGATTTCATAGTATCCCACAAATATACCCTTCTTTTTTGAAGGATCTAGTTTTGTTCTCTTCTCTTTTGGTATGTGTATGTACACTAGACAGCTGAATATTCTGAGATGGCTGACTTCTGGTCTCTTGCTGGAGAATACTTCTCCAAGATTCTTATTCTAGAGTACTCTATGTGGAGTATGGTTCTATACATACACTGTTGTTCTGGGTGCTTCTTCCCATAGGTGCATAGGAAGATCCTGATCATGAAGCATTTCTCTTGCAACTTCCATGATAGTTCTATTCTTCCTTTCTGCAACCCCATTCTGTTGTGGATTGTAAGGAGTGGACAACTCCCTCTTAATCCTTGATTATTTACATGGCTCTTTTAATTCATTTGATGTGAATTCTCCACCATTATCTGATCGAAAGGTCTTGATCTTCTTTTCTGTGTGGTTCTCGATCAAGGCTTTGAATTCCTTGAACTTGTTGAACACTTCATCTTTGTTCTTCATGAAGTAAATCCATGTCTTCCTAGAAAAATCATCAATGAAAGAAACATAGTATACACACCCGATTAGTGAACTTGATGACATTGGTCCGCATACATCAGAGTGGATGATTTCCAAGATTCCTTTTGCTTTGCTTTAGCTACTTGGAAATTTCTTCTTTGTATTCTTCCCTTTCGCACATCATTTGTAGACCCCTTCATGTTTTGCTTGAATTTTTGGAAGACCTTCAATAGCTTTCCTTGCAAGTGGTAGTGCTCTGTAATGTACATGTGCAAGCCTTCTATGTCATAGTTCATTTGGATCTACTGTCTCATCGACCATAGCTTGTTCTGAATGGCCCTTCAACTTATATAAACCTCCTTCTTGTTCTCTAATCACTATTGCATCATCAATAGTCTTTCCTCTTGGCCACATGATGACTTAACCATCTATGAATGCAACCCTCATGCCTTTTACATCCAATGCCAATATGGATAGAAGATTCTTATTTAATCTTGGTACAAATAGAACATCCTTCATTTTTATAGACTTTCCAGAGTCTAGCTTGTAGGAGGATTCACCACTACCTTTTATTGGATATTGGTAGTCATCTCCTAGCTTCACCTTATGGGGTGAATTATGTTCGGATAGTTTCCTAAAGGATTCTTTGAAACATGTCATGTGTTTGGAAGCCCCACTGTCAATAACCCAATATTTTCTTCCATGAGTGACAGTTCCCGTGAGAGATAAAATCATAAAATATTCATCCTCGCTTGAAGAGTCTTCACTTTCTTGCTTTACTCTCTTCCTTAGAGGATCATCATCCTCAGCAGTGTGAGCATGATGTTTTATTTTGGAGTTCTTCTTCTTCTTGGATCCATTCTTATTCATGGGACAATGTCTAGCAAAGTGTCCTATTTCATCACATGTATAACATCTTAGTTTAGATGAACATTTTTTATGAGAATGATTACCTTGGTGATGATTGTTTTCCCTTCTTCCTTTCTTTGAGTGTACTGTGAGAGCTTGATCTTCATTTCCCATCTTTTATTCTCAAGCTGCTATCCAAGATTCTTCTTGAGAGAATTCTTCCCACAGTCTGTTGAACTTGACCAACTTCTTCCTAGCACAGATTCCTTGGATGAAAGAATCCCATGACCTAGGGAGGCCATTTAATGTTGTCATCACAACTTCTACATTCTCCACTTCTTCATCTACAGCTTCTAGTTGTTCTTTGATCTAGGAGAGCCTTGTGAAGTATGACTGGATGGTCTCCTCATTTTGGATCTTGACATTTTTCAGCTTGTTCCTTAGAGTCATCTTCCAATTGATGTTCTTCCCTTCAAATAGTTTGGTTAGGGCATCAAACATGGCTTTAGGTGTCTTGAGGGAGGACACCTATGGAATGAGGTGATCCTTGATGGAATCTACAATAATCCTCTTTCCCATAAACAACTTCTTCTTATGTAAGGCCTTGGCCTCATCTCCCTCTGGAACTAGAACCTCCTCATGGATGTAGGAGTCCAACTCATTCTCTTCCAGGAACAAGGAGATCCTATACTTCCAGGCTCAGAAGTTATTAGCTCCCTCAAGATTTTCATCAAGATTGGTATGATGAGATATCTTAACTGAGAACCTCAAATGGAAATACAAAATATTTAGATCTTACCAGGTCAAGATGTCAGATCTGGATTTGAAGCTGAAATCCTACAGTACTGGTTCAGGAGCAGATGATGGTTTTGATTTTCTGGAGTTCTTTCCAACCAAATGCTTTGAAATTGATCCCTAAATTTTATTTTGGGGAGGAGATCAATCCAGGCCTGGGCTCACTGAAAAATTCCACTTTTGTGAAAGGCCCTAATTTTCAGTAGCAGTGTTTGGTCCAAAATAGAAAAACCTCAGAATTGGATTATGCTTCGACAGAAAGATGTGCCCTAGGGAGGAGAGTTATTCCATCCTACTTTTGTTGAAAATATATGGAGAGATATCCACAAAATAGGAAGCCCTAGTTCCCGCAGCTACACAGTGTATTCTTCTCAGGTTAGCTCTGATTCCATGTTAGTTTTTCAACATTAAGCTAGAATATCATTAGGATCTTTGAACTGAGAGAACAACAAGCACAACAATCAAACACAAGAGACAATGAACAGAGTGTTTTTCCTTGGGGAAGCCATAAATGGAGAAAACCCCACAACTTCCTCTGAGATAGAATCAACACCAAAGTGAAACCCAAAAACAGTAAGACAATCTCCTAACAACAGTAAGCTCTTTCCTCTTGCCCCAGTGTCTTTCTCTTCTTCAACTATGTGCTATACTTGAGTGTGTATGAGATGTGTGGTAAATACAGAGTCCAACTCTCTATTTATTCTAATCCCGACATGACTAAAACCCTACTAAAGCCGACCTCACTAGGAGAGTCTAATAACCCTAGTGCCCTGGAACTGTGGAGACTTTAACCCTTAGACAATAGGAGGGTTACCCACAATATCTTGACAGGACTTGTTTACATTATTGATTCTCCTGATCAGAACATCAGGGCATGACATGACACAAGAACATCCCGGAATAAAAATTGGGTTACAATAGATGATAAATACAAGTGAATACATTCTGAAGTTACAATTTCATTAACAACTATCTTTGAGCACTGAAAAGTGCCATACGATGATGAGCAAGGGTGTAGTTCTGGGGCACTTCATCTCTGTTGATGGTATCTAGGTAGATCCATCCAAAATCTAGGTAATTGAAAACATACCCACTCTTGGAACACAAAAAGAGGTACATAGCTTCTTAGGGAATGCTGATTATTATAGAAGATTCATAGAATTTTTTTCCAAACTAGCTTCTCCTTTATTTACTCTGTTGATGAAGGATGTACAGTTTGACTGGAGTGATGCATGTCAAACAACATTCACTGAACTTAAGAAGAGGTTTTCTACAACTCCTATATTAAGGGGGGGCAAGTGGGCTCTTCCTTTCCATATCTCCTCAGATGCCTATGATACTGCCATTGGAGCAGTGTTGGGACAGCAGGAAGGTCATGCCCCATACTCAATTTACTATATAAGTAAAAACTGGGCCCTTGCTGAACTTAATTACATTGTCATAGAAAAAGAATTTTTATCCATTGTTTATTCCATCAATAAATTCAGACACTACATTACTAGATACCCCACTTTTGCGCATACTAACCATTCATCCATTAAGTACCTAATGAACAAACCTGTCACAAATGCTAGAGTAACTATATGGCTGTTATTGTTATAAGAATTTGACATTACAATTATTGACAGACCTAGGAAGGAAACTGTTGTTGCTGATTTTTTTATCTCAACTTACTAACAATGATGACAACTTTCTAGTTGAAGATTCCTTCCGAAATGAACATTTGTTTGCAGTTTCAGCTCATTCCCCTTGGTACGCAGATGTTTCTAACTATTTGGCTGCAGGAAAGTTTCCAACACATTTGTCAAATCAATAGAAAAGAAAAATTATTTCAACAAAGTGCCAGGTACTGCTGGATAGATGGGCATATTTTCTACACAGGTCCTAATATTGAGATCAGAAGATGTGTGAGGGAGAATGAAGTTTTCAGTATATTGGAGGATTTTCATGATGAGACCTATGGGGGATATTTTGCTGACAAAGAAACAGGTCATAAGGTATTACGAATGGGCTATTATTGGCCAACATTTTTCAGGGATGTAAAGAAGTATGTTCAGGCTTGTGATAGTTGTCAAAGAATGGGCCAACCTAACAAATTAGATGAGATGCCTCTTCAACCATAGTTGGTGGTTGAACCTTTTGATAGATGGGACCTTGATTTTGTTGGGCCTATCGACCCTCCCTCCAAGCAGAAAGTTTAAATCTTAGTTTGCACCGATTATATGACAAAATGGGTGGAGGTTGTAGCTTTGGTCAAGGCCAATGACCAGGTTGTAATATATTTCCTATGTGGGGAAATATTCACCTATTTTGGAGTACCCAAGGATATAGTTACAGATGGAGGACCGTATTTTGTGTCCCACAAACCGGAAGCCCTATTACATAAGTACCGCATTCAGCATGGGATAACTTCATCATACCATCCACATGCCAATGGCCAAGTGGAAAGTACCAACAAATTGATTGAATCTATCCTCAAAAAAATAGTCAGAAGCCATCACAAATACCAAGATGACAAACTTTGAGAGGCACTATGGGCATATCGCACCACTTGGCACAGCACTATGGGATTCTCCCCATATGACTTGATGTATGGTAAGAACGTTGTCTTTCCCATTGAATTTAAAATAAAAAATTTAAAGACAGCTATGGAGGTAAACTTAGACTTCAAAGAAGCTCAGCTAAATAGACTGAATCAATTAAATGAACTTGACAAGAAGCACACAACTGTTGTGTGTCAAACCACTTTAATTCAACAACAGTGATCTAAGTGGCATGATCGGTTCATAAAGAAGAAAGTATTATGTGAAGGATACTGGGAATTATTGTATGATTCTAGGTTCAATAGGGACTTTAAAGGTCAGTTGTGAACAAGATGGTTACGACCATACCAAATAGATAGGGTATTTGATAATGGCACAGTCCACCTAGTCACTATTGACAAAGATCGTATGCCATTGTTTGCTAATGGTCACAGGATGTGACTATATCACATGCCAATCTCAAGGGATGCATTTATCTTGCATGTCGCAGCTGATCTAGGACATCAATTAAAGCAAGAGCAGGGATTTATCTCTTCCCCTATAAATCTTTAAAAGACACTGTGATTTCCATAAAAGGACTTATACATAAATAAGTCGATGCTTTGTTTTATTTTTATTCTATTTTCTTTTACACTTGATTGGTTTTCTTTAAAGAATCTGTGCAGGAACTTAATTAAGGAGCATCGGTCATGACTGGGCCTAATTACTGTGAGCGCCCTAGTCTATTTTCTTATTTCAGAAGAGCTCCTTGAAAAAAATGAATGATGAATAGTTCAGTCACAGCTGTGACTCCGCCATATTTGTCCCATGCGTAGCTATGACTTTGCTAAAAATTTCCCATTCTTACCTATTTTCGCAGCTATGAATCCGCTACATTTGTCCTATTCTCCAGCTGTGACTATGCCAAATTCCACTGATTTCCCTATTTTTGCAGTTGTGACTCCACTACACTTGTCATATTCTCCAACTGCGACTTCGCCAAATTCCATGAATTTCCCTATTTTCACAGTTGTGAATTCGCTACATTTGTCATATTCTCCAGTTGCAACTCCTCCAGATTTATCCACAAAATGGTTGTGACTCCTCCAGATTCATCCACAAATCCTATCGTCCATGAATTTTCTGGGTTCTGACTCCATAGCTCCAATTATATTTCTGTCAAGCATGAAAATACAGCTCTTGACTCGTCGGGGGTAAGATCATAGCAACACGCATGCAATTATGTTTTAAATTGATGGTTGTGATGACATGCTGAACTATTATGGAAAGTCACAGTTTATCTCATATCACAAAGGTACGGATTCTGACCATCTATATGATTAGGTGTAAATAGGATTTGAAAAAATTAATCATGCTTTTCCTTTTTGTACCCGTCAATAAACTTGTACTCATTTAATTGTCAATCAGTATGTCCAAATGGGTATGTGAGCTTATCACACGATCATATCCTTTTTCCTAATCTATGCCAAATCTTTCCAATTATTCCTTTCCCATAACTGTAATAACTTTCCTAATTTATCCAACCTTGACCTCGACTTTGTTGTAACTTCCTGTGTTGTAACTTCCATTTTTGGGCCTATAATTTGCTGATTTAATACTAGAATTTAGAAGGAAAGATGATATGGGTATCCTTGCTCGACATGAACCTGTGGACAAAGGGGTTCTACCTAGAAACACCTAGGTTTTTTCCATTTTTGAAGCAGCTGGATGGACTGAGTACTTTCAATGCTTAAACAGTTTTTGTACGGAAAAAACTCTACAGTTTTCCCTAAATTTGACAGAAACCCATTTAGAAGTTAGAGGTCTATCCATAGAAGTCACAGAGGAAATTTTGGTCAAGCTTAATAGTCTACCTCGAGTAGGAAGGACCTGGTTTGGAAGAAGAACCCATAATGCAGCCACAGTACAGTATTTTGTGGGAGCTGATGAACAGGTTCGTCAAGGAAGGCGAGGGATAGCACTACAGTCATTGCCTCATCCTTGGAATGAAATGGTAGTCTTCCTGAAGAAGTACATCACCTATGAAGGTAGGTACCAAACTCTTTACTTCTTTGAGTCCCCCCTATTATCTCATCTACGCCACAAAGCTGTACTCAACATAGCATTTTATTTGTTTAAATCCCTACATTACATGGCAAGGTTTTTAAGATCATCCTGACACCCACTTTCTTCCCTTACCCATCATGGCTTCCTTAAACTACTTATCTTAAGGGCCTTAACATATCAGAACTAAACTTGGGCATAGTTTACTGCTCAGCCTCAGATAATTCAGGAACTTGCACAATTGGGTAGTGTTCCAATAAAGGAGGAAGATAGGGAACCTGCACAGTTGGGGGGCATAGCAGTAGAAAAGGAGGGTTGGAGTCCCTCCAATTCAGTTGGGGGGGAGATGAGACAGTGTCAGATCAGAACCAAAATAATCAAGAGGAAGGATTGGAAGAGGCTTCAACAACAACAAATCCTATGGAGGGAATAGCTATTATGGAAGCTCCAGCAGCATAAGCTCAAACTGGAGGAGCATTGGATGTTGTGATAGTGGAAGCGGAGGCTGTCAGAGCCACAATGATAGAATGATATGCATATTTTAGATATAATATATCAATTCTATGTGTAATTATGCTAATAAGAATCACAAGAAATAGATCTTGCTACTAAGAATTATCACAAGCATACAAAGGAAAAATAGAGAGAAGAAAAGAGACTAAATCACATGAATGAAGAGATGAATATTGGTGTGTATCCTTCCATTGAATAATGATGAATAATAGTGTACATAAATATTACATCCCTCATAGGAAAATCTAATTGTATGGAAACAACTCATAAATCTCAAAAAGGTCGACTTACCAAAATATAGCAAACCCCCATAGGTGGCTAAAGCACTTCCCAAATATATCAAGGACCTCATGAGTTGGAAAAAGCATAAGTTAGTTGTCAAGGAGATTAAAAAATCATGCTAATCCTAGAAAATGGAGAAAAACTAATGGAGGATGGGTTGGAAACAAAAGCTCCCAGTTTCCTAGTTGACTAGCTTTTATCTTATCCATAGAAAAGCAGGAAAAACAGAAAAATAAAAATAAAGCAGAATCTGCTGTAAAGTCCTATATACTAATTCTAGATGGTCAAAAGGTGGTCAATATCAACCCATAATTGGAAATAAATCATTCCTAGGATATATATGGCATGTATTGACTTTAAGGTGCAAGTGGATGCCAACTAATTAAGCTAGTGGGTGAATAATTAATCAAATAATGATTAATTATTTTATCCTAAGTTGTGAGTCGGTTTAATATATTCCAACACCCCCCTATGAGTCTAAATTTATGATGGTATGACAAAAAATATGGATTCATATGGACGCATATAGGGCCCAGCAACAAGGCTATGGTCACCCTTTAACAATTATTATGCCCAAAAAAGTGAGGAAAGAGGAAAAACCACATGGGGAAAATCCTCCCTCAAGATAGGACAAGGCACAAAATTTGAAATATGTCTTCAACATATCTTCATCTTCACTTTAATTAGCTTAATGAACTACTTCTAGATGAAGGACTTGCTGAAGATATCATGAACTCCATGATCATGCCCTGTAGTGTAGAACCTACAAGAAGGAAGAGGAGAGACTTCTTGCCATCTCATCAACTAATAAAGTAGGAGCATTAACTAAATGCCTCTTGCTACTGTTAAACTCTGATATGAAAACATAATCTGAAATGGAAAAGAGATCTGTGCATACTCCATTCCAAAGAGTACAAAAAATAAGGCAATTTATTTCACACCCAATTCCCTGAATAGATGGAAAATTGTGATGTGAATCACATGTCAATCTTCCAATCTGATGTAGCACCTGTATCGGATATGATATGAGGCTGATAAAAATATGATGTATAATAAATATTAGCATATGGAACAGTAAGGACAAAGGCTTCAATGGCTCCATGAGGATATAGGGCTAGACTAGGAAAATTATGAGCAACTGGGGAAAACTGATAAGTATAAAAATATGAATGATGGATGGGAATAATATCTGAACCATAAGGGTTTAGAACAGATCCAAAAATGTTTAATATCATTCCATATATGACTAAGGTCATGGATAACCAGCCACTGAAAGTTAGGAAAGACTTCAAATCATGTAAGATAAATATCATTGCATAAGAGACCAATGAGGAATCAATTAGTGAACTAGGGATTTGTATAGTCTTAGGATTATTCAAATATATGGTAGATGGTATGGATGGTGGTATGTTATGTGTATCAACCTGAAAATATGCTTCTAAATCAGAATCCACAGGATCACATATAAGCATATCAATAGACTCATGCGAATACACTGGTAATGAATCCTTTGTATGAAAGGAGGAAAGAATGAGATGTTCACAATCTTCAAGAAGCCTCTGAGTATTGATGCCAAGAACAAAGGAGGAGATGCTGAAGAAAATGAGATCAAGTAAGGTAAGTGGTATGACACAAAATAGGCTTGATTTGTCTAAGAAACCATCCTGGAAATTACCGGGTTGCACACGATCAATGAGAGAGGTATGCACAAGATGTGAAGAATCTGGCACATAGATCTCAAAATATAAGATAGGATATTTAGAGAATAATGAATGGGTTATAGGATCATAATCAATATCAGCAGCAGCTCCATATGTTACTTCTTTTTCATCAATAGTATCACAAGAAGAAAAATCACCTTCAAGAGACACAGAAAAAGATGGCTTTTCAATATTTGCTTCTTCATTAAAGGAGGAAGCATTCGAATCAAAGAGGGCAGCAGCAACATGAACTGTATGAAAAGATTATTCATCATGATCAACTTCATTAGAGAATGTAGAGGCCAATAAATCTTGAGAGAGAGAACAAGAGGAGATTCTAGGTTCGCTCCATGCTTCATCTTCAATTTCTTGCAAACCAAAAGCTTTGTCCAAAATTTTCCAAAGCTCAAATGGAAATTCAGTAGAATCTATGAGATGATATATATTTGGAGACATTCCCAAACACATAATTCCATAATATCTATCACAATTATTTAGCCAATCAATATTCTCTTCATAATACTCAGGTTCACTCAATGCACCAATGGAGACATCAAAGAGACATTGCCTCTTCAAGTATGCACTCATCTTTGGCTTCCAATCAGCATAGTTGAAAGGATATAGTAGAGGAAATTTTGAATCCATATAGAATTTTTTGATATGCTCTAGTAGATACTCTCTGCAACCTGCAAAACAAAATAGGAGAAAATCTTGTAAGCTAGACAAGCTCTTCTTCAGAGAGGGATAGGAGACTGGAAGTGCTCCTCAACTCTATAGAACTTGATCAACCTTGTAGCTCTAATACCATGTATAAATAATAGATCAATTCTTTGTGCAATGATTCTAATAAGAAGCAAAAGAAATAGATCTTGCTACTAAGAATTATCACAAGCATACACAGGAAAAATAGAGAGAAGAAAAGAGACTGAACCACATGAATGAAGAGATGAATATTGGTGTGTATCCTTCCATTGAATAATGATGAATAATAGTGTACATAAATAGTACATCTCTCAGAGGAAAATTGAATTGTATGGAAACAACTCATAAAGCTCAAAAAGGCTAACTTACCAAAATATAGCAAACCCCCATAGGTGGCCAAAGCACTTCCCAAATCTATCAAGGACCTCACGAGTTGGAAAAATCATGATGAGTTGTCAAGGAGATGAAAAAAACATGATAATCCTAGAAAATGGAGAAGAAATAATGGAGGATGGGTTGGAAACAAAAGCTCCCAGTTTCCTAGTTGACTAGCTTTTATCTTATCCATATAAAAGCAAGAAAAGCAGAAAAAGCAGTATAAAGAAGAACCTGTTGTAAAGTCCTGTATACTAATTCTGGATGGTCAAAAGGTGGTCAAGATCAACCCAGAATTGGAAATAAATAATTCCTAGGATACAGATGGCATGTATTGACTTTAAAGTTCAAGTGGATGCCAATTAATTAAGCTAGTGGGTGAATAATTAATCAAATAATGATTAATTATTTTATCCTAAGTTGTGAATGGATTTAATATATTCCAACACATATATATTTACCATTGAATCCTCTCCTTAATGGAGGGGAACTTTAATGGAAGAATATATTGAGATGGAAAACACAAGGGGACTTGCTGAAATGGGAGATATTCCTTCTACATTAATTGCAGAGTTAGAAACCCATGTACCATAGAGGAAGAGAAGAAGATCAAAAGAAGAAGTAAAGGCATCACGAGTGCTAAACAGAAGGAGAACCAGATCCATCACAATGGAATAAAAAGCACGTGAAACATGGGAAAGCATTGAATCAAACATTGAATTTCCCATTTTGATACCCCGGTCAAATGCTGCTCCACAAGAACCTGCTGCAGAAGAACCTCAAATTGAGGGACTTTTGTATGAAAATGGTATGCTGAAGGAAGAAGTCCAAGAGCTTCAGAAGGAATTGGAAATTTGGAAGGAAGCATGCAAGAAACGTGTTGAGAAAAGGCTGCACACATTTGTAGAAGTTGCAGACCAATTGGAAGGATCACCTCCTATTGAGGAAGGTGATGAGCTAGATGAAGTGGTTTGTTTAAGGTATGGTGAAATTTTGACCAATCATGATATAAAGTTATAGTGTGGGAATTTGTGGCACAAAAACCATCACAAGAAATTGAATAAGAAAAAAAATCACCTACGGTGGAGCCAAAGGGAGAAGATGAACCACAGTTTGAGATGATCCTTGATCTAGAATTAGGGGAAGATGAGAAAATGCAATCCTAGCTATCAGGGGGGGAAGAAGTAGTCCTGGCCCAGTCTAATGCAGGGGATATTGAATTCACTCAATATCAACCTTAGTAGTTGGAATAAGTTGGAAGACAAGGTGTTGTTACACAAGAACCAACACCCTCAAAAACTCTTGTTGAGGTTTCCACTCAAATGGAAGCAGTTGAGCCAGAGGTTGATACATAGCATGATCACAACCTAGAGGACCTCAAGGAAACTCCAAAATAGTATCAAGACACAAAACTGATCCAGGAAGAAGTTCAATAGGAAGAGGATGTTGTTACACAAGAACCAACATCCCCAAAATTTTCTATCGAAAACATAGTGCAGACTGAATTTTGTTGGGATGAGATTCAAAAGAGAGATACTGCTACACAAGAACTAGTATTCCTAAAATCATTTTTTGAAGCAGCCACATAGAAATAGGTTGCTACAATATTGATGAAAAAATATGGTACTACACAAAACCAACATTTTCAATAACCTTTGTTGAAGCAGCAACATAGACAGAGATTATTGTAGCACTAATGGAGAAGGATGATGTCACACAAGAACTAGCATCCCCAAAATTGATTACTGAAGTAGCTATACATGCAAATACTACAACAACATTGAGAAAATATGAGGTTGTTACACTCCCAATTCAAAGTGAGAAGGCTGAAACATCGGGTGATAAGGTAGGAATGTAAATTCTTCAAGAAATTGTTTCAGATTTTGATGATGAAAAGAATGCAGAGCTCTCATTATTGAAGGTGAAAGTAAAGGAGTGGAAAGATCATGTGGATCAATTTCAGGCGGGAATGGTTCCTCTTGTTAAGCACAGAAAAAATATTAAGTAATTGAGGGAGAAATGGGTAGAGGAGCTAATTTTTCAAAGGTTTCATAGGAGGTACAAAATGAGTTGAAGGAATTGAAGAAAATCAATTCCATGCAGAAGGAGAAAGATCAACTGTACACCCTCTTATAGGAATTCATGAGTTTCATAGCTCCATCTCCCTCCTATCTAGTATTCTTATATGAACAATTAAATTTGTTTAAATTAAAATCCTTAAAGGAAGGGAGACCTCATCAATTGACACCTTTTGCCCAGTTTTTGAAGATATTTATGGAAAGCAGCTTCACTGAGCAGAACCTGCTATGTTAATTTTCTTTGCATGAGATGGCCTGCCCTATGGACCTTCATTCTAACCCTGCTCCATAATTAGGAGATGTTCATTTGAGGGCATTTTTCTCTTTTGTCAACAATCATGTTCAGTGGGAGAGGGCCTTTCAGGAAATCTCTCAGAGTGAGGCTAACTCCAATATTTGGATTCGGAGTGAACCTCAATCTCCTTGGCTTCTCCTTACTTTCCAGGAAAAGAGGCTAGCATCTCCCATGAAAACCTAGTAGCTGATTGAACTACAAGAAAAGTTCATCTCTACTTGTGTTGACCAGATTTCTAAACAACATCATCTGGCTCTGGAAGGAAGTAAGCATAGATGGCAGACTTATTCTTTAGCCTTAAATAAAAGGGACCCTTATTGTTTTAAAACTTTAAGCAGGTGCTCCCTAGGATCAAACGATATGTTGACTATATGAAGAAGTGTGGAGTTCATTGATTGGGACTTAAATTTAAGTTTCCACTCATTTGGTGGCTATCAAGGCCATACACGGATGATTTTTCATTAACTAAGGCAGAGGAGAAGCAGTGCTGGAAATACTAGGTTGCATGTAAGGGATATCTGGATCGGTGTGAACCACCTGAACTCTCATACAAGTTTTCCTCTATCCAAAAATAAGGTACAGTTCGAGGTTCAAATTCAAATTAGTGGAATTTGTTGCATGAGGACATGCAACTGGATAGTTGAGGGGAGATGTTGGGTCCTAGAATAGCCCTTTTTTACCACACCCATTAGATCCTTTTTTCCTTTCCCTATTTCACTTTACACACCAGAGAGATGTCGCTCCCTCACATTGATCTTAAATATTTACAGGTATGATTAATTCTTGTTTTATTATATTAATGCCTAATATTGTTATGGTTAGAACTCTATCTCTTGAATTATGCTAACATGTCACGATTTCATAAATATAGTTCAAGTTTTGAGGAGCACAGGTGTAGCAGCCCATGGGGTTTGAAAGGGGAAACGAGCATTCAATACCATTTTTTACCTACCAGTCCTAACTCCACACACTTGACACAACATAGTTCATCATTCCACATGGTAGCTGCAACAGACTTGGTAGCAACAGACTTAGCTGCAACAGCACATCACTGCTTAAGGCGTAGCTGTAACAGACATGATATATCATATTTAATTGGTTATATCTATTCACTAAAAACTCAAGAAACAAGGTTCCCTGTATTCTCTACTTCCATTCAATTTCACTCACAACAGTAACAAGGAATCTTGAAGATCGTAGATCTTCATGGCTGCCCGATATTAATGGTTGAAGGTTATGATTGTTCATGTATAAATATGGGGAGGCATTATGAGCCAAGGGTTGGTTGATTATTGATCAGACTGTGTAAGCTGTGACAGTGAGTTGTACTTGTAATTCATCATTTTAATATAAAGAGTAGGATTCTTTAGACTTCTGCCTTTTAATTTGTGCTGGTCCTAGCGTCTCTGGTCGAAGGCTGGTCCTTCCTTCCCACAGAGATAACCGAGTTAATTAGATGCTTTGATTATTTTGTTTTGTGGAGTGGAAATTACAGTAGATGCATTATTTACAATTAGATACAATAGTAATGGTTAATCATTGTGTTTCCTTTGATAGTCAATGTTTGTATTCCTCTTAAGCTCCAGCAGTGTGGTGTGACAATCAACTATGCAAATTAGTTTCTATTATGCATGTGTTCCAATAACTGTTACAGTTAAGCTCAGCTCTAGTTCCTTTTAATTAATTTTCTTTCTTAGATTCGCTACTTCAGTCAGATTATAGTTTAGAGTTTGTTTGGTTCAATTACTATTGTTTCCAATTCTTAGATTAGTTTAATTAAACTGGTTATTATCAATTCACACATAGTCTGGTAAGGTTAGGATTTAACTTCTTGCAAAAGTAAGTCTAGTTATCTATTTCTATATTTGTTAATTGCTGGATTGATATTGTAGGAAAGTAATTGCATTTTTGAATTCTTAGGTGGGTAATTTATATTAGGTTATCTATGAGAGGATTTTGACTGAGAATATAGGTAGGACAGTTAATCTTTCATTCATTCAATCAGCTACTTAGTGTTTATGCACACACAGTGTGAATTATCTTTGAAATAAAAAGACTTCCCTGGTTCGACAATTTATATTGAGCATTTTGTATGTTAGTTGTAATTAACTAGCATATAGGGTGACCAACAAGAAGCAACATAAATCTTGAAATGATAGGAACCTCAAGAGTAACACCTTGTAACCTAGTGTACTAGTGCTAACGTATGACAATAAGTTTATGAAGCATCCAGGAAATATTAGGATGAGATGTTTTGGTCCATTCAGGATCTTGTTCATCATTGAGGTCACTGTAGAAAATATTTCAACCCTGGAAGGGATTCACTAATGGAATTCATCTAAAGTTGTACTATGCACCACAGGGGAAACAAATTTTGTAAGTTTGTGTCATCTATAAAAGCATTTAGAATAGGTTAGAGTCTAGCATTCAGTAGTAATCATGAAGGGATTAGAGCCAAATACTGTAATAGTCAAGTTAATAATAATTACGTGCAAGTAGATCTAGCACAAAACGTTAGTAAGTGTGTAATGTTCCATGAATAGAAGATAGGCACACCAAACAAAATATATATAAAAAGCACGGACTAGTTTATTTTAAACTTGCAACAATCACTATCAAAATTTACCCAATACTCCCCAAACTTGATACTGAGGTCTACTTTTAGGTTTAGATCACTTAATAGTATCCTATTTAGGATCCAAATTTCAAGATTTTCACTTTTATTGGGCTACTTAACACTTTGTACAACCCTTCGTCCAAACCAAAGAATCAAAGATAATAACATCAATATTTATGTGGAACCCAAAGGATTCTGGTGAAAACTATAAATGGATGGCCTAGTCTAAGTCCCAACCTTGTGATCAAACACTAAATTATCATATTTCACCCAATCAGATAAGATTTGGGAGCATAGAGAGAGAATTATAATCGTAGGATTGCACACTAGGGAGATTTCCAATCAAAATTTAAGAACACCTGAGGGTCACGAATATTCAAATTAAGACTTGGGATGAATTCAAATTGACCTTAGTTAATAGTCACAACTATGTAAATCAAATTCATGGAGAAAAGGACATATAACCAATTTAATTCCTTAAACTAGTTAAATTTCATTTAAATCAAGAGCGGGGTAAGAAAATTCATATGAAATCCAAATATTTGCATAATTAAAATTTATAAATGGTATTAAATGTTCCATAGAATAGAAATTGAATCAAAATTGTTCCAAGAATCCTTCCATGCAGTCTTGATATATTACATCATTCAGTATATCAAACATCCAATGAAAAGAGCATCAAATTCTTTGAATTCAAACCACTTTACAAATACTCTTATTTAAACTTTAAGATTATACCTGTAACATCATAAATACCTACAAATAACTCACTTAGATAGTCTATATTCCTTATCCTCAATCTCTAACTGAATATTCAACTAGCTCAATGACCAGAGGGCCGTATATCTTAGATGGTGACAAGGGGCACATCTCCCAAGTCTCTTGAAAGATTAAACCTCTCAAATCCAACAATACAAATTAACAAAATATGTGAATGGTTTTCTTTGTATCCATTTTATAAACTTGTTATATTCTTGGATCAACTATATGGCTTGTGGACCCCCAAACCTCAACCAATGTGCCTTCCTTAGTCAAATTGGCAATTGCAGCTTTGTGCATCTCTTTGTTAGAACATTATTCCACCTAGGAGCATAGTCTTAATCATTCTTAACTATTATAGATGGTCCAAACCATGTTCTATGATGTTTACCTAAGGTTTCTGGGGGTTTTAGACCATTAATGACCATGGATGCCCTTAGTTTGGTCAACCATGAGATAAGGAGCTTGATTTATGACCATGTGGTCCCTAGGGGCACTCCCGTTCCTTGATTTTTGGATATGGGTTTGACCATGGTCACTCATGCATTGTATTTGGGTGTTTTTTCCTCTTTTGGTCCTTTTGGACTACCTAGAGCCACTACCACACCATAATTCACTCCACCACACCTGGGACACCTTCATTTATGACCACCCATACCATCCCAATTCTCACATTAGACATCTGTGACTATTTTAGGTGGTTTGGGAGTCTATTGGTTAACCAAGGGGGGTTTTGAGGTCCAATGTAAGCCTACAACATGTACATCATTGGATTGCCTCTGAAGGATAACTATTTTCTCCTATTCTATTATAATAATGATATGAACATGTTTACATGTTGGAATATAATAGAAACTTCAATTATTGGCATCATTTGTTAGTGTTAGTTTGCCTCTTTTACACTATTTTGTTCTTTCTTTGTCAAATTCTTACATTGTGAGGATTCTCTTAGATTGTTTATCTTGCTATGAATCAGAATTTTACATGGTGTAAGAGAACAGGGATGTTCTAATTGAATCCATAGATTTCAAATTAGAAATCTAGGGTTTCCTTCTGAGGATTAAGTGTTTGCATTGCAAGTTATTGAATGGTTATTTGTCACCTAATTCTAAGAAACAAATGGCGTAGTCTCGTGTCACCTTGCTCACTCCATTCAAGAACTCTGAGTGAAAGGTTGAGATGGTAATACATATGATATTTAGGGGTCTCTATAGAGTTGTCATGGGGACAACAAATGAGTTGAACTCAATTGTTGAGAAGTACAAGTTTTTTAATAGGATGGATGAAGCTTTTGGGATGTTATTTCCTAGTATCTCAAGAGACCTCTTGTTTCATGTTGAAATTATCACAAGTATGAATGAAGTGTATATCAATATTGGGTCACTATTTGGGAATACTAATGAACTAAGGTGCCATCAACTTGAGAATGAGTTGATCTCCTTGCTCCCAACCCATTTTGAGGCAATCCAAGGCTTCTTCACAAATTTCAAATCCTTGGTTCATCAAATGAAGAAGTGTGGCATTGAAAAAAGGAAGAGAATATGATTTTTTCCATACTTTCGAATCTAGGGTCTAAATACTCTGTTTTGTTTTACATTTCACTCAGGAAAGCTCACAATTTGAAATTGGAGGATGTCATCTTTGATATATTTCATGGAGTCTATAACTTAGAACAAGACAAGTTGGTTCAAATGGGTACTATAAAACCTACCAAGGACCAAGTTCTTGAATCAAGTGATTCAAAGCATGAAAAGGGAAAGATAAATCCCAAAAATTCAAAGTAGCAAGAGAGGAAGAAGGAAAAAGAGAAGCCCAAACCCTATCAAGGACAAAGGGAAGAAGTAAGAGAAATCAAAATTCACTTGTTGTCACAAGGTTTGGATCCCTAAGAGTGTATGCATGAATAAAACCATTGACATGATGATGCAACTCCTTAAGAATAAAAATATCCCTCTTCCAAATGGAGAAAAGAACAACGATGGTGGTTCAAATTCTTGAAAAAAAGGAGAGATTTCATGCATTGGTGGCTAGTACTTGTTACGGAGATAAATTCCTATGGCTTGGGGTACCACAACAGACAGCTTTGACTCTAGAAATCAATCTTTCCCAATATGCAATAGAAATAAAATGTCTAACACTAAAGGATCAGACCTCATACCTTATTCCGGATGGTTGAAGTAGATCCCTGTTGAGCTTTCCAATCTTCAGCTTGAATTGATATAATACTTCCTCAACAACAAGTAAACAATACAAGAATACTATATATCATGGTGTTAGATCTATTCTAGCATATATAATCAATAATGTAAAAGCATTTGACATATTCCAATGGATACAATATTCACTCAAATACACATCATTGGACAGGAAAAGATAGTTCTTATTAATATAAATCAGAGATTACAAGATAGATACAACCTCTGACAGCACGTCTACGAATCAGAGAAACTGAATCCCCCACTTGGTCCTCCACCACCTCAATCCTCCATCTCATGATAGCAAGCTCACTAGCAAAAGGCAAGCTTGGGAAGAACAAAAAAGTGCTCCAAAGGGACAAAGGGATGCAGACTCAAGTATAAATTCTGGCAACAATGGACTATAGTTTCTTTGCTTTCAATATCTCTATATGCCTTCAATGTACCAAGGGGTTCCTTATATAGCTTCATAAGGGATAATGAATGGTCGAATCTGAGCGATCTCAAGGCATATGGAAGGCCAGGAGTCGAATGAGTCAGATCCATGTCAAGGAAAACTCCAAAAGGATTTGGATTATGCACACATCCCGATGTATGCGGTTATATGGGTCAAACCCGTGTATGTACACGGTTATCGGGTAAAAATCCGCGTATATCATTTTTCATATAGTTTTCGGGATGATCAAGGAAACATCAAAGGATAAAAGATGGTCCATGGGGTCTAAAGAGTCTGCAACGGGATAGGAGAAGGCCATACAGAGTGTGATTCACCTAGAGTGGCGAAATCTGCTATAACAGTACTTATGGATCTTCCTCCTTCATCATAGATACAAGTCCCTCAAGGAACATGGATTTTGTAGAAGAAACATTCTCTACTCTCCATACATACAGTGGTACATCCATCCATATGGGAGATGACTCAAAGATCTTAGTGTTATAGCTGATTTTACCACACATGGTTGATCACATATTCATGGCATTCCCTCTCCCTCTACACACTCTTTGGACCCCATGGACTAATATTATACTTTGATGTTTCAAAGATCATCCAAAAAAAACACTTGTTTATTGCTGTACGTGACTTTTTATCCCATACTTGTGTATATACGCGGATATTGACCTCAAACCCGCATATATCAGGATGTGTGGATAAGTCCAAATATTTTTGTTGTTTTCCTTGATGTGTGTCTGAACCACTTGACTCTTGGCCTTCCATATGCCTCGAGATCACTCATATTTGACCCTCCATTACCCCTTTGGAGTGATATATAAGGAACCCCTTGGATACATTGAAGGAGGAGGAATTGAAGAGAAAGGAAACTATTGTTAGGATTATTAATCCTCCCTTTTCCAATTTGGTCATAAGTCTAAATCGAGAGTCATGTCTAAATCGGGAGTCTATCCAATCTATTTTTAGTCACTAGCACCATTAGGTCGACTTGGCCTAATTGGGGCACATGTTCTAGTTAATAAAGTGTGGGGAACACTAATTGAGGCCTACTTCCATTGATTTCACTTGCATGCATCAGTTTGGGAGCCTCTTATATCAATTCCTACAATTTAGGAGCCACTGGGAGAGCTAACACCAACCTTCAGCAATTGAGTTCAGTTAGTGACTAGTCAAGCTGAGTTAGGAGTCAATTACATTCAATTCTAGTCCTCTACATTCACTGAGCGCTAGGTTTGCATGGCTTCATGCAGGAGAGGCACATGTATCACCTACCATAGTCAGTTAGCCTCAGTCAACACTGAAGTAGACACTTTAGTTCTGTTTTAGAACTCCATTGAACTCTGGTAATGGTTTAGACAAGGTCAGTTAACTATTGAGTCCTCTGACAGTGATTTAGACAAGGTCTAAAGTTACCTACAGTCAAGTAGATTCTAATCAATTCGAATTTCCTCATGTAGATTCGAATTGAATGTGGCTATTTAAACCATTGTACTTCATTGTAATTATTATCGAATTAATCTTTGATTAATGAAAATCATTCACAGCTGCAAGCCATTTTTGCATTGTTTCATTCTTCAATAACTGAGTAAATTGTGTGATATATCTTGTGATTTGTGTGTTTTTCCACATATCTATGTGCTCAATTTAATATGGTATCAGAGCCTCGGTGAACAAGGCACTTCTCCTCCTCATATCTCCTACTGAATCATTTTTGAGCAAAATTACTCCTTCCATCTCTGTACCAAAAGCAGAAGGTTTACCACTTAATACCCCAAGTTAAGGAATTGTTGATCAATATTGCTTGATCAACTATGTTGGGTGTGATGAAAAACTGAAATGTGCATTTTTTCAACCTTATGGTGCCCCTATTGTGTTTTTTGTAGGTACAAATTCCAATGGCTTCATCAGTTACTCTTCCCACCCTATTCACAAACTATTCAGAATGGAAGATGATGATGATTGCATCTCTGAAGAGACAAAATATCTATGAGGTGTCTATTGTACTTGGTGAAGAGTCCTTTGGTAGAAAGGATGACTGGCTAAATGAATGTGATGCAGCTTATGGAACAATGTATATGGCCATTTCTCCTAGCATTGGCTACCTCAAAAGATCTGTTAGAAACCCAAAGGATCTCTAGAAAATATTGGACAGAGCCTTTGGAATGATTGATGAGGATCATAATAGAAATTTGGAGAGCACATCCAGCAACATAAGCATCCATGATCCAAAAATATTGGCCTCCACTCTCTCTGATGAAGTTGTTCAAGATGAAGAAGAAGCAAAAGCTTCTACACAATCAATTTGAATTGAAGACAGTCTCCTTGCAGTGACTCCTTCTCCCAATGCTCCAGAAGTTTATGAGATATCTGATATATTATCTCCTCATATGGATGAAATATAAGAAGACAATTGAATCTCTGATATTGAATAAAAATACTACTGTACTTCCATGCAAACATTCACCGGTGATTTTCCTTTGAATTCTATGAAAAAATTGTCAGTAATTGCTTTCGAAAGTGAAGAGAAATTTGATTTTTCTCCATCTAATGTTGCTGCTGGTGTGAAAAAATGTAATAAATTGGATATTTTTGAATAAATACCAGATTACCAAAGTGATCCATTCACTCCCCTTGATATAGATCTTCCAGCAAATTCATGCAGGATTGCATGTACCAAAATTCAGAATTTTGAAGAAGAAGAAAGATGTGCATCCATCAACTCGGTTGACCATTTCTTTGGATCTGATATTAAAATTATGGGATATAATATGATATTATTTAGATATTATATTATATTTATTGGTTTAATATTTCAAATTCATAACCTTTCAGTACTGCTTGTAGTTGTTCTCATCAACGGTGTGAAGAAACAAGTACCGCAAGTCTCCTACAAAATTGTTGCTGGGGATTGGATTTCATTTCACAGTTTTGGATCTGTCGTGAACCTATTTAGATCTGATTTAATTTCTGATATGATATTATTTGGTTCGTATTTTAAAATCCAAGATATTTCAGTCATGCTTGTAGCTACTCTCACCAATTCCGCTGTGAAAAATCAAGTACCGCAATTCTTCCTCAAAATTGTTGCTCGGGATTTGGTGTTAGTTTCCTCTTATGAGGTTGCTGATATTTTATTTTTTGATTCATTAGTTATTTTAGAAGCTATGTCATACTATGGAGCTCAATCATACACTCTCAATAGTCCTAGTGCTTCTCGACAATTGATCACATGCTCATGTCCTCACAGAACTGGTAAAGAGGAAGATTTTCTGCATCTGCCTGGACACTTGCTCCTAACACTTGGGGCTGTTCTTACCACTCATGGTTTTCTGTTCATGGCTGAAACATATAAGTTTATTAATTTTTTATCACATGTTCTAAATCCTCGAGAACCTTTTCTCATTTATCAGTTGACTTGAGTTGCTCTACATGGGTCCAGTCTTCATCCGACAGCTGTCTATATTTCTAATTTAGTTGAGCATGTCATTCTTCTTCCAAAGAGGAAGATTCCTCTAGACATAATGATGGATAGGTTCACATGATAGGCCCCAGGATAGCTATGAACAGAAGAACCATATTGATCCTAATTCTACCTACTTAATTAGAGGCGAGGCTTTTTTCCCATGAGGTTTTTTCCCCAACTCCTTGTATTGAGCAGTTACTTTACTTTACTTGATGTAATGGGGCACCTATGGTATTAGTTACCAGGGTCCATATATTTTCCAAGTTAGCATTCAGGGGGGGGTGTTAGGATTATTAATCCTCCCCTTTTCAATTTGGTCATAAGTCTAAATCGAGAGTCATGTCTAAATCGGGAGTCCATCCAGTCTATTTTTAGTCACTAGCAGCATTGGGTCCACTTGGCCCAATTAGAGCACATGTTCCAGTTACTAAAGTGTGGGGAACAATAATTGAGTCCTACTTCTATTGATTTCACTTGCATGCATCAGTTTGGGAGCCTCCTAGATCAATTCCTACAATTTAGGAGCGACTGGGAGTGCTGACACCAACCTTCAGCAGTTGAGTTCAGTTAGTGACTAGTCAAGCTGAGTTAGGAGTCAGTTACATTCAATTCTAGTCCTCTACATTCAGTTAGCACTAGGTTTGCATGGCTGCATGCAGGAGGGGTGGATTTATCACCTACCACAGTCAGTTAGCCTCATTCAACACTGAAGTAGACACTTGAGTTGTGTTTTAGAACTCTGTTGAACTCCAGTAATGGTTTAGATAAGGTTAGTTAATTATTGAGTCCTCCGACGGTGATTTAGACAAGGTCTTAGGTTACCTACAATTAAGTAGAGTCTAATCAATTCAAATTTCCTCATGTGGATTCGAATTGCATGTCACTATTTAATCCATTGTACTTCATTGTAATTAATATCTAATTACTCTTCGATTAATGAAAAGCATTCACAGCTGCAAGCCATTTTTGCACTGTTTCATTCTTCAATAAATGAGTAAATTGTGTGATCTATATTGTGAGTTGTCTGTTTGTCCACAGATCTATGTGCTCAATTTAATAACTATAGTCCATTGTTGTCGTAGCTTGATTATACTTGAGTTTGCATCCCTTTGACCCTTTGGAGCACTTTGTGTTTTTCCCAAGCTTGCCTTTGCTTGTGAGCTTGCTATCAAGAGACGAACGATTGAGATGGTGGAGGCCCAGGTGGAGGACTCAGTTTCTCGGGTTCACATACGTGCTGACAGAGGTTGTCACTTGTGTAATCTCCGATTTGATTAATAGAAATATCTTTTCCTGTCCAATAATGTGCATTGGAATGAATATTGAATCCATGGATATCTTTAATTGCTTATACATTGTTGATTATATATGGTAGAATAGGTATAACATGATATTATATAGCATGCTTGTCTTGTTTGTTGTTGTTGAGAGAAAATTACTAGCGCAAGCGAGATTGGAAAAAGCTCAACAAAGATCTACTTCAACCATCTAGAATAAGGTATGATTTGAGATCCTTTAGTGTTAGATGTTTGGTTTCTATTGTATATTGGGAAGGGATTGATTTTTGTGGTCTATCTATCTATTGTGGTATATCCCAAGCCATAGGAAGTTTCTCTCCGTAACAGTTAGTGAAGGGAATTGGTAGGATCAATGTAGGCAATCGGTACTTCAAGAATGTGTGATTTGTGCCAGATATTGCAACAAATATACTATTGTCTACAAAATGACCAACACTGATTCATCGAAGAGAGTAACATTCACTCAATAAGAGGTGAAAATTTATTAATTTTCCAGTAGAAATTGGTTACAGCGGGGGTTGCAGATCATGAGTCAAGGATGTACAAGCTTTCACACTTTATTACTTACTTCTCAAAAAATTCCCTTTTGTCACATGCTGATTAGATCATTAGGATATGTAATGAGAGGTTTGGACACCTCAACTACATATATATTCAATATTTTATCAAAGAAAGGATGGTTGAAGGACTTCCAAGAATCAAATTCTCCAAAGGAACATGGAAGGGATGCATTGCTAGGAATCATGCAGAGCGCAAGTATGACAAGGGGAAGGAAGGAAGGGTTGTTCAAGTCCTCGAATTGATCCATTCAAATATGATGGGACATATTTCCACACCCTGATATGGAAACTCAAGGTATTTCTTAGAATTCATTGATTGTTTTTCAAGATATTGTTGGTTGTTTTGCTCAGGTTGAAGCCTGAAGTATTCGAAATATTCAAATATTTCAAAGCTTTGGTTGATACAATTAGTGGGAAGAAGATAAAGGTCTTAAAAAATGAAAATGGGAAGGAATATTTCAATAAGAACCTACAAAATCTATGTGAATAGAATGGCATTCAAATGCAACATTTAGTACCCTACAAAACACAAAAAAATGGTGTGGAAGAGCGCAAGAATACAACATTGAAGGATATAATCGCTTGGATGTTGGAGGCTAAGTCTCTATCTCCTAAGCTATGGGATAAATACATAAATTGTGTTGCATATGTTCAAAACATAGTTCCACACAAATCCTTGTAATACTAAACTCCATTTCAGTCTTAGGGAGGACAAAAGCTTGATGTGTCTCACCTTAGGGTGTTTGGATCAAAAGCATGGGGTACGATACCTCCTGAGAAGAGAAAATCCTTGCAACCCCAAAGCAAGGAATCCATAATCATTGGATATTTTTAATATGAAAATGGATACAATCTCTTTGATCCCTCATCTTAGAAAATTTTCATTGAGATGATTGTTCAGTTCGAGGACTAGAAGAGGGGGAAGAGGGGGAATGCTCACATATTCTGCTCAATGATGATGTAAGTGATGTTTCCATTTATAATTTATTTATTATGATATGGAATATGAGTATAATGACATACATTCAAATTATTACTTTTCAACAAGGCCTAAATGTGTTGAAAAAACCATACAAGCAGTTGGTGATCTTACAGGGGATCACCAGACACTAAGAAGACTAGATCTCAATTTCACAATTCTTTATCCACTTGTGATTAGAATATTTTTAAGAGGTGATTTTTTATGGTTGGATATAATATATAGTCATATGAATAAGAATCACATGAACCAACATGGAAATCATCCATTCAATAAGAGTTAAAATCTTTGCAAGACAATGAAACTTGCGAGTTGGTTCCTCTTCCCTCCAAGAGGAAACTAGTGAAAGGTAAGTGCGTGTATAGGACCAGAATGGATGTTGATGGTTATAAATTAAAATATAATTCCATATTTGTTTCCAATGGATTCTCTCAATTCCATGGAGTTGAATATACTAATACATTTTCATAGCTGGCAAAGATGCACTCAATCAGGCTAGTTTTGGCCATTGTTGCATCCAAACGATGGGAAATGCACCATATGGATGTGAAGAATGAATTTTTTCATGGTGACCTTCATGAGGATATTTATTTGTATCATATTGAAGGTTTTGTACATTATCCTTCACTTTTTTGTAGGTTGAAGAAGTCTCTTTATGGCCTCAAACTAGCTCCTAGAGATTGGTATGCCAAGATGGACAACATCCTTCTCTCACAAGGATTTGGAAGATGCAAATGTGATCCTAATATGTATTTGCAGAATTTATATGAAATAATTGTACTATGTGTTTGTTACGGAGAAAAATTCCTATGGATTGGGGTGTACCACAACAGACAGAGAAACCACAGAAATCAATCCCTTCCCAATATGCAACAGAAATACTACATCTACACTAAAGGATATTGAAACATACCTTATTTCAGATGGTCGTAGTAGATGCCCGTTGAGGTTTTTCCAATCCCGCTTGTGTTATCAATTTACTCTCAACAACAGTAAATAAAGAAAGCATGCTATATAATATAGTGTTAGGCCTACTCTAGCATATATCATAAATAATGCATAAGCAATTAAACACATCCATGGATTCAATATTCATTTAAATGCACATCATTGGACAGGAAAAGATATTTCTATTAAGTAAATCAGAGATTCCACAAGTGACAACCTCTATCGGCATGTCTGTGAACCAAAGAAACTGAGTCCTCCACCTGGTTTTCCACCACCTCAATCCTTCATCTCTCGATAGCAAGATCACAAGCAAAGGAAAGCTTGGGAAGAACACAAAGTGCTCCAAGGGACAAAGGGATGCAGACCTCAAGTATAATCAAGCTATGGCAACAATGGGCTATAGTTTTCTTGCTCTCTAATTCCTCTCTTTCAATGTATCCAAAGCGTTCCTTATATAGTGCTTCAATGGGGTAATGGAAGGTCAAATCCAAGTGATCTCGAGGCATATGGAAGGCCAAGAGACAAGTGACTCAGATCCACATCAAGGAAAACTCCAAATATATTTGGCCTTTTGCACACATCTCGATGTATGCAGGTTTAAGGGTAATATCCACGTATATACGCGAGAAAAGGATTAAAAGTCATGTACAACAAATAATAGATGTTTTTAGGGATGATCTTGGAAACATCAAAGGTACAAAAATAGTCCATGGTTTCCAAAGAGTCTACAGAGGGACAAGGAAGGCCATAAAAGTGTGATCAACCATGTGTGGTAAAATAAGTTGTAGCAGATGCCCCCTAATGTGTGAGGTGAGAGGGGTAACATGATGGCCAAAATACATTATAAATCCATCCCGAAAGTGGAGTGATGAAGAACCAGGTGGAAGAACTAGAAATCCAACCTTATAGTACAATAATCAATCTCTGCATATGACTGCAAATAAATATAGCAATCCTAGATACATAAGAGTACAATGGCCATGAATAGGCATGATATACAAAATGTGACATGTGTGGTGATCGCCACATACAATATATAATAGATAAGAATCTCCATTATGAATATATACAAAGGATAAAGATCTCCATGAAAGCTGAAGATATACAATGGCTCAAGATCTCCATAATGGCTGAAGATATCTGACATACACTGGAATCAAGTCACGAGAGCTGAAATATCATGAACACTGGCATGATCAAGGAGGTAGCATATATGAAAAGCCACCAATCTAGAAAGTCTTCTACACAAACCACTATGAATACATGTCCTACTATGTGAATAGAGGTGTCGAGGTTGAACATAGTATTCCATAGTCTGATTATTGGTCATTGATGTATACCATTAACAGATGCAAGATCACCCATCGATAATGAAAATGGGAATCAAGGTACTAGAATGCAATATAAAAAGTGTGAATAAATGTGTTGAGGTCGAACACTTGGAAGAATCCATCGATCAGTGGAAATTGATGTATTCCCAAAACTATCGATGGCAAGAGAACCTACCATTGATGATTGTAAGTTTCAAGGCACTCAAATGACTCTAGACTCCTATCCTAGAATAAATGATCTGAAGTCGATGGGATGGAATCCGCTGGAAGGAGAGCATTAAGGAATCCCCCATAAACCAACATGAGGTACTCAGCAACGTTGTATAATGTGGAAGGACTCGAACAAGATGTGCACGAACCAGTAATAGTATTGGGAATGGTCGACACACAAATTCAAGACAACTGAGGAATGGCTGAATCAGTCTTCAAATTCCTTCGAACAAGAGCATAAAGGCAAATGGTGACTAAATGTAGGCAACATAGACTCGATATACAAAACTAGGACATCTCTGTGACACATGAGGAATCAACAGAGGCTCCATAGGGACTGGAATCTTAACAAATTAGTGGAGATAAACTCAGACAAACAAGTATAGCTTCTAAAGTCAAAATACTAACCCAACCAACGGATGTGATATACAGTGCTCTATTCGAAGGCAACATGACTCGACTGCTGCCAAAGATTATATCTTTTCCTGTCCATATTTTTGGTTTTTTTAGTTTTTTGGACTTTCTCAAATATTTTGAAAATCTTGGAAAAAGAATAAAAGTGCTTTGTAGTTATAAATATAGGAGGAGACGAGTGTCAAGGGGAAAAAAAACTAGTTCCAAGTAGAGGAACATACCTATGCTCAATGCAAGGAGACATGTGTAGGATAACGACACTCGCAGGAAAGTCCCCTCCCAGAAAAAAATGGGGAATCAAGCTGCAAAATATATATATAAAAGGCTTTGCTTGGCTAGACATGAGACAAGCTCAGGCTATATGGATGATAATCAAAGTCAGGGAAGCTGACATAAGGCTCAATAAGGCAAGAAAAACTCATGATAATGCAATTACAACTTGACATATACAAGCGAGTCCTGGGGAAAAGGCCAGCCTAAAGGTAAAGAGGAGTATGAAGCTCTTGCTCAAAGTCATGGCCATACTATACAAAGGACTACGACACCCTATAGGAGAAATGTCGACATGGGAACCAAAAGAAAAACAAGATCTAAATAGGGTACCCATGTATGGTAAAGTTCTACCATTCACAGCATGTCACTTCTAAAATCAGCAAGAAGGTTCCATGACAAGATGGAATGGGTTCGTACCTAAGGTTAAAATCAAATGGTCATAAGGTTATGCAAAGTGCAAATGGATGTGACACCTAACCTATATGCCATTTTAGACATAATTCCTGCAATAGGCACGAACAGTTGAAAGACATGGTCATACCACACTCAAAATGGATTCCCACAACATCAAATTAGTTTAAACGGTCCAAAATGGTCAAAAACTATAGAAAGTGGGTAAAAATTTCTATAAATAGTAAAAAATTTAAAAAGTTTTCATATCATTTGAAATTTTTACCCAACATAGTGCATTTGAGCTCAAAACTTAAGAAGCGAATTCGAGGAGCATCGTCCAACAGAATATCTCCCCATTTGATCTAAGTAGATTCTCATGCCCCCCTCTTTCATTTTGATGGAATTTTTTTCAAATTTCATGGTCTATTTTATTTTTTGAGTGATCCATACTTATTCGTTTTGGCCCACATGAAAATTAAGTTTTTTTTCCGCGTATAAGGCTCACCATACGTGGAAAATGCACCGAAATTCGTGTACATACATGGTTTTTTTGAGAACAATCGTGTATAGGGCCGCAAATAAGGTTTTAAGGGGCAAAGATTGATTAAAAAAAACTTGGTTTTCATGCAGGATGGTGCTAGAATGGAGAGAAAGAGAGCATGGTGATGTTGAGGAAGTTGTACAAGGTGGTCTCATGGCCCAACAAGCATTATGATCATGTGTTTTGTATAAGTTTTGGTGTCTTGGCAGCCTGAGGGCCAAACCAAGACTACTCCAGCTACTGGTGGACTATTCGGATCCAGAATCTGAGACATTTCAGATAGATGGGATGGCGCTCAGCATTGAGTTTGAGGACATATATTTTATCACTGGTTTGTCTCAATGAGGAGAGATGGTGAACCTCCGATCTCGTGGGCCAGGAGGCGGGATGACCATAGATGAGTACATAGTTGTGTACTTCTTTCGGGAGATGAAAAGGGTTGGGAATCAAATCTTGACAAACTCTATCCAGATTCTAGGGCTGAAGGCCATACTTTTGGCACTAGGTAGGATTGTAGGGTTGGCTTCACTCCACCAATCCTCATGGCCAATGATGTTTTATGTGGTAGAGTGCATGTGAACTACAGTGTATGACTGGAGTACGAGGCTATTGAGCAACATGAAACATTAGCTTAGTGACTGCAAGATGGGAAGGTTGCAGAAATTTGGTTTCGGTAGTATATTGATCACATTTTTCTTTGAGCAGGTGCCAAGGCCAAGCCCTAGGGTAGAAATTGATCCACATGGAGTCCAGGATCCATCCTAGCGACGTTGGGTGAATTTCATGCATAGACTGGGTGGAGGTAGGGTGGCTAAACCCTACCCATTAGATTTCTTTCCATGGTGGTGGAGACAGATCGTCACCATAGACGAATACCCCTATGTAGGGATAGACTTCCGCAGAGATCCGGATATGCTGCTACCACCAGGAGAATCCTATGCTGACATAGGTAAATAATCCCAAACCCACTTTTTAAGTTTTGAATTATTTATTTTTTTTGTGTTTTTTGATATATTGACTCAAAAGACATATTTTTTGGTGTGACGACACATAGTGACAATCTGCCATGTATATGCAGATGTAGGACCACGACGGCCAGAAGGATTCCCTTGTCATTGACAGAGGGGAAGAGGAGATGATATCATGGGTATGAATGCGGAGCGGACACTCCAAAGCATCAACATGAACTTTGTTTGTTTGAAACATAGGGTACCCATGGCGCAAGTCGAGGACTTGCCTAATTCCATGCAGCACCAGGTGATTGGTGTACCATGAGAATGGGTTCGACTCTTTCGATGGATAGCTAGAGCCATAGTGCTATATCATGATCAGAACCCCCCTCCTCCTTAGGATTAAAGACCTGAGTGTATTCATTTTTGTATGATCGTGTATCATGTGTTGGTGGCTCGAAAACCCCAATGTTGTATATGACACTTATGTATTATGACGTCACTTTTGGATATTAATGAAAAAAAATTATGATGATCGATTTTAATATTTACATGTGTGTAAAATGTATGTTTGTGATATTCTTATGGTCTATGAACCAAATGCCAATCTAACACATAGTTAGCATATGAGTCAGCAACTTGATTAAAAATTCTTGGAACATGAATGTATGTTATATTCTCAAATTGTCATTCTAGCAATCTAACACATAAGAATGTTTGTAATAATGTCATATCCCTAATGCAATACAAGCCATTAAGCTGTGAAACCACTAACTACGAATCAAGACGCACCCCAAGACAATGAACACCATGTGAAATGGCATCACGCAATAACTCAACGATGACACTATATTCAACAACATTGTTTCAAGAGAGCCATAAACATATGCCTCCTAAAGACAATACTTGACCCGTAGGAGAATAAATCACCCAAGCAGCTAAAGTTGAGTTTTGATTGTGGTGGATAGCAGCATCAATGAATCCTATGTAAACGAAAGACTCCATCAACATCTACCATAAGAAACGAAAGCTAATCAACAAACCCAATCACCATAAGAAAACCTAACTATTGAATGCAAAATTGTACAATAATATACAAAAATCAGCCCTGGATGAAGATCATGCATATTATTTTTTGAGATAGAGCCCATTTATAGGCTGCGCCAAGGCTATCCCTTCATAATCAACCAGCTCATAAGATCCTTTCTCTAAGACTCATTTAACTACGTAAGGACCATGCCACATGGGATTAAATTTCCCTGCCCCCAAGGGTTCCTTAGCTTCATCCCACTGTTAGCACTCAGAATGTACCCAGGTTGCAAAGGTAAATCCCAAAGGTAACAACAAAAACCACTTTAGAAAGAAACTCACTTTTCTTTCCAGAGAGGGATCTCTCAAATATAGATTTAACAAGGCCAGATATAAATCAACACTCAAAAATTATACAGATGGTTGAAACAATACACATAACCATTAGGAAATGGAGTCACATATACATAAAAAATATCACAAAGACATATGTGTGAGATTTTATCAAAGGCAAGATAGCCATTCAATCACATCCGTTCATTTAGTTCAGGTGGGACAGAAGAGATAATGAATAGTCCATCAATACAGAGCATCAAAAGATGAGTTCTATATTAACTTTAGTAGAAACATTTATAAAATATCTGAAATGGTGATAAGAGCATAACCAATATTAATTCTAACCATTCAACACTATGTTTCAGATATGAAGAAAACAAAATGGAGTGTAACACTAGAAGAAACAATCATAGAGGAAGATAAATACAGACTGTAATGTAAATGGAACAGGAATCTCTGATAACCCACACGCATTCCACTTTGTTATTCAAAAATATATGTCTTCAAAAAATCATTCATCAACAATATGGGTTCCAACCCCCGTCACATAAAATAAATGCAATTATATACATAAAATGATTTCTTCTTCCAAGAAGATTTATAACTGAACAACCTGCTTAATCAAAGTATTGTAACTATATTCCTAACTACTAGGAATAAAATACTTGCTTCGATCCTAACATATCATCTAATTAAAATCAACTCGATAACAAGGCCCGTCCAAGCAGCTCCTCAGCGCACAACACCTGTTTTCATGAATGAAGGATATACTTTGTTTTTAAAAAACTTTCTATGGCTCTCCATTGCTCCGCGCTAGGAATATCATACTCAATCATTTCCCAAATAGACACCTCCATCTCCATGTAGGTTTCATAAGACAAAGTAGGAAACCCTCCCCTGATGATCAGGAATTTCTGTAATATCTCAAAATCTTCTGTCAGCTTATCTACGATGACCTTCCCCGTCAGCCCTTTTACCAAATCATCAAATTTAGAATGATCCATACAGCTTTGTACCAAGAGGCTGTGATAATGCTCTTGAGAAAACAGTCATCCCTCCTCATCCCAAAAGGAAGGAAGGTCATCTTCAAATAATTCTTTAAAAGACTTCCTGAAATCATTAATACGTGAGATCATTTCATCAGCCTTGTCTTGTACTGTCTTCATTAGATGATGTTTATGAATAAACCTTTTTTACCACAGTACCATTGCCACTCTGTCTTTGACTCCTATATCTTGTAATTTTTGGTATGTTAATGAATTTAACAAATTCAATGCATTCCGAGCTGTGCCAAGGGGTTTCCTCTCCATAGTTTCATTTACTAACTTCAGTCTTTGATTGGCTAATATGACCAATGTACTTTGGTCATCAATGAAGTTTAAATAATTCCTGAATTTAGTAATTTCCACAGATAATGTATCCCAGATTATGTGTTTAGCTCCCTGGAGAGGACCCTTTCCTATGTTCCTTTCTTTCGATTCATTAAATTTCTTCTGTAATTGGCTTTTATCTTGTAATATCTTATTCTTATTTTCAGTCACTTTGGCTAGCTTAGATTTGATTTTTTTATTTTCCTCTTTTAATTCTCTTATCTATTCATCTTTCAAGTTGACTTGGGACATAGGCACTAGTAAGTCATTTGCAGAAAAATCATTTAAAGGTTTTTCAATATTCACAATAGTCAAGTCCTCATCAGTGGGCGTCTGGCTCATTAGTTCCTCCATGATTTCTTTTTCTTCATTTTGATCCCTTTTCAGCCGTGAAATTTGTGCTATTAACTCGTTCCATTCTGCTTCCCAATTATCCTTTTCTTCTTGTAATTTCATAGTCTTTCCATTATACTCCATCATATCCTAATGAATCCTATCCTTCTCCTCCTTCAATGCTAATAATTCTGATGATTGGACATGTTATGTACTCGGGATTTTCAATCTCTTCTTCAGTACCGGGAGGGCATTGTCTTTTTCTTTAAGAAGTCTTTTGATTGCCTGGGTGTTACCTGTTTCATTTCCTCAGCTTACGATGTCTGCTTGCATCTTTTTAATTTGAAATGAATTAGCCTTGTTCTGAACCTTCTCATGTTTTAATTGGACTTCCAATTTGTAAACCAAAACTTGTAACTTATTAATTCTTACCATAGCATGCAATAAATCTAAATAAATAATGTCTCCCGTTTGTTTATGTAGCTGTATTTTATCTGGTATACTGATTTTGTCTAATCTCACTTCCATTTCTGACATTTTCTTTTCACTCACCATAGCCAATTTAAAAGTATTTCTTTCTACGTCCCAGGTAGAAATCAAGGAAGTCTTTGGATTACTTAGACTTCTCACCCGCGGGATTAGATTCCTTGTTTCTTCTAGGGACTGCTTTTGCTTCTCCACATAACTAGTCATGAGCTCTTCTTTAGATTTGAAAACTGGACCTGATTCTGTATTATTTACACTGTCAAAAGAAAATTGACTCATTTGTACATATTTTGTAGGAACCAAAGCAACTCTTTTTAAGTCATCTAAAATAACTTCACTTAAAATTTTATCATCTTGAAACAATTTGGCCTTTTTATGTGAACCGTCCTCATCTATTTCCATACTTTCAACTTCAGAAAGACTTCTTTTAATCAAAATATTAGAACCATCTGTCATTTGAGATACTGCAACTGATCTACTGCTTGTATTTTCATCGAATCCTGGAATTTCCACAAAGTAAAACAAATTGGCTATTTCATTCAGACCTTCAACAACTTGATGGTCAAATGAATTATTTTTATTTGCTTGTTTTCTCAGGGAAATTATATGATAGGGATCATAATTGACCCTTTGCTCCCTTTGAAAATCCATTCTTTCTAACAACTTCTCTACAAACACCAGAGCACCCTTATTTTTAAAAATAAAAGAACCAACTTTAAGAGGGAACTTGATATTGGAAGATTTCTTGAAAGCCCCAAAGTGTTCTTCTTCTGCATGCAATCTCTGTCTCATATATTCCAATGCAAAAATCCTAGAAGTAAGGAAAGTAGGCAGCCTATAAGGCTCTCCAATAAAACCATATATTCTCAAAACGGTGAAGTCCTTATACAAGAACCAATCTCCAATCCTATCCTCATGTGAGGATTGCATCATGCTCCTCATTTCTTCCAATACTTGGGTAACACTTCATCAAACAGCATCTTATATATTTCTGACATGATAGAATTTGCAAATTCAAACATGTTGATTTGCTTGGGCAAATCTGAAGAGAATATGGTACTTAAGAACTGCAATTCGGTGACATTCGAACATAGTAACATGTTCAGCAAATAAGTTTGAAACTTCAAAAACATGACTTTTGGAAATTCACTCAATTGGATATGTATAGCTTCTACTACATATTCATCTAAACTGAAGACATGAATTGACTGAGACTCAGAACTAATCGAACTCATTTTTAATAAGAAGCCCGAGATGGCTTCATTGACATGACAGTCATCATCTAGACCCAAGAACTGACAGACTAAAGACACAACCAATTGAAATTCATCCCTGAAAATGTGAACATGATATGGCAGAAAGAGACCATCCAGTGACTAGCCCTCGTTAAGAATTCTAGACAAGAATTTACAATGAACCTCAGTTTCACAATTTTTTACACTTTAGCTAAAACGAACTCGTTCACAAACTCACGACTATCGGGGTAATTGTCGGGAAAATTCAGGTTTTCACGGATGGCCTTTGCATCAATTTTACACAGTGTCCTAGACGTAGAATGACTGACAATAACTCTCTCAGAAGAAGAATATTTAACTGCACACCACTCAGCAAACTCAGGAAAATGTAGGGTCTGCTCAATGGCAAAATGATACAAAAATGATTTACAAGCATTTAAAATGTCATTTCCCTGCGAATTGTATCACCATAATCTTTCTTTGATAACAGATACACTTCCCACAGACAAGAAAGGATCATATACTCCTCTATCCTTGTCAACTAGTTATTCTTGTCTCTCATCCAGAACTTGATTAAACCCTTGTAAACCTTTCCCTTTATCCATAATACATAAAAACAATGGTTATTCTGCGGATGAAGTTCGAGTATTCGGGGCTTACCTGCTACTATAACCGCATATACTCAAGGTTGAATTTTAAAGGGTGGCGACCAAGCAGTCCTTTTCATTCGTCCGGGATAATAAAAAATAATTCTTCAAACAAGTCAACTCCACTTATATAGAAGCCCACTCCGGAGGCCCCCTTTAGCGGTTTCCCTCAAACTGCTTTTCCCCGCAGAATGCACCACAAACTGCCGCGTTTACCGCGGTTTCCATTCCGATACCACTTTTCTTCTCCAACCCTCATGCAACTCCATCTTTCGGATCTGTTGATGATCATTGATGCATTTTCCCTTTATCTTCCAGCCGTCGAATAAGCCTACACGTACCCATTCCGCTGAGCTCCTTCGTTTTAACGAACGTGCAAGTTTACGAAGCGGACTTCACATTGATCATAGATTTCGTCGAGCTAAATTTGTGACCGTTGATCTTTGTATCTTGTTAACTATATCCATATGTCCTTATCCTCCGCGCATCTTCGTAGAGCAGGTATATCATAAGCCATTGATCTCCATTTCCTTGCTCTACACCATTGGATCATGTGATAATTTCATTGCTTACACGCCCTTTATCATACTTTCACACCATTATATTTAACCAAAGTTTTCAATGTTAGGGTACACAGGGTACTCCCAAAGGACCGAACACCAAGAATAGCCGCTTCACACAAACAGATCACAGATCAATACACCAATGTTTGTCACGT
>LPNX010031227.1:0-48268 GCA_001517045.1 Pseudotsuga menziesii | reverse complement strand
CGGAGAAGGAGAAGGAGCAGCTCGGAGCTCGGAGCCACCGACATTGGACCAGCGCAACGGACTCCACCAACCTCTTCATCAGAGGTAACCCAAATACAAAAAAAAACTTTTTATACATCTTCTTGTCATTTCTATTTTCTGTTATTTACTTTTACTGTTTTAGGTTAATTTATTTTCGTTTACATTACTTGAACTGCTACTAAGGAATCCAGATTCCTTAGTAGGTGCTCATTAGCACAAGCTAGGGTGAAAACCCTAGCTACAATATTCATACTTCTCTGTTTTGAACCATTATATGCACCATTTATGAGTTGAAGTTGAGCTTTATTGTGTCATTTCCCTTAAGCAAATATCACTGAAATTGTGCATTCAAATATGAAGCTTTAATCCTCTATTGCACCCTTAACCACATATAATGAAAGTAAATTAAGTGTTATTACAGTCCCCATACTATGTTTATAAATTTGGGAGGTTCTAATAGGATTTGGAGGGTCATTTCTTCCCACACCCTAGGGGGAAAATGCATCATAAATTGCTAGTTAATTTACCATTTTTTACCTCATTCCCAATTCGAGTTGAAGATGCTAATGGTATGTCATAAAAATATCAGAGAACCCATTAAAGAGTTATAATACTCCCCACATCACTTCCTACCAAATTTGAGGCCCCTTGTGCCATTTGAATCCCCAAGAGTCAACACTAGTTAAGACAATTTTTCCAAAATTCTACCTTTGTTGGGAATTTTCAAATTAGGACATTACATTTAGACCATGGAGATATAGGTGAACACGTTTTAGTGTTAATAGATTTCCCCTTGATGTGTGGGGGTAGGAGCTCATATTATGGCTGATGGACATCATAGGATAATGGGAATAATGGTGACAATAGTGGAGAGACTGGAGAGACTCGAAGAGAAGTGGAGTTTCCTCATTTGAACTATGGTGGATTTTGGTTTTTTATTATGGGTTCTAAAAAATGGATGAGATACATATAATGTGAGACATGTATATGGACGATGTGGGCATACCCATGCTCGTAACAATGTCAAAATAATAAATAATGGGATCCATGCTCAAAACATGGGAGTCAATCAATACATATACAAATGATGATACATAATGGTAGCCTCAATGGGAGGCTGAATATAATGCTGATATGAAAAAATGATACATAGGAACAATGGAATTCTGATGGAATGCAATATCATCACAACTGATTCTCTGCTGAATCTGGAGGTGTACATATATATGGAATCAATTGATGAGAGTCAGAATCTCTGTGGTACAATATATAGCATAAAATACTAGACTCTAGATGGAAGCAAAACACTGGGAGATTTCGAACACTGTTGCCAACGTAGACCAGAAATCACAAGGGAAATGAGACTGTATGGGTACCATAAAGAGACTCACCAATGTGATAGATTTAGGTGAAATTCGGGGTCTTTGACCAAATAATGAACAGGCCAATACCCTGTACGAATCTCAATGGTGCGATGACGTAGCTGAAGTCGAGCATGTGAGACATAACCAACTCGAAAGGCACTAATGAATCCTTTCAAGCGGTACAAGGAACTCATCAATGAGGTGGATGAAACTTGGATATAGGGACCTATGGGTCTATCCTATGGAATACATGTGTTGACGTTGACAGAGGTAGACCTGTAACTAATTAAGGAAATGATGTTTCCTTGAATAGAAGCACAAGGGGGATAACCAAAGATGTGGAACAATATGGGGATTGACACACTAAATGGGGGGACAAGGGCACGGGAGTACGAAGGACTCAAAATTCCTTTGCTCAGAGTATGATGGTAGGGTTGACCCAACAACAAATGAAACTGACCCATGGGAGAGGGATCATAGTTGTAATACCAGGAAGATAACTGCAAATGGGAAATACTGAGGGAGGTAACTGGACTAGTGATATCCAGGGGATCCAAGGAAGACTCATCACAGAATAATTTGAACAAAGGTGAACCAATGGAGGGGGAGATGCTATACTATGATATCATATGTGGTGGTGCCTAAAGACACAATTTGGGCCTTCTTCATAGTTTAAGGAGCACGAAGAAGGGATATAAGTAAGCTCGACATGACACGATCTCATGGATCTTGAGCGAGCACGAGAAAGGAAATGCTTGATGGTGTTTTCACTTTTAGAGAGTCTAAAAATAGGAAGAAGACTCCATTTTCGTCTCTTTTTCATTAATAGTCTCATAATCCTAAAAAATGATAAAAGTATACAAAGGAGATCTCTCCCATCCTTTGGGGGAAGGGAGACTTCTTTACCATTGGTATTCCAACCAGGCCAGAAAATGTTAAACCTATACTGTCTGGACGATCATTCAAATACTTTTATGAGCATGAACAAAACCAAGTTTTCTTAGCAATTGTTTCTTGATCAGAAGGCTAGAAAAGAGCTTAAAGACAACCTATGATGAGATTTTTCGTAAATTACGGTCCCAATTCCTGATAAAGAATAAAAGGATACAATGGGAAAAGTTCCTTTCTTTAGTGTGCCAGGGTGATCCATTTCTTATAATAGTCTATATAGTCTAAAAAAAGGAGATAAACAAGGCTATATAGACACACTTTTAAATACTTTAACGAGCATGAAAGGAAGCAAGCGTGCTCGTCAATATTTTCATTCTTTTAGGAGTCAGAAAATAACTTAACAGAAACTCCATAATGGTCAATCAAGAAAGGGGGAAGTGTTCGATATATGGAAAGAGGTTATGTTGTGAACATGGATGATAGGAATAAATGCAAAAAACTGATGGGCCCCCCTTGCAGGATGATGGATGGCGGTAACAGATGGCCAACTATGCAATATGGATGGAGAGGATGGCTCGTGAACATGTCAATACATAAAATGGGTGATCCGTGTGATGGTACACAAATCAAGGTGACTCCAGGAAATGGCCTGAAGAAATTAGGTAGGGAGTCATTCTCGTATAGGTCATCTTTTCACCCGGGATATTTTTTCACAATGGCGGAAGCTTCCTATCCTCATAGAGGATGGTCCATACATGAGCATGGACTACCGATGAGACCTAGAGATGCCTCAACCTCTAGTATAGGTCTAGGGAAATAATGGTATTCTAGCATAGTGGTAGCTAGATCATACTTGCGACATACTGTGTGCATGTGCAGATGTGGGACTGCACTTTTCAATGGGCTACCGACGGTGCAGGGGAAGGGTGGATGGGTTAGATCCACCTAGTCATGTGCAAAGGATATAATATAGTGCTACAATGGAATCATTGCAGCTAGACATGGAGAGACTACTAGAGGCGGTCACCGACTCATGGTAAAAATGATGCAAAACAAAAAGGAAAAACTATGACACAAAGGTACTCATGGTGAGAGACTTTAGGAATAGAACTTCTAGCGAAGAAAATCGGCCTTGCCTTGGAGACTCTGTAATTGGACCAGAGTGTTAGGATTATTAATCCTCCCTTGTCCAATTTGGTCATATGTCTAAATCGGGAGTTCATCTAGTCTATTTTTAGTCACTAGCACCACTGTGTCCACTTGGCCTAATTGGGGCACATGTTTAAGTTACTAAAGTGTGGGGAACACTAATTGAGGCCTAATTCCACTAATTGCACTTGATTGCATTAGTTTAGGAGTCTCCTATACCAATCCCTACAATTTAGGAGCCACTGGGAGTGTCGAAACCAACCAAGGTCAATTCATTTCAGTTGATGACTAGTTAAGCTAAGTTAGGAGTTAGTTACATTCAATTCTAGTCCTCTACATTCAGTTAGTGCTAGGTTTACTTGACTGCACTCAGGAGGGGCGCATTTCTCACCTACCACAGTCAGTTAACCTTAGTCAGCACTAAATGTAACACTTGAGTTGTGTTTTAGAACTCAGATGAACTTCGGTTGTCATTTAGACAAGGCCAATTAACTATTGACTCCTCTGGTAGTGATTTAGACAAGGTCTTAGTTACCTACAGTCAAGTAGAGTCTAATCAATTCAATTTTCCTCATGTGGATTCGAATTGCTTGTGGCTATTAAAGCCATTGTACTTCATTGTAATGATTATCTAATTACTCTTTGATTAATGAAAAGCATTCACAGCTGCAAGCCATTTTTGCACTATTTCATTCTTCAATAACTGAGTAAATTATGTGATCTATCCTGTGAGTTGTGTGTTTGTCCACAGATCTATGTGCTCAATTTAATACAGAGTAGGTGGAGGGGAAATATTCAGAATATTGAACCTTTAGCAGATCCACCGCAATCCCCTTGTGGGATACGATAAACCCAAGTAAACGCTCGACATGGACACAAAACACACACTTGAGAGGGTTCAAGCGGACGTTATATTCGCAACATCGCAAGAAGACTTAGCGTGATTCCTCCAAATGCTGGGAACACTTCCGAGATCGAGAGATGAGGTCATATAGGTAGACCAAGATAATGTGGATAAGGTCGTGAAAGCATAACGTCATGGCCCACTAAAAAGTGGCTCTAGTATTTTTAAGTCCAAATGGCATAACACGATACACAAATGTTCCCCAGGGGGTTTTGAAAGAAGTCTTATACTGGTCCTCTTTTCGGATTTGAATTTGGTTATAACCAGAAAAACCATCCATGAAAGAAAATAATTCGTGGTCAGCACAGGAATCAATGATATGGTTAATGAATGGAGTTGGGAAGTTGTCTTTGGGACATGCCAAATTCAAATCACAGAAGTTAGTACAGATGCGAATGGTACCTTTTTTGTTGACGGGAACATGATTAGAAACCCAAGTGGTATACCCGATGGGGTATATGAAACATGCTTTACGTAGTTTCTCGATCTTGAATTTGACAATAGAAGCCTTTGAGGGATGAACGGGTATTTTATTTTGGTGTACAGGCGCAACATCAGCCCATGTGTTGATACGATGTTCAACGATAGAAGGATCAAGCCTAGGCATCTCGGTATAGGACCAAGCAAAAATATCACGGAATTCCTGAAAAAGTGCTTTGTAGGAAGCAACTTCTTCAGGGGAGTAAGATGCTTCGAGTGTAATATCCTCAACTACCTCAGGTTTAGTTGATATATTGACCTTTATTTCTGGTGAAATGTTAGCCATGTTTCCCTGTTCAAAGGAGTTGGGTGCCAGAATGGGATTCTTGAACTAGTCTACTTTTCCATGGATGAAGTCTTTGGCTTCGACCGAGTACTGGTATGACAATGAAAGAGGTTCATATGGGATAAACAATGAGCGATAATGCATATCATCCCAAGGGTACTCAGGAGCTGAAAGAGATTCAAGGATCTCCTCATCATTGTTAAAACAATGCATAGATAGATCTTATGGATCCTTTACAATTGAGGAGATGAAAAGACTACTGGAACTGGAGATCGTGTATATGGTGTTGGTTGTGCCCGAGGAAGAAACCAGAGGGTGGATCTCCTCGAGGATGGTAATGTCAAATTCATGGGAGTGTTTCCGAAGGTCGCGAAGGGATGATTGATACTCAGGAAAGTATGTGAAATGGCGAGAGTAATGACCATACAAGCCACAAATTGCACAAGGATGGTTGGTTTGCAATGACTTGTTTTTAATCACTGGTGGATCCGGGATGGTGACTACTAGAGCACCATCGGTCTTGTCTATAGCATCCATGTGGGTGCGAAGGAGAGGAAACTCTAGAATTTTTTGTGTCGCATGGAATTGAATATTGCATAACGTGCAAGTAGGATTTAGTCGTGGTTTAGTAATTGCTTTGGCGGCTTTTCCCCCAGCCTTCTTTGGAGGAGGAGTGGTAGGTGTGAAGACAAGAGTAGTATTTGGTAGACCAGGAGGTGGGTGCAGCATTGTCTCAATAGGTTGGATGGGAGTCAACACAACCTAGGGGGTTGGGGTGGGGTGGGTAGATCGAGGTACCACACAAGAATTCCCAGTGTAAAACTGGGTAAGTTGAGAGTAGCCATGATAGGCTTGCTCATGATGCTAGATGGTGGAAAAAGGAAGGGAATGATGTGGATCGGGAATGAACCCCAATAATTCCTTGATTATTATGGTTGGGGTTGCGACCAAGGTTGCGATGTGGCTGGGATGTTACCAGATGTGATAGTGCACAAATATAATACATCAGTCAGCGAAGGTGGAGGTGGTAAGGACAAAAAGGTGTCTCTCATAGGAGTGTGGGAAAACAATCTTGGGCCAACAATAGATAACGATGGAATAGATACGATGTTAATGGCAGTATTGACAGTGGGGAGGACATGTTTTAGTGTGGCCACCCCCTTCGGATCATAGTACATTAGTTGGTAAATGCTGATGATATTCCCATCATGAGGGAATGTCAGGAGTCAAAAGATGACATAGGCCAAGGCTCGCATGGAATACATGTAGCTATATCCTAGGAGGAGGTTGTAATCAAGTTGGGCATTGAAAACCTCAATGTCAATCAAAATTGTTTTTCCATCTAACTCAACAAGAATGTTCATGACAATGCCTTGGGGCGGAGTAGAGCGGCCATCGTAGGCACGAAGAGCAGTGGTGGACGGTTCAAGGGTAGGAGATCTGAGTTTCTACCAAACAAAGGTTGACATAATGTAGGTGGATGGCCCCTCATCAATAATGCATCGATGTACAGCCAAATTATGAATTGTGACCTGAACTTGGAATGTTATGGTGGATGGAATCTTGGGTTCTTCTTGATCTAGGTCGAAGGTGATTAACCTAGAATTAGAGGGATCAATGACACCTAGTGAGAACAACAATGCTTTACACTATGATGGAGAATTTTTAAGCACTTCCAGTGTGGACATGGATGTAGGAGATTGGGCCAAGTCGTCAACTATACTATAGTTAAGGGCAGCTCTAGTAGTGGCGTTGTTTGAGACAGGATGCATACGGAACCATGGGACTCTATAAGTCCCATATGTAGGGGGTTTCGAAGGGTGAAGAGACATATTAGGAGTGGTATAGGTAGATTTCGTTGATGGGTCAACAGTTTTGATAGTGGAGCCATACTAGTTTCGTCGAGTCTAGAAGTTGAATTCAGATGATAACGTCATGAGGTGATGGACACCAACCTCAGTAGGTGGGGCCGCAGTAGTGGTTGCAAGAGCAGGTGGGGACAGGGTTGGGCTGCAACCATTTCTTGGTGTGGTAAGGGGTTTTGGAGCACCATAAGCAGAGGACCTGGTGGTGGTGGGTTTTGCAAAGCCGAAGAAGCCGCATTGGGATCATGTTGACTATCATTTTGGAGTTGTTGTTGGATGCACGCCATGTGAGGACACTGATGAGTGTAATGGCCATAGGTGTTATAGATATCACATGGATGGTTAGTCCATAACTGTGGGTTCTTCCTAGGTCGAGCAAGATGCTAGGGATTTTGTGCAGGAGGTTCGGTGTCATTTTTGTTTGGAGGGTTGGCCTGCTGGACACCTCCTTAGGGTTGGTTGTTACATCAATTCCTACCTCTTTTGTTCTTTCCTTTCCCTTGTTGGTTATTGGGGTGGGTTGGTTAGGGAGGTTCAGCTGTGCGTAGACCTGTTTGGTAGAAAACAGAGGATCCAGGGCTAGAGCCAGAGTGGGTTTCATAGGTGGTGCATAATAGGCCAGAGGAGCTATAAATCCGGTCGTTTATCTAGAACATGAATGTGCCGAACAATTCGTTCTATGAACGTCATGAGTTGGTGCGGAAGGCGCATAGGATGGGGTGGCTTCACACTCAACTGTTACGCATGAATAATCAGGGGCATAACCATGAGGTGAATAGGAGGAGGTATATCCGAATTGATCCATCACACGTGAGTAATCGAGGGTGTAGCTTGGTTGGGAAACACTATGGGTATTTCGAGGATGGGGTGGCATCATAGGAGAGGTTGAGTAAAACTGAGGGGGGTGGTTAATAGATTTGATAACTCCATCATCAATGTGATATTCCCCCTATGTATCTTGATGTGAGGTGATGGCTTGAGCAGCATTGGGTATGATGGTATACAAATAGTCCGATTGGGTGTATATCAGACCAAACTGCTAAGCCTTAAGGATGGCTTCTTCTTTGATTAGTGGTCACTCAGATGCGATGTCCTTAGCTATAGGGGGGAGTAAGGTTTTGAGGAACCAATCGATGAAGATATTATCTTCTAAATGAATCTTACACAATCTACGACGAAGACACCATTCATGGATATGATCCATGATATGGGTAGTTGTGTTCTGGTGACAGGATAGTAGGATCTCCACTCCCTTGTCATAATGGAAGAGTAACTAGAAGTACTGAAGGAACATTGAAACAAGTGAGGAGAATTCATGGTACATAGCAAGAGAAAATTCAATAGACCACTTGACCGCAACACCCGTAAGTGTGCGCTGGAACAACCTCAATCGAACAGAGTCATCCACAATGTTGTTAGATGAACACTATAGGTGGGATGCGATGATATGAATTTCAGGGTCCTTTCCTGTATTTCCCTCAAACTTAGGGATGTTTGAGGGAAGCTTGGTAGGAATAGGAGGCCATTGTGGGTGGTGACGAATGGGGTCATTGGTTAACTGTGCCAATTTTGGAAGGTTGAGACTAGCCATAAAATGTAAGATAGATCTGAGGTTGGCTCAGGAAGGACCAACAATGGTGCTGGTAGATGCAGCAACATAGCCCCCATGCATAACTGGGGGTGAATGAGCTTGACTTCTGACATTAGGAAAATTCACTGGTATGTCAGGAATAGTCGGAATCGACATGGAAGGGCCACTACCCTTAGGTATAAAATATGGTGTGGTAGTGGCAATGGTGGTTGGAATCGAACCACCACTAATGGGTAGTGAACCAACAACAATGTGTGCAATGACAATGGGCCCACTGGGACCAGGAAATTTAGGCCCAGTAGAAGGGATACTTGTGATGATAGGTGGAATGGGCGTGAGCCCACTACTAACAATACCCCTTGAAACGGGTTAGGATGTGTACCATCCATGGGCCTCGATGGAGCAGTGAACAAGGTGGGTTCAGACTGATAGGAATTTGAATAACATTAAGAGGCCATGTGTGGCTTTGAAGGTGGTGAGTGATGTCGAAAATGGCTCCGACGATGTTGGTTCAAAGAACCGAACTGGGGGGTATTCCCCCTAAGCCTATGTGAGTAGCGTGGTGGAGCTATGATGACTATATGGAGTGCTGTGTAATGAATGAAAAATCAAGAGGATCAATTGTAGGCTCAAAAACCAAACGACAACTGAGTGTGTAGAAGGAGAGCATATGAAATGGTAGCTCATAGGCCAACAACAATCTTTGAAACCAAACTAGGACAGTGAGTCACAGAAAGGAGAGTCTACAACAAAGTGGCCAAACATCCAACAAGCATCACTACCTATGAAATAAAAATGACTCACTAACCTATAAGGTATGAGTACAAGGAAGCTCCTTACTACAAGCTGGAATCCTCTAAAAAATTGTATCCTCAGTAGGGTGATGAAATCCAAGTCAGACAATACAAAATTAAAGGACCTCTAGGTAAAATAGCCCTAGAATAATGGTAACTAGGATCCCTCATTCATGACATGTCCGTTCAGTTTACTGACACTTCATCCCTTTGGACCTCGACACCCAGTATACGCTAGCATGCACGAGGAGTACTATGAAGGTTTAACCTTTTGTACAAGATGGAGTGAGGTATTCCACCTTGAATTTTGGAACCCCTTTGTTGTGGCTTACTCCTGTTGAGCAAGGGGGATCCTGACAAAATGGTTGTGACTGTGTCAACAAATACAAGAGGATTTTGGTCCCCTAATGGACAAAAACTATGTCTCAAGATTCATGTGACAGAGGGGTGTTGTTTGGATTCCTATCCCCAATGTCCTAACTTAGCTACAATATTGTTATGTCCTCAAGTGAGGTTACAATGTTGGTTGTATTAAGTTGATTTTAAGTCTTGCTCGGGGTCATGAGCCAAGATTTTCACTTATATGGTGTGAAATGTGTGCAACTGATGTGTATGCGAAACCCAACAATCCACGATGAAGATGTTCCAATATCATTGTTGTGATGCAAATATGATGCAGTAAAAAAACAGTAAAGAACAATAAATATGTTGCAAAATAAAATTTTCTTCCAGCAATAAAATGTACATGAAACAAATGAGTGGTAAAAGGAACTTCGATCAAATGTAGGAAACATACATGGGGTCTCAACCACGAAGCTTCAACTAGGAAAAATCATAAACCAAGCAAGTGGGATCTCAAAACATACCAAGGGGCTGTAAAAAGATCAAATCTTGACAAAAAACAGGTTGAAATAGGGTTTGGGACAGACAGGGGGTCTAAAATAGGAATCTGAAGCACAAAAATGGATTGTAAACTATAGGTCACACCTTTCGATAGAACAAGAGAGATGTGGGTCACATGGAACAGAGTAACAGTCACAATTTGAGAAGAATAACAGTCAACAGACTCAAGTCATGTAAAATAGAGGGTTAAGCGTGACTAGATTACTAGATACCAAGTCACAGTAGCAACTAGGGTCACTCCGGAACCTGGGATAGGATCAATATGGATTTTTAAGCGAGTTTTCTCTTATCGGGGCTTAAGGCATGACCTAGGTTGCGTTTATTGTTCAGAAAAGAGTGATTGTGTCACGACTTTCGACCGAATAAGAGTGACTTGGCCCAAACAATTTTTTTTTTGAAAAACAGAACCGACTAGGGCCAGGGGGGCAGGCGATGATGCAATAATGGTTCGGATCGACCACAAGGGGGCTCGATCTATGATGGCTGAGGGAATAAGATAAGAACAAACCAATATAACCTGAAAAAACAAAGATTCGTATGAATCTACCAAGTGGAGTCTCCAAAAATCTAATGGGGATTTCTCCCCTATTACATGCAAATACACCAACCTTAGTTCATTTGGAGCATAGGGAAGAGTTCAATGGAATAAAAAAAAAACTACTATAGAAAAAACGAACAAATGAAAGTAAATATTTTTATGGTTTTAACATATATATCAATTAACTAATGCAATAAACAAAAAATAAACACACCTTTCTCCTACAATATGGGCCACCGTAGTCATCCTCGAAAGTGGTTCCACAGCTCCATGGGTTGGTTCTCCAGTTGTCTCCATGGACAGTTGTCAAATGGGGAATGGATCCAAAGTGGGTATGGAGTAATCTCAATGTACACTATTGGAAATGTTGTGGCAAGGGAATAATGGAAGGAAAGTATGTGGTATATCTGAGAGAAAAATGTCATAGCATAACCACAAGTGAATTAAAAGGTGTTTAGGGAGATCCTTTCATAATTTATTTATAGTATGGTCCTAGGGTTTTTTGACCCAAGGTGATGACCCATGGTATTTTATTTGCCATGGTATTTATCTGTGGTTTTTTTACCCTTTCTCTTTTTAAAGATTTTTGACCCTTTTTAGGGTTTTTTAACCCTTTTTGGGAGAGAGTGAGGGTAAACCATAATAAATGTTCATCATCCCTTCATTTGTGGGAAGGAATAATGATGTTTTAGACCTTTTTTGTGGAAATACAATTGTGAAGGTCAAAAGTAAGGGAAATGTGGTGGGAATATGATGTATGTATATGGTTTAGAGCATGGAGAGATAGGTGAACACTTTTTAGTGTTAACAAGAGGAGGATTTCCTTTGAGTTTGAGATGAAATACCTAGGGATGATGCATTACTTCTTAGGAATGGAGGTGTGGTAGAGTGCGGATGGGATATTCCTTGGTTAAGGAAAGTATTCCATGGATATTTTGAAGATATTCAAAATACTGGAATGCAAGGCGATTGCCACATCTATGACATCATACTTGAAGCTACTGTTTTGATGCTTTGTTAAAGTTAGCTGATGCCATCATGTATTGTCAGATGATTGGTTCCTTGATGTACTTGAAAAACACAAGGCCAAACATATTCTTTGCTATGAACACCTTGAGCCAGTTCCTAACGGATCTGAGACATGTTCACCTGATTGTTGCAAAGCAAGTCTTGAGGTACCTGAAGGGTACATTTGACTATGGACTCAAGTATGAATCAAATAAGAGGATTAACCTGCACTATTATGTTTAACATATTGTGCAGGTAGTAACACTGATAGGGAGAGAATTTCAAGATTCTTCTTCAACTTGGGATCTGATATTATCTCATGGTTCAGCAGAAGGCAGTCGTGTGTCACTAAGTACAACCGAAGCAGAGTATGTTGTATCCTGTTCGGCTAGTTGTGAGGAGGTATGGATTTGGAAGAAACTATTTGATTTGTTTGATCTGAGTTAGAGGAGACTGCTATATTTTTCGACAACCATAGTTGTGTGAAGTTGTTAGAGAACTTGGTGTTCCATGACAAGCTGAATCTTATTGAGATCAAGTATCACTATATCCAGGATATGGTGTGAAGAGGAGCAGTGAAGCTCTAGTATGTGGCGACGAACGAGTAGATAGTTGATGAATTGACCAAGCAATTATCTAGAGTGAAGTTTGAGTACTTCAAAGAGAGATTTGGTGTCATCAAGATCAAGGTCCCTAGAAAGAGGGAATGGCATTTTCTCGCATGGTGGTAGACATAGGTAGTCCTCCAAATGTAATTCCCATGTTGTGCTCCCATGTTGGATATGAGGAGATACCTAAATAAGTAGATGCACTAGAGAAAGATATTGCATGGTGGTAGACACAGGTAGTCCTTGGGATGTAATGCGTCTTGACATGCTCCCATGCTAGATATGGTTCTCGCATGGTGGTAGATGTAAGTGGTTCTTGGGAAATAATGAACTTGGTGTGCTCTTGGCGTGCTCCCATGATGGAGACGATAAGATGTCCATTGGTCACAAGAAACAAGGTGTGTTCTTAGGATATTCTCTCATGGTAGTATACGCAGGTATTCCATGGGATGTAATGTGTCCTAGCATGTTCCTATGCTGGTAGAACGCGGGATGATCACAAAGAGACATAATGCACTTGGTGTGCTCCTAGGTGATTCTCACATGGTGGAAGATGCAGTTGATCCTTAGGAAAAAATGCACCTTGGTTCTCATGGCGATGATCTTGTGCTGGTAGAGAACATGTGGTCTATTGGACATGAGGTACGCATCTAGGATTCTCTCCGTGTGCAATGATGAGATGATTTGGATGCGATGAGACGATGATAGGAGACACAACTAATTATAGTGGAAATGTAATGTATGGTCCTAGGATATACCTACATGATGGATTTCTCATAGATGTGATGAATACCTAGATGAGGGCTATGCCTACATCTAACATGAAACATAGTTGTATCTATAGAAACTTGCTCTGATGGATAGATCCAACAAATGTCACTAATCAATGATCAACAAGATGAGGACTACAGTAGAAATGATGATCCATATTTATGTGAGAATGAAATGAAAAAACAAATATAGAATCATAGACACATATATATTGCAATAAAAAAAGAGATATAATGAACACATATTCTATTAAATGGCAGAAATAGAACAGATTGTAAATACAACATCTAGAATGGTGGTAGCTATCTCTGAATACAAAATGAGCCCTAAGGGCCCTATTTATAATAAGAATGAGGGATGAAACCCTAAATTTCCAAAACATAACCCTAGAAGATGAGTGTTCATAAATATTGCGGCCCCAAGGTGGTTAGGTGAACAATCAACTTCTCGGGGTCATAACATTTGCATACGATCTCTGATTTGGCCGCTTGATAGTTGGTTGGAAAGGTAAATATTAGATTTAAATCTTCCAATTAGGGACAAATTCATGTCGTTGGTAATCATATAGCCCCTCAAATTTTAAAAAAACTTCGTTTAGAGCCTCAAAACAACCCTAAAAGTTTGGGACCTGAAAAACCATAGAAAAATAACTAGGAAACTGTCAAAATGGAAAATTGTTTTGAGACAATNTTGGTGGCTACCGATATCCATATATATAAATCCCCCCCCCCCCTTTTAAAGTAATGGTCTACATTGCATCAAGTCCTGTACCATATCTCGAATTGTGTGTTGAGTTGATCTCCTGATGCAACATTCGCTGAAATGAGAAGGATGCTTTTCTTTGACAATATGAGAGGGATGTAATTGTTGTTGATGGATGTGATGGAGATATTAAAAAATTATGGTTGTTGTGTTATCATTTGTTTGAATTGGTCTAGATGATATCTTTCTCCACTATCACCTTGAATGCATGGCCTTTCATTGCAGAGGTACATGAATGGACGAGGGAAAACTGACTTTTTGTTCTTCTTGTTTCTTTTGAGAAGAGGGACCCCATGTAGAGGATGGGGAGGTCTATGTGATATAATGTTCTCCTTCAGAGGAAATTGTGAGGAGGGAGAATTTCCCAGTGTGGGAGCTTATCTTCTTACCCTATGAGATTGTGGCAGGTGCAATTGTGTCTAGTATCTGATAGAGTTGTTGTCCCAAGGTGACAATGACAATATAGGTTGTGAATCATATATAGCATGATGCTTCCACATATATGGTTGTCCTAGAAGAAATCATAGACTCCAAGTGGGGCCACATTACACATGAACTTGTCTTTGAAATGTTTGATTCCATATGGTAGGAAGCATTGTTGAGTGACGCAGATACCTTGTCCTTGGATTAGTAAACTGATGTTGTAGGGTTGGGGGTGTGGTTTTGTGGAAAGATATAATCTCTTGATAAATTCTGCTGATATTAGGTTATTTTATATTTCGCAGTCAACAACAAAATGTAGTGGGATTCCCTTCACCCACATTTGCTAGTGGAAGAGACGTTTTGAGCTACCTATGACTCTTCAAGTTCCTCTAGTTGGATATGTGTGGTAGAAATAGTGAGACTGGTTTATACATCAATGATTTTCTTCCCATGGTATACGGTTGTGACATTGGGTTCTGAATCAGAATCGAGATATGATTCTGAAGCTTTGATCTCAACCACCAATGACTACTTTGAGCAACACTCATCAATGTTGTTCCAAGGGATTTTGTGGAACTTGCACCACTTACTGGTGTCCTTCTTTGTATTTCCATTACCCTTCTTTTCTTATGGAAGGGACTGGTTGTCCTTTCCTTGTCCTGTATTATGCGAGCCATGGTTTCCCTTGCCTTACTTATGCAGTGCATTCATAGGTACAAATTATTGCTTGTTCTTTTGTCAAAATTTCCCCTTGATTTTGACAGCATATCGATAAGCAGATCCAAGTGATGATATGTCTAGGAAGTCCATCTCGGTTCAGATGTACCAATGAATTCAACTGTGATATTTCAGTCATAGGTGTTGCTTAGAGTCCTTGATGCCATATTTTTAAGCAAGGTATGAAATTTATTGCTGTCCTCTGACACTTCTTGGTCCCTCTCTTGACAAATAATAGTCTATCTTGTGTACTAGTCATCATAGTTTCCCATAGCATAATATTGTTCCTTGAAGAAATCTATGAAAGAGGCCCAAGTGGGACTAACCTCTAACATTCCAGACTCGTCTGATGACTTTTTCCCACAATAAGTATCCCACCCATTTTTAACATGGGGGGTGACCTTAAGGAGTGCAAAGGTGATCTTTTCCCTATCGAAAAAATTGTTGACAGATAAATTCCCTTCTAGAACATTCAACCAATTATCTAGGGCATGAACATTGCTCTAGCCTTTAAATAAAGGAATAGAAAAGTTAACTTTTACCTTGAATAGAGTTTCATCTATGAAGCAACTGCTCATTGAAGGTGCATCTTCCACTGCCAACATTCATAGAAAAATCTGGACAAAACTATCCATCATCTCGTTCCTCTATTGTGCAAGGGATTCCTCGAGCAGGGACTAGATAGGATCTCCTACTTCATCATCTCTCTTTTCTTCCACCATGGGAGGCCATTTGGGGCGGAAAGAGTGATCTTCCCCAAGTGATACTAGTTCGATACCCAACTCTCTTTACCCTGACCTCGTCAAGGACATGCACCAAGAAACAATCAAAGAGAAGATTGATTTGATACCACTGATTCAGGTTTATGTAAGAATGAAATGAAAGAATAGATATAGAATCATAAACACATACATATTGCAATGAAACACGAAACAATAAACACATATTCTATTAAATGGCGGAAACAAAATAGACTGTAAATACAACAGCCGGAATGGTGGTAGCTATCTCTGAGAAGAGATGTGGATTCTACACTCATTAGTGCTAAGATGAATACCAAATGACGCAAAAGTGGCCTATTTATAATAAGCATGAGGGAGAGAACCATAAATGTCCAAAACATAACCCTAGAAGATGAACCGTCATAAAGTTTGCGGCCCCACGGTGGTTAGTTGAATAGTCAACTTCTTGGGGTCATAAATTTTGCATACGATCTTTGATCCTCGATAGCAATTTATAAATGTCTTTAAGACATTTAAATATTTTGTCTATGACCAAATCCATTTCGTTGAAAACTATTTGGTCCTCCGAATCGCCAAAAAACGTTGCTCAGGCCCTCAAAATGACCCCAGAAGTTTGGTACCCGAAAAAAGGTAGAAAAATAACAAGGAAACTGCCAAAATGGACAACTATTTTGAGCTAGTGGAATAGGTGGGTGGAAACCAATATTCGTATGGATCAAGTAACGATGATGACTTGAACAAAAATGTTGATGAGTGTAGCGAGAGAATACCTTCCTAGTGAAGAGGGAGTGTTGTTGCAGTAAATGTAACTTTGGAAGATATTATGTTTTATATTATTATTGTATTTTTTGTACCCCATCGGAGATGTTTTTCCTCCAGTCCGGATGTCATTATTATGTTTGGTCATTGAGGTAAAACCTCCATTATACGTCGGGGAAATAGTCCCCAAAATAAATAAAGGAAAATGTATTTTTGAGTCTCCCTAGGTGAACTCAGCCCAATTAGCTTTTAGTTCAATCACATGATGTGTATAAATAGGGATGCACCCTCCCTCATTTAGACACACTCATAGTCTCACTCTCAAGTGTGCAGTAGGAGAGAGAGAGAGAGAGAGAGAGAGAGAGAGAGAGCAAGTTCACTAGAGGAGAAAGAGAGAGAGATGAAAAATACTTCTTATTCTTGGGTTTTTCCATCTTGTGATATTGTATTAGTGATAGAACTATTCTGAGGAAGTTTGCGGGGTTTTCTCCTTTATTGTTTCCTCAAGGAAAATCTTTGTGTCTTTTGTAACTTGTTTATCTTGTTGTGCTTGTTATTCTTTCAGATAAAGATCCTAATCAATTTGAATTAAATTAGAAAATCTAACAAAATATAGTGGAAATAAAATGCTATCCACACATACATCATGCATAAACAAGAATTATTATCATCGGCATAAAATAAAATCATTGCATATTCAAATACAAGCAATTGGTTATGGAAGTGATTTTTGATGCAACCATATGTTCAGCTACAGATACCACACCAAAGTCAATTTATGAGAATACCAGGGCAAAGGAAACATGCACAATCTTCTCTTTCTCGACCCATAACCCATTTTCTCTCATGGTTATCCAAACTTCCCACCTCTAATAACTCATAGGGATTTCATTTAGTTATCCCAACCATGACACTCTTTTCTATTGCTCTACACAACACAATTAAAGGAATTTTGCTGAATTGATCCATAATTCCTTCAAGAAGTCCAACCCTTATAGTGCTAAACAATGTGTGTATAAAGAGTCCAATATGTTGAGTGTTGTTCAAGAACCTATTGTAGCATTAATTTATGGTTTCTCAAGCATTTAAGAGTAGAAAAAATCAATGGGTAAAGGTTCCTACCTTTCTCAACCTCTATGCTCACCTACAACCATCTATTTTCCCTCAAATATGCAATTCGCCTTCACAATTTCGAATTTCTGGTTATTGCATAGTCTAGTAATGGTATTGACAATGGAATGAACAACAAGAGAAAGAACCTTCCTACTATAAAATATGTTATAAAAGTATGCATTTAAAAAATGGATGATAGATTCCAAAAGAAATAAGAGGATGGAGAAAATAGAATTGGCATAACTTTTGACCATAGAAGAGAGGACTCTACAACAATTATAGAAATATATTCATCCCATGCTTCCATAACTCGATGCGAAGGATTTCCCCACCAACCTCACACATTCATTTGATGATTGGATTTAATATTTAAAAGGAAGTAATCGACTCATTTAAGGCACATGGAAGCAAATGGATGTGTTCTAAGGTTGACACTTAGAAATAAAGGATTTAATCTCCCATAGTCCCCTTTCCTCTTCCCCTCTAGTGCACTTTACACAACCATATTGGAGAATTTTATTATTTTTCCAACATAACATTTGAGCTAGCATGATAGGACAACCAAATGGCCCACAAATAGGTATTTACATTATACATGTCTAGCCATTCACTAGTCAGACCTTGGCGTTGAGCTCCGCATAAGGAATCCATACTATAATATTCACATCATTTACATAATATCATTTGATACATTCCAAGTCAAAACTAGGGGGTATTACTATAAGGTGTTCGATTCAGTAAATCACCTCCCTCCCATATTTATCCAACATTTGAAGAGTTAGTATGCAACATATTGGAAACCATTGCATACTAGTACTATTTTCTTTGGACCCATTTAGGCTCATTTCCAACCGACTAAGATAAATCAAAACCCCTTTTTGGACTATTAAGTGCATAATGGTTAGGTTTATGAATGAACGAGTTGTGTGCTCCACAAATATATATTTTTGAATCCTCATCCAAGAGTCCCATGCCTCTAATCACTTTGGTATCTTCAATACTCTCCAATAACTTGATCACATAAAGATAAAAAGGTCTGATATTATCTTATGCACGAGAATATCAAAGATCATACTATCAAGATAATGGAACTAAAGCATATGTAAGTGTTTTATGCCAACCTTTACATGTGTATGTTTGTTTTTTCTTCTTATCAGTGATAAGATATCATATATTAAAACATTTAACAAACTTTTGATTCCTATTTTGAAACATCATTGATATGATAAATTTTGATTCTTATTTTGAAACATTAATATATGACAAAAATATATTAATATATGACAGTTTTTTTATTCTTTTTCCTTAAGAAATATTAAAAATAAAATCAAACATAAAAAAAATTCATAATGTACATTACCCATTGTGATAACCATTCACTTCCATAGTATTAAGATGTAAAAGTTTATGAAGGGTAACATTTCTATTCTTCTATAGTCAGGAGAACATGTGACAAAGAACAATTTTACTTTATTTTTCTCTAACGAGGAGAACATGTGACAAAGAACAGGTTTACTTGATTGATTAAAAGGAAGAGTGATGACATTAACCACACTTACATCTTTAAAATCAGCAATAAATATTGAATACATGATTTGTCTAATAAACCTTGGACGATTGTCCCAAAATCCCAATAGTATATTGCAAGATCAATGAATAATGGTTCCAATAAACTTTGGATGATTTGTCCCAAACTCTCAATAATATATTGCATAGAGATCAATGAATATTATTTGAAGAATTGTACTAACGGTTAAGAATTAGAAAATTTCTAGATCAATGAATAATGGTTTCTTTTTTACTTTCAAGAATTTTATTTGAAGAATTGTACTGACGGTTAATTCCATTTGCGTTTATAGAATCATAAATCACATCATGTTTAAGCACCATGTACTTGATTAAAAGTAGTAATGATGAAGAATAAAACATCTACTGGACATTTAAATTCATTTTTTTGGTTGAATAAACATATGTACACTGTTCATGTTTATTTTTGTTTATTTATTATTCCTTGTACAATCAACTTTGGAGGAGTTATTTGAAGTTTTAAATATTTTAATATATAAGGTAAATTAAGATAAATTAGTAATAATTTTATTTTAAATTTTATGTTAATTTGATTTTGACTTTGTAGATTAAAGTTAGAGTTAGACCAAGATTTATATTTTTTTCAAAAAAATATCATTATAATGTTTTATTGTCAAAATGTATGATTTTTTTAAAATGAAACGTTGTTGGATAGCTTATAAATTGAATAATGTTTTGGTAGAATATTCTACATCATTAACTAAAATGTTGTTGGATGGGTTATAGATTAAAAAAAATATCATGAGTTAATATCTTATATTTGAAATGTGGTTAGTTCTTACAAGATAAATTTGAGTTGGTGTTTAAGTTTCATAGATTTACACAACATACCATTTAGATAAGTGAATGCATTCCTTCTCACTTGCAAACAAACTTTTTTTTTTAGGGAAAAAAGATAAAATCCATAAATTTATTGAATAAAATTTTGAACCATATTGTTCATTGGTTATGAAATCCGTACAAAATATCATCTTCATTAACTATATCTATGCTTGTCTATTATGCTTCTAGAATTTGTCGACTAGTCCTTCAAAGTAAAAATAGTAACAAAAATAAATAACTGCATCATTCATTTATATCTAAATGCTTATAAGATTTTTCTTCCAGATTTGTTGTCCCAGTCTTGCCTTATGGGCGAATTAGTGTCTTTAATAGTCCATGGTCCAATTCCTTGATATAGTCTTTGTCAACCGCCCATAATTGTGCTTTGTCTTTGTTAACTTACATACAAACTTAATTGTATAAACAATCATAATGATTTAATAATTTATATTGGTGATAAGATTAGATATAACAATATAATTAGTTGGTGTTTAAGTTTCATAAGTTCACTCAACATACTATAAAAATATGGTAATGAATTTCCTTTCACTTACATGCAAAAATTGATTTTATATATAATATTAACCCATTGAACTAAAGGAAAATAAATGATGAAAGAACCTGAATTCTATTAAATATTGTAGATATTTTACAACAAATATATATTTAGTCTTATCCGGCTATCTATTCATTGGATTGAGTTATAGAAAATAATTAAAATCATTTTTAAGTTATAATATTCTAATCTTCAAACTAATTCTTGATCATTTTTACAAAATTAAATATTATATACTAAATAAAGTTTATCATTTTAAAGTAAGATTACATCATGTGCTATATACTTATGTTATTCACAATTATATGTAAATCCTACAGATATAATTGTAAATCCTACACATATAATTTACTTTTTGATATAATTTACTTTTGAGAAGGCATAATTTGCTTATTCCCATTTTCACATGTTGTTCCAATAGCATAGGGAGGAAAGACGAGGAAGCAATAAATAATCCCCTAAGTTCAAGTACGTGAAGCAATCAGGATTGTTGGGACCTCACAAGTAACTCATAGGAGCCATCCTAGGAGCCATAATAATGCTTCCAATGGGACTTCAACTTTCTTGGTCTTATATCATGAGTACTTTCTTTAGCTTGTATTATGTTTTTTTATCAGGGATATTATTACATAATAAATGTAATTTTTTTCCTTTTTATAAATATTATTAACAATCTTTCATTTATTTTTAAACAATTCTTCATTATTTATATTATAAAGGTTGTCAGTTTTTTTACTTTGGATTTCCAAATAGTTGTAAGGATGTGAATGAAGAAAACTCTTTCAAAACTTCAATAGGTATGGAGGGGATGACTGCATTGTTCCAAAGAATTTTGATGATTATAGTATATGTGATGGATGTGATATTACTAATGGTATGGGTGAGAATATTAAGGTTTGGAAACTACATTAATGTCTTATTTTTATTTTTTTAATAAAAAAATTATATAAAGAATTTATAGACAATGGTGATTGACAAGATTCATAATAAATTTGATAAAACTTAATAAACTAAAAAAAACATGTCATAATATCATTTTCCCAATTTTTAAGAAATATATGAAAATTTCTAAATATAATTAAGAGATAAAAATTCATAATAGTTTATATATTTAGCATGGAAATATTCAAATAATTCACACACACACATACATATTTCCTGAGAAAAAAATCACTTTATTAATACTGAATAAACATGGACTGCCCTTTCAAGGCATACATTAAGATCGTAAAGCCAAAACAAGCACACATAAGTTGTCATGCGACATGCACACAAGTCATCAAGAGGTCGTACATTTCTTCCTCATGTTCCATGAAATGTTTTTTTAGTGATATCATAACCTTACATATTGATTTACCAAAAGATTATTTTCATAATATTTTATCTCCATTATCCCCAGAGGAAGCAATAAAGCCTCTTTGGACAGTTTGTCTGCTTCAACATTCAATTCTCTGTAGATATGTTGGAAATTGACTCAAAATTTTCCATTTGGCTTCTTATTGCTCTTAACAAATGCTGAATATGTGGTGCATTTATTTGCAACTGTCCATTTTCCTAATCAATAGTCAATTTAGAGTCTCCAAAGAGCTGAAGGTTGCGAACGTTCTTTTCCGAAGCTATTCGAAGGACTGACCATAAGGATGATAATTTTTCCTTGTTATTTGTGCCCTGTCCTGGAGCAAAAGTGATCTATGTCTTTATTGATTCATCCAGGAAAAGAAGACCTCCTACTCCTCCTAGGAGAGGATCCCCTTGGCTTGCTCCATCAAAGAAATCCCATGGAGTATTTTTTTCTATGTTCAATGGTTTGAGCACTCTTCTTGGTTTTAGTTTAGGTAACGTTTGATGTTCCATTACCTTCTGCAAAAGCATGTTAACTATTATTTCTGGGGAAGTCAAAATGTTTTTGAAAATTTCTCTATTTCTTGTTTCCCATATAGTGAAAACAAAAAGGGCTGGAATCGCTTCATGTTGACATACCCTTTCATTGCTCCACCATTTTTTTACTCTGTGCTCTAGTGATTCNTGAATGAATGAATGAATTCATAAATATTATATTGACTTTACACGGATTCTATACTTTTTTCCATATATATATATATATATATATTTAATCTTTTTTAATTATACTAATTATTACAAATAATATAAGAATCTTCAACTAATTAATAATATAAGAAAATACAAAATATTATATTTATTTAACTAAAATCATTCTTCATAATAACTAGAAACTTAAAATTATTCATAAATTTTCTTTAAAGTAATAAAAAAACTTAAAATTACTCATAATTTCTTTTCAACAAAGAAGAAAAATAATCATATAATCATAATTTATTACATAACTAAGATCATGTTCAAAGTAACAACCAAAGATACATTATTTATCTTCAACAAAAGATACATTATGTGATAATAATTTATTACATAATTTTGTGCTTTCTCTTTGGATAGGTTCAATGACATGTTTATAACAAAATCACATATAATAATGTAAAGAATGGAGCTTGTGGAGCAAGGCTAACAATTACAGTATATGGTTTTAGAAATATCTCTTTTGGATGGGTTGCAGGGAAGGCACAAATTCCAGGGATAAATTTATGGCATTTTTGGGGTTTTTATATTTTTCTTTAAAATATATATTTTCTATTTGCAAGTGGTGGATGATTCTAATATAATAGTAGATTAATATAATGGTAGATTGAGCAACCAGTAAGGTTAATCATCAAGTCAATCTACTATACTATTGGAAATCCAAGATTGATAATATGGAGCTATTATCAACTCTTTCACTTTTAGTCATGTTTATAAACACTTCAACTTTAAAGCGGTTAGACTCTCTAAACAGACTATAGGAATTGGAGAAAGACATATTCCCTTTTTAGTATTATGAATATCAAAGAATGTTGAGTTGTTGCAATGTAAATGTGTTTAAATGATATGGGATTATCTTTATATTCAAAGTTACATTTTTTTTAATAGTATGTTAAAATGCTATATTTTTTTTTGAAACCCATGAAGATCAAAGAATGTTGAGTTGTTGCAATGTAAATATGTTTAAATGATATATGATTCTCTTTATATTCAACGTTGCATTTTTTTTAATAGAATGCTAAAATGCAATTTTTTTTGAAACCTGTGTCTTTATAAGCTTATTGTTTTTGAGGTGGAAGCATTTTGAAATAAGGTTTAAGTTATATTTGTTGAATAAGTAAGTTTGATAAGTAGTTATGATGGGATATGTTGATTACTTTTAAAGTCATTTTTATGAATGTAGTGATTTTTTGAAGATTTATTAAAAATTAATTACTTTTAAAGTTAAGACATTAAATAAAAATGTAATTTTAATTCATTTAAAAAAATAAGTTACATTTTTTCAATTTAAAAAAAAAATTTTAAATCTCTCATATATATATATATGAATAACTTAACATAGAATAAGGAAAAAATAATTAAAATATGATATATGATATATATAAAAAGACATGAATTTAAAAAAAAAACTTCAAAATTATAAAATTATTAGAAATACTAAAATCCGTAACCATTAAAACAATATTAATAATTCACATTTTTTTATTATATGATGTATACAATTTTTTTCATAGTATTACACTATACATATTATTAATGATTAAAATATACATGTTATTATTCCCTGCATACAGGGAATAATGTATTCGATCAGTTTTTGATAATAGTGCCTATCTATTATAGTTTTTTAGGCTATGTTTTTCCAGATTAATAGAATTGTTTTCCTAAATATATAGCATAACACCTCTTATTATTTCATGTTTGTGAAATTTGCTTGATATTTTCTAACCATAATCTCGACAACTAGCAACCCTGACAACTCCTTGGCTGTGCAGTCAAGGTTAGTGTCATAGATTTGTAAACAAATGAGGAATGAGGCATGCAACCATCCATCTGTCGATGTACATGCTTATAAGGTGGATACCTTCTACATGTTCAGGGGCCTTAAGAATTTTGTTGTGAGGTTGCTTGACACTCGGAGCATTTGCTGTGAGGCAGTAACAATTAATCGATGAACTCTGGTTCACCCAGGAGGCCGTAACAATTAATCGATGATGAGTATCCCTGTATCCTCTTTTCTTCTAATTGAGGAGGATGTTCATTGTAAAGATTGATTGGGTTAGATGATGCAGACATACCATTTCCAGTAGTGTTTGGTTACAACCATGAAAAAAATATTGCTCATGGTGTTCAATATTTTATCTATTTCTGTCATCTTTGATTGATTTTTAATTGTATATGTGTGCATGCTTTCTATTTGCTAAAGTTTGCACTTTTGTAATCTATAAGTTACTTATAGACTGGCAGAAATGAAATGTTATTGATTTCTTACAGTTTGTAGTTTTGTAATATGTAAGAAACCTTATTGGTTTCATTTCTTCCAGCCTGATCACATTGACAGAGCAACCAGACATCCACGTTAAAAACAAAGTTGTTTCCTATTTGAATATGGCGGACTTCCAAAAAGTATTTCATGCTAGAGTTGTTGAATGTGTTAAAAAATGGGTCCCTTGCAGCAAGTATGCCATTCATTCAGGAAATACATTTTTTTCTTCTTCTGATTTTAAGGGTTTTTTTGTTATCAGTTGTTGATTACGACCATGGTTTTATCACTGGAATTTTATGTGAAAAAATAAATTAATCAAGTATAATCACTGAGTTCATCCTGTAACAGTGTATTTAAATTGCAAGATTTTGAACAGTTGGAGTGACAGTTAAATTTTTTCCTAAGAATCTCACAGAGTACTTACATACGATAATCTTAATTTAGAAATCCCTACAGTTTCGTCATAGGGTAAACTTGTCATGGCTGGCGTGCGGGTCTTGATGCACGAACGATATAATTTTTTATTATTTACTAAAGAGTCTGTAATGCAACGTCACAAAGTTATTTTTATGTTTATAGAATGTGTAAGTGTGTTTAAAATATATGTTGTGTGAAGTGGGGATCAAGATTCTGTCATACCTTTAACTGGGACTGGTACACTGGTTAATAATATGGCTTCTTCTCTGCAACTAAATACAACATCTCCCTACGATGTCTAGTTTCAAGGGAGGCAACAGTGGTTGCTTCTTTGCAAATAAATACAACAGATCCCTAGGGTGTCTGGTTTCAAAGGAATTAGGTCATAGAAACTTGTTTAAATAGCTTGCATTTGAATTAGTATTGGACATCTATAGTTAAGTTGAAGAATTAATGCCATGATATTGTTTTTGTAGGTGGCAGGATGGGTGCAGGTTTATGAAAATATTTTATCATTAGAAATAGTAAGAGGAGCATCTCACACAGTGCCATTTTCTCATCTAGAAAGATATTTAGTGTTATTTTCACGTCCCCGTCCCTCTACTGGAGAGAGGATGCGACTATGCCGCTAGCAACCCGGGCAAACTAGCCCCATTAACATGATATAAAATGCATGAAACTTAAAAACATACACAGATGTATGTGATATGAAATCTACAGCGAAAGCATACACATACATGTTGTTCATACTCATGAAACAAGCAACAATCATCCTGTTCAAGCATTTAAAACGCTTATGACAATTTACAAAGAAAATACAATTGCAGAGTTAAATAGAAGGATACTTATCTTGAGAATAAGCTTCCCCGCAACTAGCTATGTTGCTGCAATGCTCCACCCAACCATAGGCTAGTGTGCTCCTTACTCTCTTAGCATCACCTCCACCCTTGAGCCGGCCATGATTTCCACAGGGAACTAGGGGACACAAACTTACACACAACAAGGCTAAACACCTACTATCAAGCCAATAACCACATCCAAATGGAGTCAACCCACTAACATATGGATTCTTGGACTTACTCAGCCAAGCCAACACAGGGATGCACTACACAAAAAAAATGCAAGTTCTGGGTATGAACCAAAACCGTTTTGGCAACAAAACAAGTTTCCAATATGGGGGAAAACAACTCCCTAACATCAATTCGATTCCCAGGGACGTTTTGTCCATATCGTGGAAAAAAATGAAGCTCAAAAACACCCAAGAGAACGTGGTCTCTCCTCCAAATCGCTGGGAAACACAAAAGCGATTTTCAGCTTGGAAAACAGTGGAGAAATGCAACAAAAATCGTTGGGGAAGAGAACCAATCATCGATCATCACAAGAACGAACTCCCAGTTTGAGGAAAAATGAATAATTGACTGCCCACATGAGGTAAAACACACATAGCAAACCCAAAAACGTAAATGCCGCACACAGGAAAATCCCAGTCGCTTGAGAGAGCCCCAACGTAGATGAATGATGATGAGGAAAATGCCAAGGAGCTCCAAAATCGTGAACAAGAACACACACAGGACAATTTGTGGAGGTAAAAACAGCTCCCAAGCTTCCACTGCATGAGGAGATGAAGAACGTGGGTGTATGACCAAATGGGCATGCATTTTTGGGTGTTAACTTGCCCCAAAACTCAAAAATGTTTTTCCCAAAAAATGGGTTTTTTCCAAATTCGAATTTCTGACTTCCATACCTTTCCCATTGCATGCAATAACTACTTCAACTAATTTTTGGAAGAATTACATGATTGGTTGAATGAGACAAGAAAGTTTGTTGACAGTTTGATGGGTTCTTTCATTGACATTTGGCTTTTCCACATTGGCACCAAAGGTTAAATATAGGAAAATCATGCCCCCATGTTTTTTAATGTTGCATTGACCTAGCTAGTTGTGGGTATTTAATTAAATTGCACATTTACATGATGTCCAAAATTATAATGTGCTAGTTAGCACAAAATACCATTGGCATTGATTTTAATTACCAAAACATAAAACTATAAATTAATGGTGGGCCTTTTTCCTTTAGCTCCACACCATGATTAATTACAATATTTACATCATATATATATTCAATACAAATGGGGTCAAAACTGGGGTGTTACATTCCCCTCCCCCTTCAACAGCACTATCCTCAGTGCTCATCAAAACTGAACAAAAATGCTACCCTGGCACTACCTCAGTGCTTTGCAAAAGTAAAAAAATGGATGTGCCAATCGTATGGAATCTTCTAGGTTCCATGTAGCATCATCGGGATCATGGTGCTCATCTTGGATTCTCACTTGTCTAATGGTACGATCTGGAACTCTTCCTTGGTCCCACTACATGGTTGTCTTGCGTACGGACTCCTCCAAGTCCTTGATTACATGCCTCAGTACACACCATCGAATATTTTTCTAGTCCTGGAGAATCATTCTCCATATCTTGGAACATCTCCAATGTCTTTGGCAATCCAGCAATACCTATGCTCAATCCCTGAGCAATGAGTCGATTCCACATCAAATTTACAAGGTTTTTTTTTCAAAAATCATGGATGAATTACATGCACATGTATATCGACATAAAATCAATAAGAAGTTTCCAAATGAACCAAATACTTATCTTGCATAAGTATCTTCTTTTGGTTCCATAGATGTCCGACTGGGCTTAATACAACCATGGCACTCACCAGCCTACCCCACCTCACACTTGGGTGTGCATTAAAGGGTAGCCAAATTTCTGCAAGCCTCAAACCACCCAAAAATATATTTCATTTGAGATCTAACAGCTCTGCTTCAGAGTCTAAAACTCCTTCTAGGTTCTCACCAAGATCGGTGCCTCCTTTCCAGACACCACAACAATTAATTCACATGTTAAATTCATTCATATAAGGTGCAATCTATAACAAGATTTTCAAAACCATGGCTGCATCATATGCTCATGTATATTTACAGGAATCAACAACAACAACAGTTTTAGAAGTAAAAAAAATACTTATCTGTATAGCATATCTCAACCGAGATATGGTAGCCCTGCGTTAGAGGCCAACACCCCTCTGGGTGCTTAATGGAATCTCTGCTTAAGGCTCAACACTTCCTCTTAGTGCTTACCAACGCTCTTGCATTATCTATGTAGCATCTCTCGACCGAGATTGGGTAGCTCTACTCCACAACCTAATACCTCTTTGGGTGCTTAATGGAAGCTCTAGCTTAAGAGCCTAGCACCTACTCCAGTGCTCGCCAAGCTTAGGGACTTCCTTTCCAGATACAAAAATGAATCAACTCACTGGTCAGATTCGTTTCTATAATATGCAACATTTAACAATATTTTTTGAAAATATATACCGCATCATATGCATATAAATAATCACAGAAATCAACAAGGATTTTCCATGTAATAAAATACTTATCTGCATAGAATATCTCAATCAATATCTAGTCAGCCCCGTTTCAGAGCCTAACACCTCCTTCAGTGCTTAATGATAGCTCTTGGCTTAAATGCCCAGCACCTCCTCTAAGTGCTTACCAATGCTCAGGTGCTTCCCTTCCAGACATCATAATACCTAGGGGTTATTCTCTTCACGGATTCCCCACTCTCGTGACAGTCCCCTTACGGCGTGAATGTTTGCAAAGAGAAGTCTAACTGAATGTCCCCAGTGATGCATATTGGTTCCTAGTTGGCAGGGGGGGTGAAGCTATGTACTCTTGTACATCCTTCTAGAGGAGTCATCTTTCTCAAACACATCCTCCTGAGAGCTATGTACTCCAGGGCGGACCACCATCATCTCACCTACGTTACATACGAGTAGGCAATTAATATGAGATGTCATCATAAAAATTTAGTCATAGATTTTGAAATCTATTTCATGCCTTGATACATTTTCAATTATCAAATGATGAATAACATTGATAATCAAATCCAAAATTTGAATTCACAATTTTGCTTGCTATAGAAAATCGGATTTTGTAATCATGAGATCGTCCTCATATTGTTTGGGTTTTGCAAGTAGGGAGTACTCATCCCTAAATTATAGATGTTTCCCAAAACCTGGACATTCACATACAACATGTCATCTTGACACCATTTTAGATCAGACAAACAGTTAATAATATTCGATTTACAATAAAATTCAAAATATGAAGTTCAAAATATATTCTTTTCAAAGTTAGATTTCAGGTATGAGATCCTTCTCATAGCACATGGCATTTTCCTGCCTTGGTTGTAGTGGGTACAACTAGACTGCTCGACTCCGATCATTCTACCTACAGTCTTCAGGAAAGGCCATTTCCTCATGGAACCACAAGTTCACATTCAAGCTTCCTCAACCCATACATAGACTCTATTTTTCCTACAAAATATCCTTTAGTGAACCTCCTATAGTATCCTGCAAGTCCCACAAAATATCATAGATATGTTAACTTTCTTGGAGCAGGCCAACTCATCATGGACTCAATCTTTTCAGTGTCTACATATATTCCTTTATCTGAGATAATGTGACCCAAATAATGAATTCCATCTTCGTAGAAGTCATAATTTGTCAACTTTGCATACAACCGATGCTTCCTGAGCAATTCTAAAATCAACATCAACTATTCCACATGTTTTTCCTCATCCTTTGAATAAGTAAGAATGTCATCAAGGAAAAAGAGAGAACACTTTCCCAAGTACTTGCTGAAAACATTATTCCAGAGGCATATAAATGTAGCTGGTGCATTTGTGAACCCAAATGGTACCACTACGAACTCATAAGATCCACACCTTGCTCCGAAGGTTGCCTTATGAACATCTTCATTCTTGATCCTTACCTGCTAGTCACCAGACCTTAAGTCAATCTTGGGAAACACCTCCGTTCCTCTTATTTGATCAAAGAGGTCATCAATTCTAGGCAAAGGGTGCTTGTCCTTCACAATGACTCTTTTCAGCTTCCCATAATCAATACACAAACAAAATGCACTATCTTTCTTTTTCACAAAAAGAAATGGTGTTCCCCAAGGAGACACACTTGGTCTGAGGTACTTCTTTTCCAATAACTCCTGTAGCTGCATGTTCAACTATAGCATTTTTGGTTTGTTCATCCTACTAGATGTCTGGGACACTGGTGTTGCTCATGGCACAAGATCAAAGGTAAAATTAATGTCACTCCTTGGAGGAAGCCTTGTAATTTCATCAGGAAGAATATTCTTGAATTCTTGTATCATAGGAAATCCATCCAACCTAGGAGTATCATACTTTGTTGCCTCCAAAACATGAGCAGCATACACTCTGCAACCTTTCCCATAGAAATTCTTCAATTGCATTGTTGAAGACTTCCTTCTAGAGATCACTTTTGGAATTCCTTTCACAACCCTCAGGTTTCATTCTTCATCCAAGCACTCAAAATTCTTGTTGTAACAATCAATCTTTGCTCTATGTGCTTCCAACCACTCCATTCCAATGAGGACATCATATGATCCAAGTGGCAGAACATTTAGATCTGCACAGGTGAGTAACCCATCCATGACCAATGGACATTTCATTACCACCTCATTGAAATCCTTCTGGATTCCAGTGGCTAGTTGGACTAACCATGATATTCTAGGCTTTGATTTCTTCGAAGTGCACATCTCCATAAATCCGGGGGTGCTATAGCTGTGAGTCGATCCAGGGTCGATCAAAATAGAAACCGTTTATTCAACAATATCACCCTCAACTTCCACCACAGTTGAGTTATGACCTTCCTGGTGGTCTTCTAACACTACACAAATTTTAGGAATGATTCCTGAATCCTGACCCACAGTTTCAACTTCTTGGGCGCTAGGGACTTGACCCTCATTCCTATTCGCAAGTGGACAATTCCTTTAGATTTTCCCTCATCATTCCATCCAGTTCATTCATAGCTTGTGATGGTTTCTTTTGTTGCTTCAGGAGGTGAGGAGGCTTAAAGCCTTTCTTCCTTGGGTTAAGCTTCTCATTCTTCTCGTGAGAATTTATCCTACTCCCTTCTATCTTTGTTAACTAATGCCCAGAGTTTATCCGCCTTTGGATATATGCCAAACTCTATAGCATGGTTGTAGTCAACTAGTTTTGCTCTACCAAGGCCTTGACCAACCTTTTATTTTCTTCTTTACAATCCTACAACTCTGTCCTCGGGCTTCTTATGGTAGCTGCAGCATCTGGGGAACTCTCTTGTTCCCTCTTCCCAACAGCTTCAGTTCCATGACCTTGGGCATTGTAAGCTGGGCTTACAAACCCTTTCCCATGTGGACAAATCTGTCGCAAATGGGGTCCTTCGCATCTCCAGCATTGGAGTGGCTTTCTTCCCTCTTGTGGGTCTCTTGGATTTTTCCCCATAGCATCTTTCCCGTGTCCATAGGAATCATGCGCATCATCCATGCTGTTGATTTTATTGGCGTTGCTCTTCTTTGACTTCCTTGGTCAGACCAAGATCAACTCTTCAATCTGCACTATGACTCTAAAAAATGTGTTAACAACATCATTTGTTAGTCAATCTCAGAAATTCAAACAATTACTTACCAATTTCTTCTTGCAAGCATGAACGGTTAGTGTGCCTTTCGTCGGGTTGGCTAAGTTTAGCAATTTGGCTAATTAGCACTCCTTCTTGCTGTAGTTTCCTTTTTGCAACAATGTTAGTCTCAGGGGGTCAAGGGGGATTAAGATTGCTGCAATTTTATTTTCGCGTAATCTGGCGCATAAGATCGCTGCAATTTTTCACCTTTCTGGCCCTTGAAATTCCACTAAAAAGCCTGTTGAAGAATCCATGTTTTGGCGAAATTTCTAGTTTAAATCCGACATGTCGGCTTCATTTCCCAACTCTGCTCAATGCACATCGACCAACTTCGCCTGATTTCTTCTAATCGAGTCGCCCGCTATATCAAAAAAATTTTGAACTTTCATTCGCCACTTGTTGGCTCAACCCAACCAACACTCATCCGCTTGATTCTCAGCTTCCACCCACCGTTGCGGCTTGATTTCCAACTTCTGTCCATCGCTCATCGACTCAACTCAGCCGATAGTCATCGGCTTAAATCTTAACTTCCATTCGTCGTGTTGTGGCTCCATTTTTCTTTTCTTTCTTCCGTCGTTGCGGCTCCATCTTCTTCTCCTTTCCACTTTCGTTGCGACTAATTCTTCCTTTTCTTTTCGCTGCACATCAGATCAACCCTACTGACACTCATCTACTCCTTCTTCATCTTTCATCCGTCGTTGCGGCTCGACTCACCCGATGCTCGTTGGCTCAAAAATGAATTTCCATCCGCCACATTGGAAGAAAGCTACCAAAGTCTCTGTTGTTGTGGAAAGATCTTCGATTTTCGTCCGCCGTTGCGTAAGAATTTTTGTCTTGCTCAGTCGATTTCCTTAGAAATTTTTTGAAATTTTTTTCATCGGCTCCTCTCAACCGACACGAATCGGCTTGCCTCTCACTGAACCTTCCGTCATTACGGCCGCGATCCATGTCGGCTCCCTCTTGGTGACCTAATCGCCATTGTGTCTCGCCTTCAACCAACCGAGCCACCACTGCGGCTCTTCTTTAGTGATCTGAGCCGATGTATCAGCTCCCTTTAGCTTACTGGGCCAATAGGCTATTTTCATACTTAGAGAAATTTTTGAAGAATTTTTTGAAGAAATTTATCCTACATGTTTCTCTTCTGCTGAACTCAGTGGTGGTTTTCTCATTGCCCCTTTGATGCCCAAAGCTACAACACAGCTTTGATACCACACTGTCACATCCCTTCCCCTCTACCGGAGAGAGGACGCGACTATGCTGCTAGCAACCTGGGAAAACTAGTCCCATTAACATGATATAAAATGCATGAAACTTAAAAACATACATAGATGTATGTGATATGAAATCTACAGCTGAAGCATACACATACATGTTTTTCATACTCATGAAACAATCAACAATTATCCTGTTCAAGCATTTAACATGTTCATGGAAATTTACGAAGAAAATACAATTGCAGAGTTAAATACAAGGATACTTATCTTGAGAATAAGATTCCCCGCAACTAGCTATGTCACTACAATGTTCCACCCAACCATAGGCCAGTGTGCTCCTTACTCTCTTAGTATCACTGCCACCCCCGAGCTGGGCATGATTTCCATAGGGAACTAGGGGACACAGACTTACACACAACAAGGCCAAACACCTACTGTCAAGCCAATAACCACATCCAAATGGATTCAACCCACTAACAGATGAATTCTTGGACTTAATCAGCCAAGCCAACACAGGGATGCACTACACAACAAAATGCAAGTTCTGGGTATGAACCAAAACAGTTTTGGCAACAAAATGATTTTCCAATTAGGGGGGAAACAACCCCCTAACAGCAATTCGATTGCCAGGGACATTTTGGCCCTATCGTGGCAAAAAACAAAGCTCAAAAACACCCAAGAGAACGTGGTCTCTCCTCCAAATCACTGGGAAACACAAAAGCGATTTCCAACTTGGAAAACGGTGGAGAAACGCAACAAAAATCATTGGGGAAGAGACCCAACCACCGATCATCACAGCAGCGAATTCCATGCCTAAGGAAAAATGAAGAATCGACTTCCCACATGAGGTAAAACACACACAGCAAACCCAAAAACGTGAATGCCGCACACAGGAAAATCCCAATTGCTTAAGAGATCCCCAACGCAGATGAATGATGATGAGGAAAATGCCCAGGAGCTCCAAAATCGTGAATGAGAACACACACATGCTAATTCGTGGAGGTAAAAATAGCTCCCAAGCTTCCACTGTGTGAGGAGATGAAGAACATGAGTGTAGGACCAAATGGGCATGCATTTTTTGGTGTTAACTTGCCCTAAAATTCAAAAACGTTTTTCCCCAAAAATGGGTTTTTTTCCAAATTCGAATTTCTGACTTCCATACCTTGCCCATCCCATGCAATAACTACTTCAACCAATTTCTGGCAGAATTAAATGATTGGTTGAATGAGAGAAGAAAGGTGGTTAACAGTTTGATGGGTTCTTTCATTGACATTTGGATTTTCCCCATTGGCCCCAAAGGTTAAATACCCCCCACCTTATCCTTAGGAAATCATGTCCCCATCTCTTTTAATGTTTCATTGACATAGCTAGTTGTGGGTATTTAATTAAATTCCACATTTACATGATGTCCAAAATTATAATGTGCCGGTTAGCACAAAATACCATTGGCATCGATTTTAATCGCCGAAACATAAAACGATAAATCAATGGTGGGGATTTTGCCTTTAGCTCCACACCATGATTAACTACAATATTTACATCATATATATATATATATATATTCAATCCAAACAGGGTCAAAACCAGGGTGTTACAGTTATTCAAGGCATTCCTCCAAGGAAAACCTCCTCCCATTGTCATGTAAACAGTAAATTCCATATACAAATAAATAAGGGATTAAAAACCTTTGTTGTGCTTAGTGTCACAATAATGTGACTGTATACTGGATATTGACACGCTTCCAATATACCAACTTTGTGTGGAATTATTCAAAAAAAATTCTGCAACCAAGAATTAGAAATATGAAATGGAAAATTACAATATTTTATTACAATTAAGAATTAGAAATATATTGGATTTTTTTAAATAAAATTTACAATTATATGACATCTAAATTTATATATAGTTTTTTGGAGTGTTTTAAACTATCATTTAGACAGGCGCTTGTTATAAACAGAAAGTTGCAAAGTGCAGAAGTGGATGAGTTTATTTATCAGAAATTAGTAGTGCATGCAGCACTCCTCTGCTACCCGAAGTAAGTAATTAAGTAATTTTCATCTGGTACTCTATCCCTTTAAATGTTGGCAAAGACTTGGTTCTCATTATTCTAATTTGTAGTCATGATATGTGATTGATTCCATCCTCAAAATCGTTTTCATCATGGGAGGCGGCAAAGGCTCCACAACTAGGGAGGTATTACGGCACAAGAACGTCAAGAAAACGGTGATGTGTGACATCGATAAGGTCTAGCCGTGCGTTTCCATTAATTTATGGTTTTATTGCACGTTTCTTCCAGGATGTTGTTGATTTGTGCCACAAATCCTTGTTGTGAACCGACAAGCGTTCTGTAGTTCTCGCCTTGAGCCCCATTATCTTGTTATGATCAGACAAGTGTTCTTCAGTTCTGGACTTAAGCTTCATTATCAGTGTAATGATGCTAGGCAACGAATTTTTAATGCTTCATTTTTTCAAACTATACTTTAAATAGTTCTTAGGTTCCTGCTAAAGTTTAAAGCTTTAATCAAAATTCTTCCAAGCAGGGTTGAGCTCAAGAATATAGATCAACAATTCCAGGTCATAATAGGAGACCTCAAATATCCTATGGAAGGAGGTCCTTGTTATCAATTGTACACAAAATATTTCTATGAGCTTGTTCTAAAGCCAAAGCTGAGCCATAGAGGAGTGTTCTTTACTCAGTTATAACATCACAATAAAATCACTCAAATTATTATACTAACTATTTCTTGATAGTATTCTTTTGCTGCATCATGGAGAACATCAATTAACAAGATAAATAATAAGTTGTTAATAATAAGGAAACTCCTAGCAGTACTATACTTCTTGGAGTCTCACCGATAATTGTAGCAGACTTCAGTTTGAGGATTGAGTTTCATAGACAGTTCTATTCATTTAGTTTAAAGTTCTTAAAAATATCAAGTTAGAGGAGCGGTTGATCTTCTCAGTAACTGAAGTTTCTGAAATTGGTACAACCCTACCAATAGTCTCATAAAAGGTGAATTAGAAGGAGAATTTGACATAGCCACCGCTAAGAAGCTTCTTGATTTCGACAAAATTTCCTTTAAATTTAAAATCAAATCCTCGGAATCACCTTCAAATTTGGCAAGAATTATTTTCTATGCTTTGGCCATGACTATTCCTATTAGCTAATTCTTAATCCAACCACTGACATCCCTCTAGATGGACTATGACAGGCTGCACCAGTAATAAAATCTTTCGAAAAATTCATTCATAAATTCCAGGAATTCTAACAGGCCTGTCGATGATGATTTTCAAGTTGTTAAAGGAAACTTTTGTATATACAGAAGAGACGGCACGATTTGTATATGGCCACGGAAAAACTTGCCACTTCTCTTCTACATAAATAAAATAAAAATAGTTAATGTACACAGACTTCTCTTTGTTTTAATTCAATGGGGGAATTTTGTTATATTTAAAAGTGTGTTAAGTGCTCTTAACACAAATCCAAGCCAAGCTCACGGGTAATCACTATGTTTTTGGCATTTATATTACATAAAATATTTATATGTTTGTGGAAAGGTCACTTGTTTTTATCTTTTGTTTTTAATTTATAAAATATTATCATTTAATAATGTCAATAACTTGTAAGTTTTCAAAAAAAAACTAAAAGCAAAGCAAGTTGTGTATATTAAGATCATATTTTCATGTTAAAATGTTTTACAACAATGGTGATTTCAAGTTGATCTCATTTCTATAAATTTCTGGCTGATTTATTGTTAATGTAATTTATTCTTTTTTTCCATTATCATGGATTAATACCTCCACCGAATTGTACAAGTGGGTCTATCCCACAACATTTGGCACTATCAATAAAAAAAATTATATCCTCTCTGGGTTTAATATGGTTATAATGTTTAATATATAATATACTATTTAGGTTTAGATCATTTATAATTGATATATATTCTATCTTTTACAAGTTTAAAAGCATGGAATATCCATTATCATGGACTAATACCTCCACCGAATTGTACAAGTGGGTCTATCCCACAACATTTGGCACGATCAACAAAAAAAAATATCCTCTCCGTGTTTTATATGATTATAATGTTTAATATATAATATATTTTTTAGGTTTAGATCATTTATGATATATTCTAACTTTTACAATTTTAAAAGAAGGGAATATGCAACATTGTTGCTACACCTTTTTTAAAGTTTTAAACATCTTAGAACTACGTGAAAGTATGAAAAAATGAAAACAATTTTATTTATTTTTAGATTTTTTTGAAAAGAAATGAATTTTGTAATTGTTAAGTCCATTTCCACTTTAACAATATTTGTCAAACTAGTAATAGAGAAACATGTCCAAGAATCAAGGCACCACATTTTTTGTAAAATAAAGAATAAAGAAAAATGTCTAGTAGACCATACACTTAGACTAAGGGAAGCATATGGTTCGAGAATATTTAACTACAGCTTAAACACAATACTAAATAAAAGTGTGTTGATAGTCTTCATTTTTTGGTTATCATGGACTTTACCACTATAGCCATTATTCATTATCTATATAAAGAGGTTTTTATCATAATAAGAAGATATCATTTTTTTGGATTTTAATTTATTTTTTATTTTTTGGAATTAGTCTATATCATTGGTTCATTTTTTGCTCAGGTGCCTATTCAAACTCATCTTTGTTGCAACATATTGGCCTCTATCTTTGAATAACTCTTTTCCACCCTAAATTTAACTCTTGATTGGGTCTAGTTATCTTCTAGAACACATGCACACCTAGTCCATGTCCCTTTATTGTTACAATGCCTTGTGTTAGGATCCCACTGTTAAAGGCTCAAGGATAGAAACTTCCATCTTAGCATAGGAGATAAAAATGGCATTCAAAGAGATTATCAACGTATAGCCTCAACCACTTGTTTCTCCCTTGCATTTAGACACTTTCTATTCTCTCCCTAAATACGGTGTCCAAATGGATGATGATCTCCTATATTCATGGCTTTACAATGGGAGTAAGCTAGCTATGGAGCAATCCTCCCTCATCTGACGGAGGAGGAGCAAAGTTAGCGTTGACTTTGCTCCTCCTCCGTCCGATGGAGGGAGGATTGCTCCATAGCTAGCTCACTCCCTCTACAATGTCTCTACTTACTTCAAAACTTATCTACACATTTAGGATGATTCCAATCTTCAAATTATTAGGTTGAAATTAGAAGGAGAAACACATACATGGTGGGAGACTCACTCTAAGTATCGAGAATTTGCTATCGAACATAATCCTAACCACACTTGTATTTCCACCTCCTCACAAATCAAGACACATGATGCGTTTTGTCAAGAAATATGATGTCATTTGTATCAATGAGGTTATCTATAGAACTTAATGTGTCACTATGATATTTGAAAATCACCAGACTAGATAGTTTAAGAATACAATGATTTATTTTTCATGCTCTGATTGCAGTTTCACATCTAAGAATCAAAATAAGTACTAATTTTCAAATTTATTTTTGTTTTTTAATTAGCAATTTCTATATAGGAGATTGAATCATTTGAGAGCACTACCCTCTATTTTTCCTTGTCATTCCCCCTCCACTGAACCTAAGTTTTAACACCATCCTCGTCCTTTTAATATTCAGATTTCTACCCCAAATTCCACCCTCGTGTTGTTAATCCTTGCTCTTATTGGTTCTTGTTTTTCTACCATGCATTCCCCTTCTCCACAATTTCTAAGGAATTGATACCATTATCATCAGACACCTTACCATTCCTCTATTGAATTCCACATCCTCTAGTTATCCAAAGATACTAAGGCTCTATTAACTTACCACCATGTCATAGGAAATGGTGAATCCTCTAAACCATATGCATATTCAAAGGAAACACCTCTCCCAAAATATGCATCTCCTAGCCTCTCCTTACTTCTCATGACCCATTATTTTTCATGGTGATCACATGAAATTTTTTCTACCCAAAACTATCAAATAATGAATGTTATTCTACCCTAATTTGCAATAATGGTAGGCAAGAGAATTGACTGTCTCAAGATATAGTACAACAATTTTAGTTTCTTACTTTTCCCAATCCTTTTCCATATCAATTGGGTTTGGTTAAAAAAAGAGAATCCAGCCCTATAGGTAAATAAGCAATATACCATTACTTTTCTAATTAGGTACTTGCATGATACAATAGAATCTGATGTGTCTCCCCTTGATTGTGGTGATCTACTCTTGGGGAACCTATATTGGTACTAATTCAAATACTTCCGTGATTCCTTTGGTATGATTGTAGTATGACACATTAGTTTAAATAAATATTTCTCCTTCTATCTTGTGCACCTAGTTAAGATATATAACACCACCCAATGCACCCCACTATATCTATAACACATGCTCCCTAGATTATTCAATGTGTTCTAATCCCCAACTAGTTTTCCCCCTCTCTTTGTATTTAACACTCCATTGACTTGGTCCTAGGAACTTCCTTACCCACTGCCCAAGATTATCACCTTTCCCCTCACGAGGGCATTGAAATTGAACATCAACTCCAAAACCCTTTTCACTCTACTCATGTTCAACCCATCTTCTATCCTTATGGTTATATAGGTTTTATTATTCATGAAATGGAAACTGATGAATGACACCTCGTCACTTATTATTGTTCTTTCAAGAAGGTTACTATTAAAACTTGTTACCCTTTACATCTCATTGATGATTCATTCGATCACCTCATGGGTGCTAATTTCATTACTAAGATGAGTCTTACTTTGGGGTATCATCAGGTTTTTATGAATCCAGTGACAGTTGGAGGAGCACTTTTGACACAATATTTGGCTTATATGATTGGTTTGTGATCCTATTAAGGCTCGTGAATACCCTTGCTACATTATGTAGATTATCAATGACATTTTCATCCTAATTCAGGGTGTTTTCTAGTGATTTATATATATGTTGTTTTAATTTGCAGTCAAATTTAGTAGGTAGACCAACAACATGTCCATTTAGTTATGGAATTATTGCAAGATAATAAGTTGTACGTTAAACGAAAGAAATAATGTTTTTTCCATACTTGCATCTAGTGCATCAATTTTATTATTGATAAAGAGGGCATTGCCTTAAATCCCGCTAAAGTTTAAGCCCTTTCCAACTTACCTTCTTGTCTCTACACTATTACACTTGAAATTTTTTATTGGAGGCCTTAATTTTTAAAGATGTTTCATCCTACATTTCTCTCATAAAGCATGTCCTCTCTATCAAATTTCCAACTAGCCTACTTTCCATTGATATCCACAAACAAAATAAATATTTCATAAATTAAAATTCACTCGATGTAATGCTCCAATTTTTCATCTTCTAGAATTCCAATGGATCTTTGAGATTCAGACACATTCTCAACAATTTTCCACTGGTGAGGTACTAAAACATGGAATCCACCGTGTCACCTACCATTATGAAACCTTTTTCAAAGCTAATATAATTATAGTACCTATGACAAGGAGTTTGATGCTCTTATGTAGGCATTGAAATAATGACTCCATTACGTTTTTTAGTTTGTTTTTGTTTTTAAATCCCATCCAATCTTCAAGAAAAAGAGCATATTAGATAGGAACCCTACTTTTATCAAATCCATTTAGTACTTAAGTATAAGAATGGAAGTTTGAATCAGGCATTTGTTATGTTAAGTCATCACCCACCATGGTTCTCCATCTTTTTTATATTTAGTGTGCAAGATATAAAGGTTGGAAACCATTGCATCCTACTACTATTTTGTTTGAACCCATTTCGTAGCTAGCTCTTTTCTAGCCTACTAAGATAAATCAAACTAATTTTTCTAACTATTATGTGCATGATGATTGGATTTATAAAATAAACTATTTGTGTGCTCCACAAGCCTAGATTTCTTAATCCTCATAAAAGAGGCACACACCTCTAACTATGATAATCACTTTGGCATCTTAAATACTCTCTACTATATTATACATTAATAAAAACATAAATATTAAAAATGTATTAAGATCTTACACAACAGAATATGGAAGATCATATTATGCAAATAATTAAACTAAAGCATATGAGTTTTTCCCTCCCATCTTGATTGATGTGTGTTTGCTTTTTCTTCTTTTTATTGATATAATATCATATATTGAAACATTAGATTTTTTTGATTTTGAAGTATCATTGATATGATGAATTATATTGATATATGACAAACTTTGATTCTTTCCAAGAAAAATGTTGAATTGATATTCAAGTGTAACAATCCCATTCTGACAATCATTCGCTTTTATAGCATTATATATATATATAAATATTTTGGAAGGTAACACTTCTATTTTTCTATAGTGAAGAGATGATTTTGACAACGAATGATTTCGCCTAATTAAAAGGACTTCATAGCATTATATATGTAAAAAGATTTTGAAAGGTAACACTTCTATTTTTCTATAGTGAAGAGATGATTTTGACAACGAATGATTTCGCCTGATTAAAAGGACAAGTGATTAAATCAACAGTGGAACTATATTGATATATGACAAACTTTTGATTCTTTTTCAAGTTGTCATAGCATTATAGCATTATATATATAAAAGATTCTGAAAGGTAACATTTCTATTTTTTCTATAGTGAAGAGATTGTGTTTAAATGAATGGTTTCGCCTGATTAAAAGTAGAAGAGATGAAATTAGCAGTGGAACTATATTGATATGTGACAAACTTTTGATTCTTTTCCGTGTAAAAAACAGTGAAAATATATTGATATATGACAAGCTTTCGAAGACAAATGTGGAATCGAAATTCAAGAATACAATCCCATTGTGATATTCATAGCATTGTTTATGTAAAAGATTATGAAGGGTGACATTTCTATTCTTCTACAGTGAGGAGAGTGTGTTTGATAATGAATGATATTACTTGATTAAAAGTACTAGTGATGAGATGAACAGTGGAAAGCATTCTACATTTGTACTTTTAAAACCATATTTGGTGCATTGTGACATCATGTTTATTCCTTGTCGAATAAAACTTGGATGACGTGTATACTGTTTTAAATACTTTTGCGTAAGATCAAATTTAAATACTTTATTGTAAGATCAACGAATAACGAATAATGGTTTCATTTTTACCAAATTTATTTGACGAATTTATTATTTGAAGAATTGTAGAGATAATTAAGAATGAAAAAACTTATACAAATGTTGAGTATATAAAGTAAGAAATAACAATGAGACTCACTCTCATATGATTTTTATTCCAATATGTAATAATAGTTTCACAATGTATTTGATTAAAAAGAGTGATAATAATTAAGAATGAAAATTTATTATTATTATTATTATAAACTCGACAATAAATATTTGATACATTGTCATATTATAATTATTCTCTGTCCAATAAACATAGATTACAATCTATATATTTTCCAAGAAAATATAATAATTATTATAATGTTTTATTTCCACAATTTATTTTTATGAGGTGATATGTTGTTGGATAACTTATAAGTAGAATCCTTTTTTTGAGTAGAATACTCTATATTGCTAAAAAGATTAATTTATATTAATGGATCATCAAAAAAATTAATTTTTCAACTAAAACGTTGTTGGATGACTTATAGATCGAACGTTTTTCATGGTTTAATATCTTATATTAGGAATCTTATTAGTTCTTAAAGATTAATTAAGGCTGGTGTTTAAGTTTCATAGGTTCAGACAACATACCATACAAATAAGGGAATGCATACCTTCTCACTTACATAATGGTTTACTAATTTACATTGGTGATAGAATTAGATATAGCAAGATAAGTGGTTGGTGTTTAAGTTTCATATGTTCACATAACATATCACACAAGTATGAGAATGCATTCCATTTCACTTGCATACACAGCTCATTCTATAAATAATCTTAACCAATTAAACTAAAGGGAAAGAAATGGTGGACGACTATGATTTATAGTAATTATTTTTTATATGTGACACCAAACATACATTTAGCCTTGTCCACCTAAATATTAATTGTAATGTGTCATACAAAATATTTAACATCATTCTTGTTTTACAATTTTATATTTTCGAACCACTTCTTGATAAATGTCGATATGCACTTAAGTGTTATATGCTAAATAGTGTTTCACATTTTACATTTTAGAGTAGGATTACATAATGTACCATGCGTATGTTGTTTACGATTATATGTGAATATTACACAAATTTACCTTCGAGAAGGCATAATATGCCTCTTCCCCTTTTCCATGGTGTTCCAAACTGGTGTAGGGAGGAAGGATGGTAAGGAAATAAATACTCCCCTTTATTCAAGTCTATAAAATAATAGGCTTAGTTAGGGATGCCATAAGTAACTCATATGAACCATAATAATGTTCCCAATGGGACTTTTAATTTTCCTTGGCTTGTATCATGGAAATATTACATAATGGTGGCGATCCTCTCCCCCTCCTAAATATTGTCAACAATCCTTCATACATTTATACTTTAGAGTTTGTCATTGTTAGAATGTGTAAATTAATGTCTAGCGATCTCATGTAGAAGCCTAAATAATTTTGTAAAATTATATTACTAGGCCTAGTTATTCTTCAATAACTAATTATCTTATACAATGAATTATCCCACATTCGTCATGGGATATGTCCTCTTGTCCCTCTACTGTATATAATATAGGTGAAGGAGGTCAAATTGAATGTAATCTGATATGTGCATATGTGAGGATCCCAAGCTTTGTAAGATTAGAGACTTTAATTTAGGAATATAAAACCAACTTTTACGGATGTTTCCCCATCTTTAGGTTTTACCATGTAAATATCTTGTCTCTTCTCTCTCTCTCTCTCTCTCTCTCATTTCTTGTTTTGACTTCTTGTTTTAATTAATGCTCTTCATATGAGTTTAGACTAGTTAGATATCTGGCATTGGTTATTGCATTTATTTCCTAATCTAACATGGTATTAGAGTGGGTTACCAAGCTCCAACTCATTGGTAAATTCTATATTGGTTTACGTTTTGCATTAGAATTAAATACATCTATTATCTCCCCCCTCCCCCCCCCTCTCTTCTAGATATGCAAAAAGATATGGAAAACCTCACTATTTCATCAAATCTGAGCAGTTTTCACTAGATTTGCTTATTATTTACCAAATATAGCTCTTCCATTTTTTACGGATTGGAGGAATTAGTCATTATTGACTATTCACTTGTCAAACTTGGCTTCCATTTGACCAAAACTAAATTAATTTTCCTAGCTCAACCTAGAAATTTTATTATTTTTATCCTAATTTTTTTGGCATTTTTTTTCCTAAACTTATTTCCAAACTTTTTCTTACCACACCTCCTCCCAAACCTAATTTTTTTACCAATCTTTTTTTTTGAACAAAGGGTATTTTCAAAGTCAATTTTTTTCGTTGGGAAATTATACGGCCTCTTGTCATTCTTCCCTCTCCCTCACACAACTATACAAACACAATATCACCCTCCAATGCATTATCCTTGTATGGATTACTTTTTCCGTCTCCTATAGTCATATGGATTTCATTTCACTGTATGAATGTGTTTTTTCCACTATTTTCTTTCTTGGGAAAATTGCATAAGTTGAAATCCATCTAAGAGGGCCATTGGCTATTTGGGTGAATTTTTGGAGGATTTTTTCTCTATCCCTTGTGATTTTTCATCCCTACTAGGTGAATTTGTGAGGGTTCACCAACCTTTTCATTCTCTTGTGCGGTGATACAGATGCTTCTTAGTCCTACTATCAAGGGATCACCCATACTTGGCCGCACCGATGCGTTCTCCATGTCCTTAGTCGAGGATTTTTCCCTGGAGGGGATCCATTAAGATACCTTGAAGAGAATTGATGTGAGTGCAACGAGAGCATCTTCAACACATTGAATTTTACTATACGTAAGATTTAAGGTTCATGAGTTGATCTAGTGTGGTGGAGATGAATTCTTAGAGACTAAAGACATAGTGCCGATTCCTTAGATTTCATTTTGGATTAATATTTTTTAAATCTCAAATTATAATTAGATCTTGATTGATTGACATTGTAAATCTCTCATTAGTGATTTTTACAATAGCTATAAATTTTTAAACATAAAATATTCCCAAATATTATTATAATTAATTATAAGTTGTAGTGGATCTTCCAAATGATATTGCAGTAGAATTTTCCACTGCTAGAATTGTGAGCTGCATGTAGGGACAAAAATTAAGGAAAGTTTCCATTAGTGCTTCATTTTATACTAGTTCAAACATTACTATACGTAATTGTAATAGCATAGTACACATGGCCCTGTTAGATTTTATGTCTCTTTGTCCGCTTTTCCAGTGATCCTAACCCAAGTTCAGTCCCTTTTGCTTAGCACAAAAATGGCCGAGATATCGGCCCGACAGAGCAGATCTCAACCAAAAGTACCCGTGACACAGATTCTGTATCACTCGAGATATCTATCTTGATGGGTAACTGCCAAAACCACATTTCCACAGTTGTGTGGGAGGGTGTTTTAGTACCTTGTCTCTGAGCAAAGGATTCCAACGAAGTTCGGGGATGGATTACTTGTATTTACTATGCTTCAACAGCTAAGATGCAACCCAACCTCTGTTTATGCAACTTTAGTAAATAAACAACAGACATGCAACATAATAATATGTAGTAATACAATGCGACCATGATACATCTATTCATCTGTAAACAAACCTACAATCGTTCATTCACTACAATAATCATACATACATCTAAGCTACTTTCAACATTCACACATATACACAGAATATAACGTGGAAACCCATCTGGGTGAAAACCACAAGGATCCCTTCATCTAGAATGAGGAAATAGATGCACCCTTTGTCTGGGCACTAAGCTGCAGACTCTACTCAAGATCTTGTTCTCTAACTTTATAGACTCTTCCTCCCTCTCATGATCTCTGATCTTCTCTCTTTTCTCTTTCTAATTTACTTCTATTAGTGATCTGCACACAACCTGGATTGAAGCAACCTTTACCACTCATTTGTGCACTCAGCTGGAGATCCTTCACTCTTATGCACTCAGCGATATAGAGCCATTAACCAAGAAATCATGATTTCAGCCAACTAGAGTCTACCAGACGGACTGTCGGGATAATGTCTACTAAGTCTAGCTCAACAGTCTAATCCATCAATGTCTACCCCCATACAGCTTGGGTTCCTTCTTTTATAGCCTTATTACCGAATCAATACAGATCCCATACGTACTTGATACAGTATCAATACCAACTCGATACATAATCATTACAAACTCATTACAGACTCATTGTAGACTCCTTATCTATCACTATCTCAGTCGACTTACTATATCCAACCAACAGGATATCTTTCCTATTCTAGAAACACATAATAGAATGAACTATTGGGATGAATTACAAAGATGACTTCACACGAGTGGTTTCCACTGACTTCATCCATGATCGTATGCACTATCGTTGAGGCCTGTCACTTTCTCAAAATTATGCATTACTGTCATTTTCCAGTCATTTTGCTATTTGTATGCCTTCTTCTACTGATATTGTGTCATACCATCTCGTGTCACACTCCACTCTTATGTTGCAAATTATTTATTTGGTGTAGATTATCCTTTAGATGCCTCCTTCTCCTCTTCTTCTTCTCTTTCCTTCTCTTCGTCGCAACATTATTCCTCTTCTACTTTATGTTGCTTCCTTGGTCATAGATCCTTCCTCTTCTCCTTTAAGTCTTCTCCGTACTTAGGTAGAATTATGCATGAATTCTACCTTACTGTCCCTAAGCACAACATGCCTCTAACACTCACCTATGGTTTATCCTGAGCCGCAAGAAGCTACTGCTCCATGTTGTGAATTGCATTGATTTTGTTCTAAGAATATTCCACGATTTTCACCACTTTGTCTGTCTATGTGCGCACTTCTTCCTCTTTCTTCTACATTTTCTCCACCAGGTCATAACTGACATGTTTTGGCATGAATTTTTCTACTCATGCCACTACCTCGCACACCTTCTGATATATAGGATGGATATATGTTCCTTCTATTTTTGTTACTTAAGTATTTATAACTTCTACTACTACTGTCGATATCACCAATTTTCCTTGTCTACATTTCTAGCTTTAGCTTGAGCTCATCCCAATTTTTTCCTTCCTCCTTTTAGAATATTCCTTGACATTATCCTTGAATGAGGATGCAACATCCATATAATCCTTTGAGCTTGCAATAGTTTCCCATACTAGTATTTGGTCAGTGTTTTTCTTTGCTTCACACCTGGTGAAGTCTGCCATCCTATCAATGTCTTACCTCCATTCATTGGAGTGTGCCAATGAAACTTTTTCTTGAAATCATCATTACCTCTTCTATTTTCAGTGGCTTATAATGATGATGGTGATGATGGTGGCATCTGTTACTTTTTTCCATTGTCCAAACATTCGTTTAGAAAAACAAGTTATAGCAATGGATACTATGCACTGTGGCAACTAATTCTACAGTCTCATTCGAAGGCTTCAGTGGGATGTTATTTGGTCTTTGAATTCTAGCCACCACTTCTAAATTATTTCTCAGTTCTTCTAATATGTTTTGGCTCTTGCAGTTATCAGAAGGATTCCTCATTGCCAGCCTTGCTAAGCTGGTTAGAAACGTTGGTGCAAGGAGGCCTAGAACTAGATTATTTTCCAAGTGCCTCCCGACTTGCGGTGGAACATATCCAACACCATTTTCCTCAACTAGAACAAGTATAACAGTAGAATTCACAGATCCCCCAAGGGAATTAGTACTAAAAGTCACATTCAACATACTTCTCCCACAATAATTCTTTAGCTTTCGACATTCCTATAAAAGTTCACTATTGCATTTAATAGGTTCTAATTTGAACGCGATGGGAAGTAGAAGGATTATCTAGGTGTTCAAGTTGTCAAATATTTACATGCACAATCATCGAGTAGCATAATGACAACATGATCCATCATGTAACACATATTTCAAGAAATCTAGAAAAATTCTATTACAAGGACTTCTATGACATTGAATTTTTTTGTAAAATTTTTATTTATTTCATTTAATTTGTAAAAATTATGCATTAAAGAAATATTCCATTAAAATTGGAAA
>LPNX010031170.1:25446-38937 GCA_001517045.1 Pseudotsuga menziesii | reverse complement strand
TTGATTGTTGAAGGGTTAATTTTTCACTAAAACGTTGGGTGAGAGGAAAGATAAAAGTTCAATATGTCAAAAAAAACATTAGTTGGAAGGGAAAGGATGAATTGAAATGAAAAACTAAATACAACNTTGATTGTTGAAGGGTTAATTTTTCACTAAAACGTTGGGTGAGAGGAAAGATAAAAGTTCAATATGTCAAAAAAAACATTAGTTGGAAGGGAAAGGATGAATTGAAATGCAAAACTGAATACAACATTGACACCAATAAAGGCAAAAACAAAAAATCCTATGGATTATCTAAAACCTAATGGGTTCCTTTAATTTTGTTGGGAATGATTATTCCTCCAACACAATATTAGTTAGATAAAATTAATCTAGCCCAATTAATTATTTTCAAGTTGCAAGGCTCAAAGTTTCTTCATCTGGAACAAAGATAAATGGGGTAGCTAATGTCACAATCCGTATTGATGAAAATATCAATTTGGGAGCATGGTGTTTCACCCATCATTATGTTTAGGTGGACAGGATGTTGATACTCACATTAAAGGAATTTGGAAGATAGTAGTAATGGAACTGCATCAATCATGTCAAGAAATTATTTTGCATCCNGTTTCACCCATCATTATGTTTAGGTGGACAGGATGTTGATACTCACATTAAAGGAATTTGGAAGATAGTAGTAATGGAACTGCATCAATCATGTCAAGAAATGATTTTGCATCCACTGAGTTGAAAGGAGTTGCATGAGGTTTCCCAGTAGAAAGCATGGAGAAAAAATGAAAAATTGGCTAAGTGTTGAGGAGCGTAGAAGGTCGAATGATATAAGATCAACGATGAATTGGAAGTTGACAGATCAAAACAAAAAAGAGATATCAATAATTTTATAGCAGAGGTGTTAATAAGAGTGTTTGTGAGGAGTTATGATAAATTTGGTATGATAGCCAGTCAGATGTTAACACTTCAGAGTTGTAAGTTTCTGCATACAGGCCTGGGACCCGATGTGCTATACAATATATTGAGAAAAATAAAGCATGTTTGACACATAATATTGGATGCTACAAGTCAATGTCTGTGTATGAAAAAATTAGGACTCTTATTTTAACGTTCATCCATCTACACCACCCATCATAAATGTCAGTACATGTAAACATATCACTTGGAAAGTTAGCACAATGACTATACAACTAGAGGGAGTTTGATCGAATGGGCCATTGGACTTTGTATGATGATATGATATGACTTGGTAAGGTATTGAAACTCAAAGAGATGATGCAATTAAGGATAGTGTCATAGCGTTAATGTAATTAACTTCTAGGGGAGTTGGACCTTGGTAGTTGGTAGCTAGAAATTGCAGCCCATGACTCATTTCTTTAAGCTTTGATTCTTTTCCTTATACATCACTGAGTAATCTCCTTTTTCCATTTGAGGGTGCTCTCCCTTCAACAATGTCTTCTTGTATAATCAAATAAATAAATTCTCTTTGATACAAATATCCCAAAAACAAGACAAGATAGAAAAACATAGCATAAGATGTATTCACAATTGTAGCTACTCTTCCTTCCAAGCAAACTTATTGTTCTTAGGCTCTCTAACAAATATGGTAGCTTCTTTGATGTGTCCAAATGGGAAGGGCTCCTCCCCTATTTATAATTATTTTCCAAGTTACTTTTCCACTAACTAAGCCAACGTGACTAGGGTAGATTTACCCAATCATGGGGTAGTTTTTCTCAGTGACGAGCACATNTCCTCCCCTATTTATAATTATTTTCCAAGTTACTTTTCCACTAACTAAGCCAACGTGACTAGGGTAGATTTACCCAATCATGGGGTAGTTTTTCTCAGTGATGAGCACATTTTTACCGAGTGGTTTCTAGGGGTCAAACTTGACTCTTTTCACTTGAATTGTTTCAGGATTATTTACATTGTTGTTGCAATAATAATATCATGAAAGTGTGTACAATAATAAAACACCATGACACATCAATAATACAATAAGAATATACTATGAATTTACACAATATTCAACACCTCACTCTACCAGTAATCACCTACACCTTCCCTCCATCCCACCTCTCTCTCTTTCTCTCTCACGCATACCTATACTTCTCCACCTACCCATATCCACCATGCCTCTCTCTCATCCTCGCCCCCCTAACAACCTCACTCTCTCTCACACACACCCTCATAACCCTTCGTATATAAGTAACCCCCTCCTTTGTCCCTCTCTCCATATCACTTACTAACCCCCTCTCTCACTTCATAACTCACCTACATCCCCCCTACATTTAATCCCCCTCCTCATCTTTATCTCTCTTGCCCCTATCCCCCCTAAACCTTAATAACACCATATCTCACTCTTCCGCCCCCCTACCACTCCACCTACACTTTACTCCCATCCCTGTATCACTCCTACAACCCCTTAACACATTCTTCTCTCTCTCTCTCTCTAAATTCCCATAACCCCCTATTTATCCCTAAAAACCCTCCTGCTCTAACTTCCCATAACCACCCCCTCTCCCCCTCTCTTTTTCTATCCTACTCCACCTTTGCCTACCCCTCTCTCTATCTATCTATCTTGGTCCACCTACCCCTACCCCTCTAAATATATGTTTCTCATAATCCCTTTCTCCATACAACTTACCCCCCACCCATCTCCTACTTTGCCCCAATCCTATAGACCATCTTCCCAATAACCACCATAATCTTCATTAAACCCCTACCACCCGAACCTTGATCTATGTATGTTTATCTCTTTGAACCCCCCTAACACATTATACAACCTCGTCAGAACTCTAAATAGTTCTTGTTTTTTTTATAGTCTCCATTTAGTGGCTATTTACCTCCAAATTGAAAAATAGTGCTACGAGTAGTACACCATTTTTTTCAGGAATAAAATCACAAAATTTGGAAACCCGTCAACTAATTTTTTTTTAATTACATAAAAGAATCGTTTTTAAAAATAAAATAAATTAATAATTTTTATTTTGTGATTTTGTATTAATATTTGAAAAAAATATAAGAATTTGAAAAATTCAAATGCAAAATTAATAAATTAAAAAACAACACTAATTAAAATTAAATAAAAAATAAACTATATATAAACTAAAAAGATATAAACAAAAAAAATTATATAAATAACATAGTAATTTAAAAAATTTATTCCAATAAATTTTTTACTAAAAATTTTGTAATTTTTATTAAAAATAATTATTTATTTTAAAAAATAAAATTTTATTAGTAATTTTTTTAGAAAATTCATATAAAAATTATTATAAAAAAATTATAAAAAATTAGATAAAACACTAAAAAAACCTTTATTTAAAAAATATCTGTTCAAAAACAAATATAAAAATAAACCAATTAAAAAAAAAACAATTAAAAATTAAAAACTAAAAAAACTAAAAATTAAAAACCAAAACAAAAGCTTACCTATCGCACTTGCTCATCCCCTCTGCTCACTACCACCCCAACCTCTCCCCCTTTCGATCGTTGGCCACCGCATCCCCTCTCCCATCCCCTTTCCACCTCACCGCTTTCCCTACTATGCCATCGGCCTTCCCTGTCCCTCCCCTCCATTCCCTCGCCCCTCCCCTCCCCTCCCCTCCCCTGCCCTCCCCCGCCTCCTCCCCCTCCCAGTTGCCCCCCTTCACTCTCTATCTTCGACCCTTCCCCACTCCTCCCTACCCCATGAGAAAGCATCGAGCCATAGCTCGATGTTGGGCATCGATTCGTTGCTCGTGGGTGTCATGCAAGGCTTCACATCGTGCCCATTGAGCAATGGATCGATGCCCCCATTGAGTAATGGCTCGATGCCCCCATTGAGCAAAGACTTGATGCCCAGAATCAATTCGTTGCTCAATGAGAGTGTTGGTGATCCCCGCGCTACAACAATCGATAAATGACTTGATGCTCGACATCGACTTGTGGCTCGATCGCCACCCACAGGTTGGGAAGGAGGGGGGAAGGGGCGGCGATGGCAGGCGAAGCGGGGAAACGCGGACGGGAAGGAGGTTGGGGAGGGGAGGGGAGGGAAGGAGTAAGGGGATGGATGGGTAGGGAATGGGGAGGATAGGAGAGGGGACGTAAGAGGGGGTGGGGTAGTGGGAGAGTGGAGCGGAAGAGGGGCCTGGTTAGGTAGGGTTTTTTCTTTTTATTTTATTTTAATATATATTTTTTAAATCTTAATTGTTTTTTTTAATGTTTTAATTTTTAATATATTTTCAAAATTTTAATGCTTTTTTAAATTTTTTGTGTTATTTTTTTAATATTTTTTTAAATTTTGTTTTAATAGTTCTTTATTTTAATTTTTTTAATTTTAATTGTTTTTAAATGTTTTTTTAAGATTTATAATTTTTTTAGGACCTTTTAATATGTTTCTCCTTTTAATTTTTTTAATAAAATTGTATATTTTTTAATAAAAATTTCTAATATTTTTATTTTTTTAATAAAGTTTAATTATTTAGTATTTTTTTGATTTAGATTTTATTTTATTTTATATAAAAGTTTAAAAAAAATTATAAAAAAATTAAAAAATGGGGAGGGGGAAATGATGGCCACAAAGGTGGGACACTTTATTTTTCAAGGTCGTGGTTTGAAAAACACTGCAATTCATTTTAGAGGTTGACTGTAATATTTTTCTTCACACAAAACTTATTGTTAAGTCCATACTTTCAAACAAGTTATACTTTTTGAATTTGAAAAAACCAATGTGCTTCTAGTAGCATTAGTTTCTATTGAATGGTTGATTTGAAGGCTATTGTTAGCAACAATATGATTTTTTAAGGAAATTTTTATATTTTTAACCTTGAAACAAAAAGGATGCTACTACTAGTAGGATCACTTTTCAAGTTGAAGCTTGATTTTAGTGTTTTAGACACAAGAAAACAAATTTTGAGGGTTAGAGTTCTCGTTGTGAGCATATAGTTCTTGCCAGGTTGTATAATGTGTTCCTCCTTCCCCTTTCCCATAAGGTAAATGCGATTTTTTCAAAAATGAGTACACGTTTTAGCTCTACAAAATATCCACATGTTTTGTAGAGATAAAATGTGTACATGTTTTGTAGAGATAAAACACACATATGTTTTGGTTTTCATGGCAACCAGATATGTGGGAAAGGAAAAATTAAAAATAAAAGAAACATGCTCACATTTCTTACCACTAAATTCAAACCTTGTCATGTGTTAGGATGTCATCCCTCTTCTTATGTGTCTACCTCAAAGTTAGATTTAGGTTAAGTGAACCTATGCTATTTAATATGGTAAACTGTAGCTAATTTGGCATATCACCCATTTTATAAATTTGCATGTGTTTTACCACTCATTACAGTATATTGTTGGTCAATATAGTTGCTTATTAATTAATAAACATAGTGCTCAATATTGATTGTCAAAAAAGGGAATTCTGGTTATCTCAATGGTAATTAAGTGAAATATATGCATAAACATTCATTAACTGATCAATCAAATAAAATTTATCCAATCTTCCTAATCATTAAGTATATTCCTTGCTTCACTGCTCAATCCAAATTCAAATACTAATTCAACTACTGAAAGATCAAAGAGCTCTCATTCCTTTTACTATGTCAATTCTAGAAATGACCATGTTAAAAATAAAAGAGTTAAATTTCTTTTACAAGAATTTAAATCCTGAACTATCACCATAAGAAGACCCAATCTACAATTTCAATGTTCAATCATAGAGGAAATCAACTTTTGATTCTATAAATTCACATGCAATCTACCAATTTAGCAACTCTAAAAGGAAATAATTAATGAGAAAACGCAGTAGCAGAGCATAGATGTAACAACAATAATCAATCGCACACTTGCAAAAATAAACTATGCATTATTCAATCAACTATTTCAACAAACAAAAAAGGTTGTAATAAAAGAGTCCCACACTTAATACTCACACTATTTCAAGAACTCAAAAGGAAATCTAATTTCAATTTCACACAAAATAAAATAAAAGAAGTAAGAAACTACAATTAACTCGAGAACTTTTAGAGAAGGTGGGCCCTTTCCTTTTAACAAAGAAGTCGCTAGACACAATAAAAAATTACTACATAGTATATTAAGGAAATATTGCCACTTATTTAATAAAATGAGTGCTTAAGTACATAATCTTTAGACTACTGTTACAACTTTCCTTCGAAAATAAGCCTAACCTTGTGAACCATCCCGTCTTCCTATAAATATTGGGCTGACAATTCAAGTCATCTTAGTTCAGGAAGCCATGAATATCGAAGATATTCAGGCTATCGAATCACCACTTCCATAAACAAAAAAAAAATCCTTCATTATTACATTAAGATGGAATATATGTTTCATAAACATTAATGCTCTCAATGATCTAAACTGAGCTAGCACCACATGAGTTTCAACTGGCTGCATGAAAAATAACTCAAGATGCTTCCAAAAATACCTATACCAAATCCCTAGAGAGTGTAACATCTTTCAATTGACTACTTGATCTATGTGTATAAAAAATCCGATACATCAATATTCCTTGTGGTTTCAGTTTCTTCCATAAGTTCATCAAAAGTCATCTTAATTAGTAAGCAAAATTCATAATCACGGGAAAAATTTAGGCATTAATAAAACAAAGCAATAATAGATTAGACCTATTTGAGAAAATCCTTTTTCTTAGAAAACATAGCAACTTGGTTACATTAAGAATGGAAAACATAGAACAAGAATCAAGAAATAGGCGATAAAAAAGGGGCATTTTTGGCACTTCCTGTGAATTTGAATCCAAATTGAATGTTTTCTTGGTCAACTTATATACACTCATGTATTTCTTCTTGTGCAACCATATAAGTGTGAATATAAACCTTAATCCGAGACAGCTCAACCCACATTTATGAATACAATTAACGTACTCATAAACTTTATACAAATCATATATTTGAAATTTCCAAAACAATACGACTCTCTTGTTCTTATGGACTTTGAAGAAGCTTCCCACCTACTCTTGCTTCCTTCTATTCCATAGGGTTCTTGTTGTAATATAATTTTTACATAGGTAGATATGAAATCTTACTGGAGTGTTTTTATTTCATTATTTGACATAGGGAGTGTAGATATACAATTATAGCCTCAAGGGACCATGGTTCACCTCGAATCCAGAGGGTAGAAGTATCCTCATTCCTTCAAGTAGTTTAAGAGGAATTCCACTAGTTCATATAATTGGCAATGAATGCGATGAATGACCTCATATGTATATCTCCTATGTGAGGAAAAGAATTGGATGAACATTCCAAATGGCATTCCAATTACTATAAGTACAATTCACAGAGGAAATTTTGCTCAGGGAAATGATTCTGAACAAAACCAGCCAAAAAATGAGAATATGTAATGAACTCGTAAGGTATCCCTTCCATAAGAGATTTTATCTTAAATAGAGTTATTTTTTCATAAAGGAAAACTGAGTAATATGGTGATGGGGCTCTACAACTTAATAATTCATGAATTAGATTATACATTTGCTTTTCTCCTTCTTCATAGACGTAAGTTTTCTTAATTATTTCAATTCTTCTTTCAAATTTTCCGAGTGAAGCATTTGAAAAGTCAGTTCCTCGACCCATCTCTCCCTGGGCTCTTTAATTTTATTTCTATGTAAATGAAGGGGAATCATCCCATCCTCACACAAGGTAGCTTGATACTTCCATTTTTTTAATTCAAATGTCAACAATGAAATGTCTTCTTCCTCCTCTTGAACCTTTTCATCCTCTACATCCAAGTCAATAATCTATAGGGATTCCTGAATCATGTACTTATCATCATTTTCCCTTGGTTGAGGTTTGTCCTGAGTTGCTAGATCTATATTTTCGGCAGCCGACTTTTATGTTTCAACATTCACGTGTCTTAGTAGTTGGTTTTTGTGTTTCAATAGTCGGTTCCTATGTTTCATGAGCCTGTTCTTTTGTTTCAGTAGCTTTTTCATGTGTTTCAACAACTGGTTCTTATCTTTTAGTAGTTGATTCTTGACCTAGTGGATCCTAATTATCCATGGTCAAGAAGGATATACCCACGTTCTGATTTTGCACATCATCTTCCACTAATTCTGTTGGTGTCATCCCATTCTTTTCTTTCCTTAATTGTCAACGTGTCTAGGCTGAAAATTCCATGAGAGCGACCTTATATCTCGCATTTTTGAAGATGTCACCACATTTTGGGCACATAAAATCATCATGCTCAATATTTCCTGAAACAAAATGTAGATACTCCATGTGATTAGTCATTTATGCTAATGTGATAAATCTATGAACCCTTGCAGTTCTCCCTTAAGCACCCGTACCTCCTGTTTCAGTAGGTCATTCTCCAAGAGTAAATTTTCCACTTGAATTTCTCCTTTTGTTGCAGTAGGTTCTTGTGGGTTGATAAGTATTAGATTTAAATATGGGTTATCCCGTGGTTTTTGTGCTTCAATGAGTTATCATGGTTTTAGGATAGGAATCTCAATATATTCCTATGTCATTTGTGTTTCCTCTACTGCAAAATAAGTTTGGGTCCTCATTCTCGTTAATGGACTGGGTGGTTGATTTTGGGTCCACAATTTCCTCTTATTCCTTTGTGGCACACGGGGAGTGAAAACCTTTGTAATTATTTCAACATTCGCTGTCACAAAAAAAAGGGAGTCATCCTTTTGTGATAATTCCACCCTTGACTCACTAGCTTCCCCTAGGTTAGCAGGAGAATCAATCTCTCAAATTGTTCTTGTCTGATTTTTAGTACCCTCCCTCATTTGTTCTACATTAGCTCATGTATGTTGGACTGATATTCAAACATGATCCCAGGGGTAAATGTTTTGTAGTTATTTTGAAGTCACAAATTCCTCCAAATCCCTTTCTTCATTATTTTCTACTTCTCCAGATTCCCTATCCCTTCTCCCCCCAACTATATCTAACATGATCTATTCATCTTCCTCCTCATTTTCATTGTACTTTCTTCCATGGCCACTTAGTCTACCACACTCCTAGAAACAAATTATCCCTAGTACAGGTGTCTTAACTCAATGAATAAATGATTGAGTACCTACCTTCGAAGGTGACATAATTCTTCAAAAATGCCAAAACCTGGTCCCATGGGGAAGAGTTTTTATGGTTGTTCCTCACCCCTTGTATTAAACATTTTCTCCTTCTACAAGGAAATATTATTTTAATTTTAGGTTTTGAGCCTTCCTATTGAACCATCTCTTCTTGATCCTAGAAAATCCTATCACCTTTTCTAATATAGGTTCAATGACTTCAACTCTTAGTCCACCAACCTCATAATCGTATCCTTCCAAATTTAGGGAAAAATATAATGTCATTCCTCCATTAAACCCATTTAGTCTTTCTAAATATGTCATCCAACATGCTTCTTCAAAAATCCTAAATACCTCTATATTCTAACGTATAGCATCCATTATTGCAAGTTCATGTCGGACTATAGAACCCCCCATAATGTCTTTCCTTGGTAATCTTCTAGCAAGAAACATAAATTTCCCAATTTGGATGCTGAAACTATAGTATGAAAAGACAATAATGAACAGTGGGGATTTTGTTGGCTATTTTTGTAAATCTAGTGTAATCATGGAATGGGATCATGTGGACAATTATTGCATGGATTAGGAAATATGGTGACAATAAATAAATATGGGAAAAGGTTGGTGATGTATTGCTTCGATTGGAAATATTGGCTTAAAATTGTTGACAAGAATAGGGAAATAGACTATAATCATATTTACTTTTGACAATTTATTCCTAGTCGTACTCATGGTTAAAATTCATACCTTTCCGCTTATCGTGACAAGTTGTCATCACTAGGAGGTGGACCACTTTTTATTGTCAAATCGATTGATGAAGGAATCCCTTATCACATGACTTAATACTGCTGGTAAGCCTCCATCCAATTAGAGGATCAAATACATCCAATTCATAGTTACTTATACTCATGAGTAAAGGTTCTGTCATACTTTCAGCTTTTTTTTCGAAAAAATATAGCAAAAATACTAAAAAATTGGCAGGGTGATATTAATGCCAATACTGTAAAAAATTTCCTTGGATCATCTTGCACGACATATTTTAAATTATCATCATTATTAGTTAATCAAGAAAGGAAATCAATAACAACATTTTATTTTCCTGGTCTATTAATTATAGTAATATGAAACTCTTGTAGTAAAATCAACCACATAGTCACTTGAGCATTAGTAATAGCTTTATTCTTTAAATATCCAACGGCCGAGTGATCTATATGCACAAGTAAATTATAGTAATATGAAACTCTTGTAGTAAAATCAACCACATAGTCACTTGAGCATTAGTAATAGCTTTATTCTTTAAATATCCAACAGCCGAGTGATCTATATGCACAAGTAGGGTACCTGGTAATATAGTGCCTAAATTTTTTGATGGAGTAAATGACAAAAAGGAATTGTTTTTCAGTTACCTTGTAATTGAGTTCAGCAAGAGCCATTTTCTTACTGATATAGTACATAGAATACAAATTGTGGTTTTCATGTTGTTCGACCACAACCCTAATAGCAGTATCTGAAGCATTTGAAAAGATGAGGAAAGGTAAGGCCCAATTAGGCCCATGCAGGATGGGTATTGTGGATAACCTTTTCTTCAATTCTTGCAAGCGCTATCTGACATGCATTTGTCCAATTCAATTCATCATCCTTCATTAGTAAGGTAAATATAGGGGATGATAGCTTGGAATTTTTTTCAATAAAGAGTCTATAATAACCAACATGTCCAAGAAAATGCTGTACCTCTTTTTTTGTTTGAGGAATAAGGATGTTTAGAATTACCTTTATTTTTGCAGGGTCCACTTGTATTCTCGCAATAGATATGAAATTACCAAGAACTATACCTTTGTTCATCATCATATGACCCTTTTTAGTGCTGAAGAACAAGTGAGTATGTCTGTGTATTCCTACACAAAGGCCCCCTTATGTATTTTCAGCAGTATTGTCAAACGTTCCAACTCATCAGGTGCTAGATTGGGATTAACATTCTAGGTTCTTCCAATCTCAATCCCTATTGGGGAACTCTTCAAATTCTCAATATGGGAACATTTTCAACATTTTTAACTAAAAAATACTATGTAAGTTCTTCTTTCTCAAGTTTACTCATGTTACATTCTATAATATGATATGCATGTTGGGCAGCCGCCATTGGCTCATTAATGAAATTGCTAATAGTATCATCTTCATTTTCATTTTTAAAAGTCAAGGCCCTTCCTATAGTTAGAAGAGCCTGAGTACTTTCTTCTGCTTCCAAGTCTACCCACAATGGAGTTTCAACATCTAAACTTGGTTTAATAGGATGGTAAAGGGTCACACTTTTCATGTCAGTCCATCGGATATGGTCATAGATCATGATCTATGACTAATATATGCATCTGTAGTGGCCAACCACGGTCTTCCAAAAATGAGTGGATTCCCCCCCGACTGATATTTAGGTCATAAAACAAGAAAGTCCATAAGATATTCCCATGAATCAATAGAGACTACCAATTCATCCAAAATCCCCTTAGGTCTAATTGTGGATCTATCATCCAATTCTAATACCGTGGGGGTTGGTTTGAGTTTAATGTGTCCCAATTTTTCACAGTCTCGATAGTCCTCACATTTATTGTTGTAACCAAATCAACTAAATCATTGGGGCTCTCAGTGGACCCAATATACAATGTAATAGTGGGATTTCCTAGATCATCATATTTGGCCAAAGGAATTTTTCCTAAATCATTAATTCAGACAATTTCCCAACTACATGAACTGTAAGAGGATCACTAGGATTCCTTATTGGTTTCTTCACACATAGGTCCCTAACATTTTTAGCATAAATGGGTACATCATGCAGGGGTGGTAATAGTGGGATCTTAACATGAATATTTTTCAATTCATCTATAAGGTCAAAACATGGCTGCTCTTATGCTCCCTGTAAGGATAATCGCTCAAAGTATGGTGGATTTCCAAAAAATTTTATATGGTTATTCTTAATGTGTGTCTCACTCGGTGTTTCATTAGGTGTTTCAACATCCTAAAGAATGGATATTGTTGTACATATTGGGATTTCCACCTGATTATTTGTTCCTTCTTCAGTCACATGGGTTGGAATATCCTTAATGACAATAGGTTCTACTTCCCTCCCAAATCGTACATGTAAGTCATTACATGGGATATGAGTGATAAAGTAAGATAACACGTTTAATGTTTCAACTTGTTACACTANTGACAATAGGTTCTACTTCCCTCCCAAATCGTACATGTAAGTCATTACATGGGATATGAGTGATAAAGTAAGATAACACGTTTAATGTTTCAACTTGTTAGACTATCTTATTATTGGGGTCAATATTATGTTGAGCATACAACTGAGGGCATAGTGATACATTGGCTGGTGCAGTGTTAGCAGGGAGTTACAGTCATGGTTGTCGAAATTGTGTGTGAGTGAATTGATTCCTTGGGTAAGGATTTCTCCAACTTGGGGTGCAATGAGTTGGCTAATTTGGATGAGGTGACCATGACATCCATAGTGTGGGATATTGCATTGTAGGTTGAGTGGATGGGTTCCACTGAGTATTGGGACAACAATATGGAGGAGGGAACTTATTATTCATACGTGGAACGTGAGGTTGTCATAGTTTCTTCTATGAAATGAAGTAAGCTTACTCCACGTCCATGCCTAAAATATTTCCTTAACCTTTGGAAACACGATAAAATCCTTGGTATTGTGATCCAAATCACATACATTGCATCCCTCGACCTTATCAGGATGACATTCTCTTAATGGATCTTTTTATTTCTGCATTTTGTGCAAAATATATCCAATGCCAAGTCTTCCATGACCTATCTCTGCTTTTCTTTTAAAACATCCAATTGTGAGGAAATAGAGCTCATCATATCCATTTTGAAATTTTTGAGAAGATTACTTATTTCTTCTCATGTAGCTCCACCATGGGATAATTGTAATATCTTTATTAAGAAATTCTCAAATAATTTGGAATGAACCCATCATTTCTTAAATAACCCACATATTGGATAATTGATAAATAAATTGATAATTTACATTGATAATGAAATCCATATTAATAGGCCTTCTTGGTGACTATTCACCAAGAGACATGTCCCTTAATTGACTTTTAATTTAATAATTGTTTATATTTATTTAATTATTGTTATTATTTATGTTTTTTACACTGAATTTTGTGCTCTTATAATGACATCTGAGTCTCTTATGCTAGTTTTAGAAGAGCCTCTAGAGTATCTTCGACACCGATCCACAATATGATCAAAATATTCCCTTGAGATATCCTCCCTTCCTAGTAGATTAAGAATATCCATAAAGTATTCTCTAATTCCTCGCAATAAGATGATTTTGAGAACATCCCTTTGAATATCAACATGACCATATCTCTTTAAATTGTATAGAAGCCTTTCTACAAATTCTTTCAAACACTCATACTCTTTCTGAACCATTTCAAACAACTCTGCCCTCCTATC
>LPNX010031138.1:235754-249880 GCA_001517045.1 Pseudotsuga menziesii | reverse complement strand
ATATTCAATAATGAACCTTAAAACATATTCTAGACTTCCTCTGTGAATAAATGTAAGGCACTTGCAATAAGGTTTGAAGTGACTTTTCCTTACTATTAGTTATTATAATTGATATAAATTTAATTGTTCTACTCTGTTGCATTCTAATTAATATTATATTTTCTTATGTAGAATTTAAAGTGGTGTAAACTTTGTGCTAGTGCAATATCTTATACTCAACAAAGACAAAGTAGTAACATTTTCAAAGTGCAGGCTTTCACAGTTTGTCATCATTGTGAATGATTTTTTGGATTAAGTTGTCAGTGAGTTTTTCAAACCAACCTTTCAAGTGGGCACTCCATGCATGATCGTCGAGGGAACAATGTAAAATCCATTATGGTTTGAAAAGCTTTCTCATAGCTTAATCCCAAAATCAATAGCCAAGTATTAAAATTTAATGTCAATAGTGCATAAGTTAATAATAGTCACAACACAATATTAATATGTTGTTAAAAAAATGTATATTATGTAAGAAATTTCTTACACAACTTATTAATAATTCACTAGTCAAATATTGGTGACTTTTGTTTTAATACGTAGTTATAAATATTAATGATAATCAAAGTATATCATTAAATACACCACCACCACCACCACCAATAATAATAAATTATGTCTCTATTCTAATTCATAATTTATTTTAATCATTACTAAGATAAAACCTATTTTACTCTAATTCATAAAATATTTTCTTTTGTCCACTATCAAGTGGTGCCAACTTTCAAAAATAAAACATCATACTCAAAAAAGACTTAGACTTACTATGGTAACTCAACCTAGACACATTACTATTATAATTTTAATTAAATGAAATTCCAAGATAATAATAGCAATAAACATTGATTATTAATGTCATTAAATAGCTTTAATAATAATATGTAAAAAAATCTTCTACAATCTGTTTTTCATGATATAATCGGTGATCAACTTAACTTTTATTAGAAAATAAAAATAACAGTAATATAAATAAATTATATTTCTATTCTAACGTATAGTTGATTTCGATTGTTAAAATAATAAATTTAGCTAGTAACACTTAATATATAATAGTTTTTGTTGTCACTTGCAACATACAACATGATACTCAACACATACAATATATATTACAACATGATATTCCACACATACAATATTACTTGCTATGTCGAGAATTTTATAGTAACAAACACATTTGTATTATGTCGTTAAATAGTTTTTAAATGAGACATTCTAAAATTGCGCCAACCTTCTACTAGTAAAGGATCTTAGCACCGACAATGTCCTAGTAACCATATCAAATTATAATTTAATTGCTTAATCATAGTAACATATACAACATTAATTTCATTACATAAACTTAATCAACTTACCATTTAATACAAAGTATAGATAATATTAATAGAAATTATGTAAGGAATCAAAGTCTAAGAATTTCATCATTTTGAAAGAATCAAAGTCTAATATTTTCATCATTTTGATTTGTCACAGAGGATTAGAAAGGTGTAATCTATGTGTTAACATAGTCCCTCTCCCCTCATGTTGTAAAGGGTGCTAGCTCAATGGAAGAGCACCTGCATTACAAGCAGGACGATGGTGGTTCGATTCCTCCCTGCCGTAACATAAATTAATAGATGATATACAATCTTAATGATAATATAAATATTGTAAGATATCTATATTTTCAATATAAATATTCTCTTTTCAATTAAACACATCGTTCAAAACTTCATAAATAAATAATGAACAGTTGCAATAATTAGTTCAGTTGGTTTTCCCCCTTTCCTCTTGTATATGAAAAAAATCAAACTGTACTACACTAATGCTATTCTAGTTCATAATTGGATTTGATTGTTAAAATAATTAATTTTAATAAATAAGGGAGGCTTTACTAACATCAATATCATTAAATAAATTTATAGGTAAGAAATTTCTCACGTTAATGTATTATTCATAAAGTAAACATTCATCAACTTAGTTTTTAATACACTACCACTACCAAAAACAATAATAATAAATTATGTTGCTATTTTAATTCATAATTTATTTTAATCATTACAAGGGTAAAAATTAGACTTTAAAGTCATAAAATATTTGCTCGTTTTGATTATAAGTAGTGCCAACTTCCAAAAGTAAAACAACATACTCAACAAAGACAAAAATAATTACTATCACAATATTTATAATTGTTGTAGTAACAAATACAATGTTGGTATTATGTCATAAAATAGTTTAATACAAACTATAAATAATATTAATAGAAATTATGTAAGGATTCAAAGGCCATGACTTTCCTCAATTTGAAAGAACTCAATCTAGAGGAAGTTCTAAATTCTAGATCCACTAAATAATTACAAATTTCATGAAATGTGTGTTATAAGACTCCTTACTCAGGACATCCTGGTTAACAGAAGACTATAACCATGTTACAGAAGGATTATTTTTGGTCAAACATGAGGAATGAACTAGAAGAATACATTTCCAAGTGTTTTGAATGTTAACAAGTTAAGACTGAACACCAGCATCCAGCCAGTTTACTACAACCATTACGCATCCCTCGCTGGAAATGGGAAATAATCAGTCTTGATTTTAGTACAGGTCTACCTAGAAATCAGAATTTGAATGACTCGATAATTGTAGTCGTTGATAAACTTAGTAAAGAAACTCATTTTATACCTATAAACACCACCTTCAAGGCTGGTCTTTACATGGGATACCAAAATTTATAAATTCAGACAGAGACCTTAAGTTTACGGGAAATTTTTGGAAGTCTTTATTTAAAGGCCTGAATACTACTTTAAATTTCAGTACCTATTTTCATCCCCAGACAGATGGATAGACTGAAAGGGTAAATCAAGTGTTGGAAGATATGTTCAAAATGTATGTTAGAGAACAGCCAGTTAAATGGGAATATTACTTACACCTAGTATAGTTTGCTTACAACAATCACTACAAATCTTCAGCAAGATACAACCCATTTGAAATATTGTATGGCAGAAAGTGCAATACTCCCATCTCATGGAGTAACCCTGTGGAAACGTTAGTACTAGGACCTAAACTACTAAAAGAGATGGAGTTAATTCTAAAACAGGTGCAAGGTAACTTAAAAGTTGTGCAAGATAGACAGAAAAGTTAAGTAGATCTTAAACGAACTCAGAAAGAGTTCCAGGTGGGTGAACATGTCGTTATAAAGGTAAGGCCTAAAAAGAGTTCTTTGAAATTAGGAAGTTGTGCTAAGTTAGCACCTCGATATTATGGGCCTTTTGAGATACTATCTAGAATGGGACATGTGGAATATCAACTGGATTTATCGCCAAATTTGAAGGTTCATAACATTTTTCATATTTCTGTATTAAAAAAAATGTACGTGATGATACTCATGTTATAAATTAGAATGATGTGCAGGTGGAACCCAAAGGAGATTTTTTGGTGGAACGAGATTGTATCCTCGAAAGGAGGGAGATCTTGCTTTAGAATCGTACCATTGGGAAGGTGAAGGTGCAATGGAAGCACCTTAGTCTAGAAGAAGCCACTTGGTAATTGGAGAGTCATATGGGGGCCACATATCCAATTCTGTTCTAGAGCAATTCTGAGGACGAAGAATAAAATAACATCGAGGATGATGTTATATTTAAGGGGGTGTGTATGTCACATGCCCCAAATTGCAAAAACAAATTATGTTTTAGGAGACAGTATGTTATAATTTTATTATAAAGTTTGTAATTAATGACCAAGTTGGGTCAAGGATAATTGCATTTAATTATTGAATATTTTATTATTAAATAAATGAAATATGAGACAAAAGCTTAAGGAGGCAGTTAAATGAGTGTTTTACTGGCCACTTGGTGGACTAGGCTGAGTTGAGAGTAGATTGATAGTTGGAAACATCCTCAAACTACTTCTAGCTATTGCAGGAGGAAACTTCCCTATTTTTTTGGTCATGTTCCCCAAGAAAGTGGAACAAGAGCAGGTGGGTCATTAAGTGAAAACTGACCCAAAATACCTAGGCATGCTAATAAAACTTCCCATTGAATTCAGCTGAGGCTTCTCATTCTTTACTTGTGAAAATTCTGATTGAATTTGGTGCACAAGAAATTCGATGGAGGGGACTAGCAGAAGTTTTTATTTTGAGTGAAAAGTGTTGAAGTTCCTAACTAGTGCAGCTAATTTAAGCTGAGTTCATACTGCTACAAGTAGAACAGATTACTGCTAATTGCTTAGTACAGTTGTAGAGATTTTCTAAACCAGTTATCTCACCCAGTGCTTACAACCAGGTGGACTAGTAGATAGGCTCGGGAATCCTGAGATTTACAGTTCAGCTATCTTCAGGAGTTGGCTGGGAGCAACAAGCTCCTTAAGTTGTTGTTTCTTATACTACATTTGCAAGTTCTACATGTTCTTTCTAATTTTTCTATCCATACTTAGGAACAATAAGGAATGATTTAGGAAATAATATGTTATGTGTCTACTTCATTTTTTATTAGAATTATTGAAGGAAGTCTTTTACTATGGAAATATAGATGAATTCTGAATGAATGATTAGGGTAATTTCAAATTTACTGATTGGTAAAATAACTAACTGTATTTTTCCACACCTTCAAGAAGGTAGTACTCTAGTACAGCAGGTTAGAATAAATTCTGATGGATAAATCAAATGAAGTATGTAGATTTTGTTTATTTACTTTCTACATTATTTTATAGGATTAATCAAAAGAAAGATTCTCTATTTCAGAAGTTTCCCTGGTTAGGATACTTTTAATTTAAACATAAATAAAACTATCTTCAAGAAAAAATGAAATATAGTAATCACTTAGAATTTAGTCTTCACATCTAAGTAATTTTTATTTATATTGTAAATAAATATCAAATAATAACCATATTATAGTTAACAAAAATAATGCAGGGTTTAGAATTGAAATAAAAATACAAACCCTAAATCTAATAAGAATAGTCAACTAGAATTCTTTTACTTTCTCTTTTCTAGATTAGGGTTACTACAGATTTCACCCTTCTTATCTTACTTAAATCTGTTTAATTATTTTTAAATATAATATTCATATTATAAAAGAATAGGATTAATATCAAATTTCATAAAAACAGTACTAAAATTGTTTATTAATTATAAACTAAGATAATTGAAGAAAAGACATTTAAAAAATTTCTCAATCCAAATTACACAGTAAAACTTGGGTTGAGTTAACAAACCCTTTTTTATTTATTTCCTAAAACAATTCTTTTATTGACAGAGAAGAACTCAGACTTCAATTTAAAACCAATATACCGAACATTTTCCTCTTTTATATAAAATTGACAGTATGGACTTAAACAACAGCAAATATCTCTTCCAAATTCTTTTAATAATCAATTCATCAAACACAAGTAAATGTAAGAGTAAATTAATTTATATTAATTTAAAAAATTAAAAAAAGATTGAAATTTATCCAATACAGGAAAACCCCACAGTCTGCCATCAATTTCTTTAAACCACAGTTCAATACCAATTAGATAGTATCTAACATAGTAAGCTTTAAAGCTTAATCAGAATGTAAACAATTTCTAAACTCTAACTAAAACATAATTACAATTCTACAAAAGTCATGACTTCAAGCCTGTCCAAAATAAAACACTGTGGATAAATCGAGTTTCGACCATTGGCCCTTACAAGATTTTTGCAAATAAACTACGCCTTGTTCCTAAAATAGCTGTAAGTAAAAAAAATATAAGTCACGGCCATACAACCTTCCCAACAAATTGAGTACATTGTAGCCATGGCCAAATTAGTAATCAAACTAAGTGAAATAGTATAAGCCAAAACCCCATACACCCATCGCAGAAGAAAACCGAGGAAAGACCGAGGGTTACCAGGTTGAATGCTAAACATGGAGCCCTTTTGTGGTGATATGCAGTGTTTTCTAGCTCACCGCATCCAATTTTGGAAGTCTGCAAAAGATAAACAATGGGTTTTAAAAATTCTTAATTTAAAAACAAACACGGTAAACCTTGAACAATGCAGAAGGGTTTAAACTTAAAAATTTATATATACCTGGAGAGTTTGACCTTAGCCACATAGATGGTGGCATGAAAGAAACCCTAGACACAAGATAGATTGTCCGTGAGCAAACAAAGAGAGCTACTGTCAAGAAAACCTCGACGAGATTGTTGAAGCCAAAATTCGAAGCCACGATGGAACCAAATCACACTATGTTTCCAGACAGAGTTCACAATGAAACAACGCATAGAGGAAAGCTCTCACATAGTATTGCAATGGAAAAGAAGGTTTGTACATGTAGCAGTAAACCAATGACAATGGAGGTTGGTTCACATAGAGGTTAAGCAAAGGAATCAATGGCCATAAGGCCATAATCTAGCGGCACTCACCACAGTAGTGAAAGGTAGGAAAAATGTGAAAAATTAGGGTTTTAGGAATGTTTAGAGTAAGGTCCCAAAGTTCAAAACCCTATCCTATAACCATCGAGCATGTGGAAGACCAAACAATATTTGAATTGTGGGTTTTAGTCTATAGTTTCAAAGAGGCCTTTTTGGTGTAGCTTGCAAACAAGAAGTTAAATAAACCTTTGTTATAATCTAATTTGAAACTCAAATAGAGTTCTTGTTACATAATATACATAGAATACTTTTTGAAAATTTATCACTATCATAATCTTGCTTGAATATGATTTACTAGCTATAGAGTTAAACCATATAAAAGAGTAGTAATATGTGCAAGGTTCTGGTTTTTAAAATCGTTCTCTAGCTAATGACTTCAACCCATAAACCAAGTAATATTACATCACTTCTAATCTTATCATGGAGTCGTTGCATTTACAGTTGTTCATTAACTATGTTTGAATAGAACTTATTATGCACGTAGTTGGAAGTGTCATGGATAATAGACATTTCTTTCATAATCAAGTTATGAAATAATTGCTAAGGATTTTACATTGATACATGTACTTATAAATTTCCTTAATGACAAGTAAAATTATAAGGTAAGATCTAGCTGCAGAACTTACCATTATGTTGAATGTATATAGGGTTGGTTTTACTCTAACATCAAAAGAACTAATAAATAATATTGTAATCCAAGTTTTAGTGTGCAAAAGTTATGCAAAATATAGTTGTATGTAGGACATCATGTAACAATAATTGGATAAAATTATAATGTTCTAGTTATAGTCAAAATTAAATAGAAAACATCTATTTCCTATGTTGTGATTTGATTCCCAAGTATTTATGCTTATGAGCAAATAGACAAAAAGTAAAAACACAAATTTTATGATACCTTATTTTTCCCAACTTGTAAAATTTAAAAAAAAAAATACCAGCATTTAATTATGCTAGTTGAGATAATTAATCTTGATCGTGAAACTGGATTATAAAAATGTCTTACTTGTAAAAAGGACATGTACAAGAAGCATCATCTCATTGCATTAGCTAAAAATCTAAGTAAGCCTTAGACTTTAACTGAAGTTCCTTCATGTTTAAAAATAGTAAAAAGCACTTTAGCACATAGTAAACAAATAGATGTTTCAGTTCATGTTACTTAAAATCATCACCTGCTAAATCAAATCTTTAATAATTATTTATGAAAGTAAATATTTAAGTATACAGATCTAGAATTTAATAAAGGAATTAGTTCTAGTTTAAACCTTATTATTTTAACTATTAAGAGTTAAATGTCCCTCTAAAGTGACAATTGTAAACATTTAATGTCTTAGGAAAATTTTTAAATTTTTACGATTTTTTGGAGTATTACAATCATCGTCCTCCTAATCATCATCATCATCACCCTAATCCTCATGATCATCATCATAGTAAGCATTCTCCTCCTCCTCATCATCATGATCATCATCATAGTTTATCATCGTTGTTGTCGTCATCATCATCCTCGTCATCATCATCATCATCGTCGTCATCGTCATCGTTATTGTTCATCGTCATCGTCATCATCATCATCATCATCATCATAATCATCCTCCTCATCATCACCCTCATCCTCATCCTCCTCCTCCTCCTCATCATCATCATCATCACCATCATCACCATCATTGCTCATCATCATCGTCATCGCAACCATCATCACCATCATCATCACCATCACCATCATCATCATCATCATCATCATCATCATCATCATCACCATCATCATCACCATCATTGTTCATCATCATGGTCATCATCCTCCTCCTCCTCCTCCTCCTCATCATCATCATCATTATAATCACAATCATAGTCATCATCATAGTCATCATTGTAATCATCATCATAATTATCTTCATCATAGTCATACTATTCGTGATCATCATCATCATCGTCGTCATTGTTATCGTCATCATCATCATCATCATAGTCCTCATCATCGTACACATCCCTCCCTCACATGATTCCCTCCACACCTTCATCTCCCTCGTTTGACTCCCCCCTCCTCTTAACCAATGTAATGTTGGCCCATGATTCAGCCCATACAAAGTCTAGATGTAATATTGGGAATCTGAATGCCATTATAGTGGGATTAGGGTGCCATTATAGGTTTTTGGATGGAAGGGATGGGTCTCTGGACTACAACTATAGTCATGGAAGAGTAGACAATAAGTCCCTAAATCAACACACATGCCTTATAGATAGAATATTTGGCCTTTAGTGGGATATGGGTGTCATTATGAGGTTTTATGCACTAAGGATGGGTCTCAGGGTCTTAACCATGGTAATGGGACAATAGTGTAACAGAAACAAGTCTGAAAGCACTACACATTCCCTTTAAAGGGGATATTTACTCTTAATATGGGATATATGTGCCATTAGTCTATTTTATGAATTGAATATTTCTTAGGAGGCATTGACCATAGTCATATAGGAACCATTATGAACATTTCCATACAAGAGAGTTGTTTAGACACTACCATGGTCCAAGGATAGGTTTGGAGGTCTTAACCATTGGTATGGGGTCCATTGTATGGTTATAGAAGTTTAACATATTTTAGTTCAAGTTTGATATGCATTTGACATTTAATATTTGATAAGCATGGATAACTCAAGTTTAATATTTGATATGCACTAAATCCCATATGCGATTTGGAGATCACGTAATAAAAAAATGCTCGTTAATTAGAAAGCATTGTATCCATATCACATATGCGATATATCACATATGCGATAAAATGTACATGCGTTATATGACATATGAGATATGTGTTATATAAAAAATGTTGGGTTGCATGTTGTGGGCTAGGTTTACTATAGAAAAATACATAATTCTTCTGAATCCATGCACAGAGAACTGTTCAACCTGCAATTTAATCATTACTTACATAAATCCATAGGTTTGGTACAATTTTGGGTGGATTTCAATGGGGAATGTATGTAATATAGGTTGGAAGTCAGCGAGGAAGGTGCTTACACCGAAAAAAGATGAAAATAAAAAAGAAAAAAAGAGGGAAGATTCAAGAATTCATCATCATACATTAGTTAAGAAAATATTTCCCATTCCCCCTCAACAGATACCTAACGTAGAGGATGAGGAAGTTAATGCAACATTAAAGGAACCTAGTTATATGGAAGATGATATTACTGATCCATTATTAAACGAACAATCTTGTGAAGAGTTTAATAATTATGTTACTCCTGATGCAAATGTGACTCAGCAACAACAATGGCCAGTGGTTCAATCTCCTAATCGAATTTCTAATCTTGTAGTGGATGTAAACGTCACTCCAGCATTTCAAATGGCAAGAACTTTCGCATCAAAACGAAAGAAAACTCCTAAACGCATAGAAGTGGATGAGAGCGAATTGAATTCCATGGAAGGTAAGGTGGCTAAACGCATTATCCTTCATCATTGTTCTCAAATAATGAAACAATATTTTGATAACAAATCTGAAGCCAGTAAATGCCAATAGTTTTTTTATAACAAATCTAGAAATATAGCAACTGTTAGAATAAATTTAGGCATAAGAACAATGAAGCATATCAAATCAAGTAATCACATTGTTAAATCTCTTGATTGGTAAAAAAACTCGTTCACAATACTGTAATGTGTCTCGTTGTGTATTGGATGAATCAATTGTATGTAGATCCACAAGACAACATCGTTTACTTAAATGCACATCACAAATTGTTTCTTTACATCGAAAGACACTTAAAAAATATTCAGTAAGAAGAGAAAACCTTGATGTAGAAGGACAAATGGAAACATTATGGGCATTTAGCGGTAGGTTGCCCCACAAAGACATGTAGTTAGTTAAAGCAGTGAAGGGACTAGTGCACATGCTTTGGCACAATAACACTAGGCCTTCTTCTAACATGAAGGATTAGTTAAAACATTGTAGGGGTTTTATAAAAAATGAACCTCATGTTAAACATTATCTTCACATGACACAAACTCAACTATTCGATATGTTTAAAGTTTCTCACATAGAGCTAAGGATCGAGAAAAGATCTTTTGAAAAATGAAAGCCTTTGTATGTTAGAGTCAATACCATCTGGAACACTTGTTGTTGTAGATACCACATAGAGTTTGACCTATATTACCATAAATTTTCACATATACGTCGTTTTTTACATCCTAACCATGTGTAGGAATGCTCAAGTACAGTACCGCCAATGTCATCCAGAGATTTCATCCATAGCATAATGTGTCCGAGGCAATATGGGTAGACACATTACTTAAAACAATGTGTAGAGGGTTCTTCCAACAATTGTGGTGGGATATCATTATGGTCTAATTGCATCCATGAGAGTGAAGATCAAGCATTCGGGAATGCAATTGTCAAGAAGCAGAACTATCGGTATGGGACATATCAACTACATGATGGGAAAGAAAGCAAAAAGATTAAATTGGTGACTTCAGAGGTAAATTGTTGAATATTGACATATTAATATTCATGTACACATATTTTTATGTTGTTTTATAACATTGTTTATTTATTTACACCAAGTGCAAGTATGTGATTTTATTTCAGAGTTTCATGGAAATATCCAATAGTACATTGAACATGTAGATATGGCACGGTGGAAAGATGAGAAATTCAAAATATGTCGGGACACCTTCCCTCTCGAAACAATACTATCAGTGATTGAATTTGTGGAAAATTACACCCTACAACCACAAAATGAAATACAAAGTCAATACTATCACTCAAAGCAGGTGATCATAATGGTGCATATCACATATCGACATGGGCCGGATAGCAATGAAGAGAAACGTGTGATACTAAAATAAAGTCACTTCTACATAAGTGACGACCGGACCCATGACATCCAGTATGTGAAAAATTGCTTTAAATTATTCTACGATCATGTGATAGCTATGGGTATACCATTTTATTGTCATTTGATTTGGTCAAATGGTTGTGCTGGAAAGCTCAAGAATGCATGTCTATTTGAATGGTTGTGTTTGTTGCACATAAAATACAAGGTGCCACATGTATGGAACTACTTTCAAATTGGTCATGGAAAAGGAGAGCACGATGGTGCTGGTGCATGCATAAGAACTGCACTTTGAATGGAAGAGATGAAGTTTACAGGTGGTCACCTTCAAGACACTGCATCTATAGTGAAATGGTGTGCATCTGTCATGGGAGAAAAAGCAACAAGGAAACACCTAGTGTGGAGAATATTTTGGGAGGTGAAAAATGTGGACCGATCCCAAACACATACAGTGAACATAGTGCATGGAACTCAACAATCTCATTCAATTAGAAGCTCAGACAACTCATCCCTAAAAATATGGGAAAGATTGAAGGCTTTCTTTTGTAGTTCCTATAGCATTGATGAATGGGATGATTGTGAGTATATAGATACAGTTCATACACGGGATCAAGTGACACTTGGCCCCAATTTCAACGAGGTTAAGGAAATAAACCATTTGAAAGATGATCGAACACATATTTCTACAGACTATGATCACATATCAGATCTCATACAAGAAGGTACAAGAATGTAAATTAGTAGTACCTAAATAAGAAATTTCATTTATTTCTTTTTAACTCGACCTAAGTATAATTTAATTTATGTATAAATTATCAATGCAAAACCTTATTTAAAAAATGTATTGTTAACTCGACCTATTTCTTTTCACAAGTAAAATATATGCAGTGGTTTCCCCAAAAAATAATGAATGCGGTTTTGACTATTTGTTGGCACGTTGCTTAGAGGGGAAACAAACCATTCTCGAACCTGTTACAGATCATGAAAATATTGAATTCCCAACTGGCTCGATGGTTATAAAATGGGAGTACATGACACTTGTAGTACAACATAAAATGAAGGGTGAGTATGTATATCAGGATTATGGACCATGAGCTATTGTATACCACTTAACCAACCTAGTAGTTGGTATAAACATCAAGCTATGCATAGTTAGTCGCAAAAATAGGTCACATGTATGATACTTGCTACCTCATATAGAGAACAGAAGATTGATGGACACCATTGGCAGCAGAGATGATCCAAATGGCCTACTCATCTGAGTGCATTGTTAGGTGCGTTATTTAACCTTTGAAGTGCATGTTGAAGCACCATTTCAATGATTTGGCATTAGTTTATTTCCAATGTAATAAACATATGATTGATGGATACCATTCACAGACATAATATTATTCAGAGGATATTGGATACTATAAACACGATTGTACAACCTCGGGTGAGTTATCTATAAATCATGTTTGCACATTTTCATCGGTTTCTCTTTATTTTCTTACGACAATACTAATGTATAGATTTTTGTGTTCCTAGGATACAAACACCATCTATGGCACATTGGAGGTGCCAAGAATGATGTCTTTAGACACCAACAAATAGAAATTGAAAAATAAAATGCTTTCGAGTTGTTGAAATTTAAATTTTTTGTTGTTTTTAATATTAATATACATTTAATTACATTGTTGGGTCAACTCTTGCAACTATTTCATTGGTGGGTCAACACATGAAAACCCTCGACCGTAGTTGTGTTGGTAGGGTTCCCATATCGGCCTTGCCCATACACACTTGCAAGAGCCAACAACATGCAATTTTGCTGCTTCATTTGGTTTTTCGCTACAGGACCGGAAGCCACCAAGTGTCCCTAAATGACATTTTCATGCAACTTTCAACTAGACATCGCTCGAAAACCATAGGCTGAATCAAAGAACCGTCGATTCTATTGGTCTCCTAGCATTTGATTGCTTGTAGGTGGCCCTCTACATCTTGTTTTCAAGGACCAATGACTTCATTGTGCATTGATTTCATAAAATAGGTTTTTGTTCAGTTTCCTTCAATGCAACTCTTGCATTGGTGGGTCAACTCTACAAAACCCTCAACCGTGCCTCTTACAAGTTACGAGATGGAAATAGAAACACATGTACCTGTACAAATTGAAAAAAAATTAGGGTTTCATGAACACCAAATTGCATGAGCTATCACTTTGGTTAACAAGTTAGTTGATGGAACTAGGGTTTAGTGACCTCTTTACAAGTTATGAGATTGAGTTAGAAACACATGTACATGTAGAAATTGAAAACCAACTAGGGTTTCATGAACTGCAAATTTCATGTTATCACTAGGGTTAACAAGTTATGATATGGAACTAGGGTTTAGTGACCTCTTTACAAGTTATGAGATGCAACCAGAAACACATGTACATGTACATATTGAAAACCAACTAGGGTTTCATGAACACTAAATTGTATTCTATCACTAGGGTTGACAAGTTACTGGATGAAAATAGGGTTTCGTGACCTTTTTACAAGTTATCAGATGTAACTAGAAACACATGTACATGTACAAATTGAAAAACAACTAGGGTTTCATGAACACCAAATTGCATGCTATCAGTATGGTTGGAAAGTTAGTGGATGGAACTAGGGTTTAGTGACCTCTTTACAAGTTATGAGATAGAACTAGAAACACATGTACATGTACAAATTGAAAAACAACTAAGGTTTCATGAACACCAAATTTCATTCTATCAATATGGTTGACATGTTAGTGGATGGAACTAGGGTTTAGTGACCTCTTTACAAGTTATGAGATGGAACTAGAAACACATGTACATGTACAAATTGAAAAACAACTAGGGTTTCATGAATACCAAATTGCATGAGATATCACTATGGTTGACAAATTAGTGGACGGAA
>LPNX010031138.1:207855-228398 GCA_001517045.1 Pseudotsuga menziesii | reverse complement strand
ATTATTAAGAATAGAATTAATGATATTTCTTTTCACTCTTGTGAAGGCTAGGATATTACAACTATCTAGCATTATCATATAGTATTATTTTTTAGCCACTGATTTCAATGAGGAAGACACCCAAAAGATTAGGTGATCAAGTAAGCATTAACAAATTAATTCTTATTTAGGTGTTTGCAAAACAAAGATGACATTCTTCATAAAAAAACATAGATCCTCATGGCTTCCCAACCATTCTTGATGTTCTTAGTGGATTCATACATCAATATTTCACTAGAGTCAAGCCCTTCAGTCTCCAAAATCTAGTAAAGAAAATTACAACTCAAAAAAATCCACAATAATACTTACATATACATGCGTTAATATATATATAATATATATATATGGCTTTCAATGTCCCAACTCTTTACCAATTATAAAACAAATTCAACTATTTAAATGATAAATTTATAATATATAATTTTTATCATTTATTTAAATTTTTATAATATATATTCTTTTATAATTTACTTAAATTTTTTTATTTATAGAATTTTTTTGATAATTTTCTTATTAATATAAAGATGTTTTTTAATAATTAGTAAAACACATTTTACAAATTTGTTTTAAAAATGGTAACATAATTTTTCAATATATGTAAATAAATTTTTTCATAAATTGATTTAAATAAAGTAATATATTTTGTGAACATTTGTTATTAATAATATTTGTGATAAGATTTAATAATAAGAATTTATTTATAATTTTTTTTTATAAATTGGTGATAATAATATTGTTGATAAAATAAATAAATAAACATTTTTACAAATTTTATTAAAATTTAAAGTTATTTATAAAAAAATGATTTTAATATTTTATAATATAAATTTATGTTATTTTTAATAACATATTTTCAATAACATATTTTCCAATTTTATTTAATTTTCAAAGAATTTAGAATTTCAATTTTGTTAAAATAATGTATATAACTCTTATTTGTTGGGATTTGACTAAAAAGCATTAATAAAAGTTAGTAAGTATAGCATTTTTTATCATTAAACTAAGTTTTCTTTTATCATCAAACTAATCTCTATTTATCATAAAAAATCTTATGTAATAAGAAAAAAAATGATTTATATGATCTTTGCATTCTATTATATATTTTTATATATGTATCTATTTCAAAATTTGAGTTTTTTATATCTAAAAGAGAGTGTTTTTTTTTAAAGGAATAAAATTTTCACAATAGTAAAGTTAGTCTAGCTTGGTTTATATAATATTAAGACTTAGACATCCATTTACATCATTATGTTAGACAAAACTTAGGTACTTAAAATTATATAAAAAAAAATCAAGTCCTCTTTTACTCTTAAGGTAATCTAGGATCACCATAAGCATAGAGGGAGAAGAAAAATTATAACAAGATATCAAAAAAGATATCAAAAAAGATAAAATAAAATTTAACCATAACATAGAATAATCAAACATAAAATAAAAACCTTATAAATTATACTTATTCAACACTATATTAAAAATTGAAAATTTTAATAATTATAACAAATATATTCAAGTAATTAAATTGTATATATATAACATTATATAAAATAACAAATTTTTAGTTATCATAACTACTCATACAATATATTAAGCTATTCAAATATATCGATACAAACACTAGTATTTTTATGCTCATTAAATACATTTATTTAGTTCTTTTAATCGGAACCTAAAGAAACTAATTATTTAGTTGTTTTAAAATTGTATTCCTATGCTCAAAGAGCTTGGAGAGAAGGTACAGAGCTCGCTATAATTTTGACAAGTTTTTTTTTGTAAATAAAAAACATTATATTACAACAACTGGAGAAAATTACAGGGCAAAACCATAACTGGATAATAGTCTTCGAGCCGAGAGCTACTCCCTGCTGAACTGGCCATGCACTATGCACTATAGATGCCTATGCAACTCAGACAAACTAAGGCTTCTGAAACAAAAAGGGCACGCAAGCCCGACCTTCCAAAACATGGCACCTAAACACCTAGAGTCTATCTTTCCAAAAAAGACAAAGAAACTAAATCCTGAGCGAGGGTTGACAGACATAGCACCTGGGCAATAGGAGACGACCAATTTCATGCCAGACCTCGGAAAAACTTGAACTGACTGGGTATGCCAAATTACGATTCTGCAAAGGAGCCAATACATCCGAGACCATCATTCGTGCTTCTGGAAGGCGGAGGGTAAACAAGACCCCAAAGCTTGAGCAGGAGCTGGGGGCACACCAGGAGGGTCCAGAAACTCCCCAGGGGGAGATAGGACCCTCCTTTTCTTTTTTCCACACTGGTCACAGCATTCTCTCGGCCGATTCGTCTCATTAGGATCCTTTCCTACCGCGTAGAAAGAAATCCCCAGGCGGGAGGCTAGAATATCTACTTTCTGATGGATAAGGTGACACTCACCATTGTGCTGCTTCCACGCCCTTACAGGTTCCTCGTCCCCTGCTGTCTTAGCTTCCTGCTCAGTGAAAGAATGGCCAAATAGCTTCATATTCACCCAGTATTGCACAAGAAGGCAGTCGTAAGCTGCAACACGACCCGCAGTGGAGCCAAGGTCCAATACCCAGTTCGCCACTTCCCGATGGAGTTTGTCCTTGGGCATGTTTTTCACTGTAGTCTAGAGGTCATCGACCATGCCGTCCACTTCATGACGGATATTTAGAGGAATGTTGTCTTTAAAGAATTCATCCTCCTCTTGAGCCTTGAGTTGAGCTCTCGTGACCCTGTAAGCCGGTCTAGAAGCACTCTGCACAGACAAAGAATCTCCATGGGCCTTGCCCTTATCCAGCTGCCCATGCGGTACCATTCTTAGCAGGAGAGACTTATGCTTGTGAGCATCAAGGCAACCGAGCACCAAGAACCACTCCTAGACCTAACCAGAGGGCCACCGAGGAAACCAGAAGAGCCAAAAGACAGGGGGCGTAGAAGAACGAAGATAGCGAATCACCCTGAAATGTGGGAAATAAGAAGGGAGAGGAAGAATCATTACTGCATCAGGTTTGAACCAAGGTGATGTCATGGAACTGAAGCGGACCACCTCTCTCATACCAATCGCCATGGAGGACAATCTAACTGAAAGGATAGCCCTGTCAAGTCTGCTGTCCCTCCTTACCCTGTCCATCTTTTCACCTGTGTTTGTGGGGGTAAAATAAATGGCCAAGGACAACCACCTCTGTCCTCGATTACTGATTTCATTAAAACTCACCTCCATCATGGTGATGGCTCGTCATGGCGTGCTCACGCGGTCTATCACCTGTATCCTTCACATCGCTCAGGCATGTCAACTGCGTACCTCCCTTGTGATCCTGGGCCACCAACTGTTGATAGTTATGAGCCCAGTCAAAACCATCAAAAGTCCCCAATGGACCCCATCGTAAAGCCAGCTCCCCCTTGACCCCTACATTCGCCAGATGGTCCGCCACCTTGTTGGTGTCACATTTGACATGGCTGAATGATACTGCAGGATGACCTTGGATAAGCTCTTGTAGGTCATGCAAACGACTAGCCATTCTCTAGCTGGTTGACACTTGGCCACTTACTTTGCCGTGAGCTAACTGACGAGCCATCTGGATCAAAATCTGGGAGTTTCCTTCTATTATCCTCAGGAAACTGTTGCTGCGCACTAGACATTGCAAGACTTGGAGCATCTCCTCAAGCTCAGTGGAGTTATTGGAATCATGGCCAATGGCTCCCAGAAAAATGAAAATAATCCTGCCTAGAGAGTCTTTGCATAGGCCACCAAAACCCGCGGGGCCTGGGTTCCCCCTAGAGGCACCATCAAAATTAAGCTTGTAAACCATGGGGGGAGGAGGAGTCTAGGATTTCGGGCTAGATGGCTGGAGGATCCTCTCACGCATTTGGAGATCTTCCAAAAGAATTTTGTCTAGACCCCAAAATTCCCCAACATGGATCTCTTTTGCGGGAATTAACTTATCTTCATCGTGCCATTGCATACTTTTGATGGAGGAGAGAAGAGAAGGTTTCCCTGCACTGTTTACTAGACTTGATCGGGGCTGGTGCATTTGTCCCGAAATATATGGTCGTTCCTCTCCTTCAAAATACACCACATGATCATACCAGGTAAGGCATTCCATATCATCCTGATAATTCTATTTTTGAACGTCTTTTGGTTCCATTCAACCAGAGTTCTTGCCGGCTGGGCTCTTTTCCTATCACTTCTCCTGAAACCCATCACCCCAACGTCCCAGATGGCTGCAGCAAACGGACAGCTATCTAGAAGATGATTTGTGGTTTCCTCCGCTTGGGAAAATAGACAGCATTGAGATGGGCCTTGTATTCCTTGCCTCCTAAGGTTTTCACCTGTGAGAATGTGCCCTTTAATAGTCAACCAGGTGAAAGTGGCAACCTTAAGCCATAAGTTAAGAGTCCATAGCTTCTTCCATATTTCCCCATCCTCGACGTCATTCCCAATTTGAATGTTGCACGCCTCCTTAATATTGAATATTCCTTTTTCCAGATACCCCCATCTCAACACATCATTTCCCTCCATGGGCCTGATGCTCCTCCTATGCATTTCCTCTTGGAAGGCCTCCCAGTCGTCCTCCTCGATTAGTTCAGTTTTTTTCATGAAAAAACAATGCCACCACTCATTAGGAAGTTGTTCTTGCCAAAAGTGGTGGACCAGAAAGTGACCCTCCGCCCTGGTCCAATCCTGAATTGGGGCCCATCTTGGGTTGTCGTTAACCAAGGGAGCTGATTCCACGAGTCCTCCCAGAACCGTGCACTCCTACCATCATGAATCTCACAAAAACTATGCTTTTGGATTAATTACCTTCCCGCTTTCACCTTATTCCGTATAGGGGATCCCTGTTGCTCTTTGTTGAAGCAAATTAACTGAGGTCGGGGCCTGTCGTGGCCATATTTTGAGCACCACAACTGCGCCCAAGGTTCGGAAGAATGAGAGACCCAACGACACCAAATTTTCACCCCCTGGACTTCAGCCATAAGTTTCTGGATCCCGCAAGCCCAGAGCCCCCTTCATTTTTGGCTTGCAAATGCTATCCCAGCTAACCAAAGAAAATTTGGATTTTTCCTCTCTGCCTCCCCATAGGAAGATGCATTGGATGCGCCTAATCTCGTGAAGAATGGATTTCGGAGCCGAAAGGACTGAGAAGAGATAGATAGGCATCATTTGAAGGACTGATTTAATCAGGACCAGCCTACTAGGAAAGTTCAGGGGTCTAAGAGTCCAGTGGGTGAGTTTTTGTTTCATCCTGTCAAGGAGTTCCATCCAAGACACACTCTTGAATTTACACGGGCTCAGAGGGACTCCTAGGTACTTAGAAGGAAAGGAGCCTTTCAAAAATCCCAGGATATAGAGAATGTTCCTCTGAGAGGTTGGGCCTATGTTGAGAAAAAAGACTTGAAATTTGTCCTGGTTAACATCGAGACCTGAGGCTTTGGAAAATAGGTTAAAACATGCTTTGAAGCTTCGTGCTTCTTGGACTGAAGGGTGCCCCATGAGCATAGTGTCATCTACGAATTTTTGGTGGGTTTGAGCCTCCAATTAGTTCGACAGATGGATGCCTCAAAGCTCGCCACAACCCGCCTTATACTAAAGGAGACGGCTTAGGCCTTCAGCCATAAAGATGAAGAGAAAAGGGGAGAGAAGGTCTCCTTTCCTGAGTCATCTAGAAGATTGAAAAGTGCAGGTCAGGGTTTCATTCAAGAGAATGCTGAAGAAAGGGGTGGAAATGAGCCCCATGATCCATTCCACCTAGTCCTGGCAGAACCCGTAGGCCACCAGCATTCTACGGATGTAGTCCCAATTTAATTTATCATAAGCTTTTGAAATATCCAATTTAATCAACATACCAGGAAGTCTCAAGCTTTGCAGGGAATGAAGGACTTCCTGCACCAAGATGACCCCATCCAAGATTTGACGTCCTTCAACAAAGCCCGACTGCTCTAGGCAAATCAGAGTGGGGAGGAGAGGCTTAAGACAATTAGCAATGACTTTGGAGATGATTTTATAGACCACATTGCATAGCGCTATCGGCCTAAACTTATCTAGGCGATCTGCCCCCATCTCCTTAGGAATGAGAGAATGGAATGTGGCATTGAAAGCTCTTAGCACCCCCTTTTTGTTCCTTGATTCCTCCACAATTTCTGCCACCTCCTCCTTAACCATATCTCAGAAGTGGTGGAAGAAATTGGAGGTGAACCCATCTGAACCAGGAGCTTTTCCCAGTGCCATCTGATTGACTGCCTCTTCCACCTCTTGCATAGAAACCGGTTTGACAAGCATCTCATTATATTCCCTAGTGACCAAGGGAGGGATTAGCCTCGTGATTTGAGCTATATCTCTTTCCCTGTCATCGAGGTCTTCGTTTAGGATCTCAGTGAAATAGTGATTGAGTTCCTCCTCGATTTCGCGCTGTGTTTCAATTCAAGCTCCTTCCATCTTTTTAAGTTTCACAATCCTCGAGGACTGTCGATCCTGAATGACCGAATGATAAAAAAAAATTGGTATTTCTCTCTCCATCCTACAGCCATTTGACTTTGGATTTTTGTTTCGAGTATATGCCTTCCTGTTTTTCCCGAGCCTCTAACTGTCCCCATAAGTCCTTTTCTTTTTTCTACATGTCCGCGTCCCATCCTTCAGTCATTCCTTTTTTACTAAGTTGTTCCAAGTCAGTAATCAGTCTTTTCTTGTCCTAAAAAATGTTTCCAAACTCCTCCTTATTCCAGGTACGGATTCTGGATTTGAGAGCTTTGAGCTTCTGTTTGAAACAGTACATAGCTGTGCCTACTGGGGGAACCAGCCCGTGCCACCACTACTGCACAATATTTTTGAAGTCCTTGTGCTCCATCCAGAATTGTTCAAACCTAAATGGTTTCCCCAGTGTGGTGCCTATCCAGTCCCATCGAAGGAAAATGGGCCAGTGGTTGGAACCAACCGCCGGGAGAACCTCGGCCAAAATTTCTCCCGTGTCATGGAGAAGGGACTCTGATACCAAAAACCTATCAAGGAGAGAAGCAACCAGGTGTTCACCCCCCCGCTTGTTGTTCCATGTATACCATCCATTACTGGTTTCCATGTCCACAAAGGAGCTACCCGCCTGGAAGACCCCAAAAGCCTCTTGATATTTGTCCAAATACCTTCACCCTCCCTTTTTTTCTCCAAGGTTGGAAATGAGGTTGAAATCCCCTCCCATTACCCATCGTCCTCCCCCCACTTGGTTTTTGGCCCACTCCAAAAAATCGAGGAAGGCCTGCTTTTCAGAGAAGCTACTAGGGCCATAGGTGTTCACCAGAGTGCCCTTCGCTCCAAAAATAAGGTGGTGGTAATCAGCTATAAAGGAGAACTTGTTGGCTCTCCAATTTGAGAGCTCCACCACCTGGGGGATCCATAGGATTGCTATGCCCCCAGATTGGCCTACCGCATCCAGGGCCATCACCCTACTACCTTTCCAGATTTTACTACTGATCTTATCCATGCCCTCATAGCTGCATTTCGTTTCCTAAATAAAGAGGATATCAGGGCTTTCCTGCTTGATCTTTCAGTCAAGAGTTTTCCACTTCCTAGGGTTACCACACCCCCTTATATTCCAGGAGATGACCTTCATTGTGAAACTTTGGAATCTTCAGAAAAGGTCACCCTAATTGTCGAGTATTGGCCTAATTCGATTAGTTTGACTCCAATCTCTGTAATGCGTTTCTTGTTTGATTTTCTTCCTCTACGTTGTTCCTCCTCTGGAGGTTTTCTCTTATGCCCTGTTAGGGGATCTGGGTCAATCCCTAGGTTCAGATGGGCCCCCACCTTGATAATGGCCTCCTGAAGGAGCTTGATTTGCCGTCTGGACACATAACCCTTCCCCTTCTTTCCACACTCTTCTTCGATAGCATCCAGATCTAATTCACCTAATTCCATTTCTTCATCATCAGCTTCCTCTACTATCTCCATCTGCTGGGCTTCAATCGCCTCCGTGAGGATGGGGGCTTTGGTGGGCTGAGTGTCACTTTCTTTTTCCTTAAGTGTGCCTTCCTCATCCAAACCTCCTAGGGTATCAAAATCATTCCTGGACCGGAACTTCCTCATCGGTGTGTCTTTTTTGGCTTTTGACTGCCCTGTGGCCCTGTTCCTCTTATGGTTCTTCACCTGGGTGAAACCCTCCTGCGCCACCCATGATTTTACCTAACTAGGGTCTGATGGGGCTGGCATGGTCTCCATCCGCGAGAAATTCCTCCCCAAGTGGCCATACTCGTGGCATTGCTGTCATCTGGAATGGATTTGCTCATAGTCGATGGGTTGGAGCCACTCTTCATCCTCCCAACTTAGGTTTATGGCTTCTGGTAATTCCTTGGAGAGATCTAGGTAAACAAAAATCTTAGTGAAGGAGGTATGCCTCTGGGCCCTCGTCTGTTCTAACACCTTAATAAACTCACCTAGGGCATTCCCAATATCCTGCAGAGTATCCAGATCCCAATATTCCCTAGGAAGAGAGAAGAGACGGATCCAAACTGGAGCCACTGTCATGTCCTCTATTTCTCGATTGAATGGCTCCTTCCATGGGTGGAGGTAAAGCCCAGCGAAAAAAAAGAAATAGGGTCCTCCCTCCAGGATCTGATCTCTATCCTTCTGATTGAAGAAAATGATCATGAAGAAACCCTCAGAGCCTAGCTACAGATCATAGTGACCCTTAGGGTTCCACATGCTGTTGATCCATTTAACCAGGTCCTTCTCCTTGGGCCATATCCCTACAAACTTACCGATCAAAGCTTTCTCTTTCCATAGCTCGATCGTACCCCTCACCTTTTCAGAACGAATCTGAACTACAGGGATGGTGGGGGCTTTTGGTAGACAACACCCCATTCTAGGCTTGCAGCCAGTAGACTGGCTCTCACACTGGTCCTTTGCAGCAAAAACCTCTCCTTCAGGCCCATTGGGCCTTGAAGAGCCTGCTTCCATCCACCGAACTCCCAGGGAAGCAAGCCACCCGGAGAGCCTACCTTCTCCTATGGTCAAGGGCCCCAAAGGGCAGGTTGCGCACGTAGACCACTAAGCAAAACCCCTGCAAACCGTAGCAGAACCCCGAGTCGTTCTCCCCCTCCAGATCAAGGTAGCTCCAAAATCATATTTATAATTTTGACAAGTTAAAAGGCTAAGAATGTTGGTATTGCAACAAAGATGATGAAACTGAGATTTAATGTGAGTGTAGTGAGGGAACTGTGAGAGGAAGTGATTTTCATCGTCAATGTTCATATTCTAACAGATATGGAAGATCCTTTCCACTCATGGTGTTTTAGGAACTGCCCAACAACCTATTTCACTATGGAGCTCACAAGAGTTTGTTTTTGTCTTGGCTATATTAATTCTTTTCTTTGAACTAGTTAAAACAAAGAGATACTTTTGATCTTCTAGAGTAGAGTTGATGACCTCCTTACAATATCTTAATTTTCTTTTACCCTCTAAATCTTTCTCACACAAACTTTTCTCTTTAAAGTTAGAAGTAACCATATTTTTAATGTTATGAATATTTTGGGATGCAACATTTTCGTTGATCCTCCCAATGGTTTAACCACGCCCTACAATGCAACATTTTCGTATGATTTCCGATTGAGCTTATGATGAATATCAATTCCTAGGTATATAATAAAAGTAATTTTCATTACATCACAAAAATCATAAAAAAATATTTAATATATATAGTTTTTTTAAATTTAAATATGGAATGACAAAATCATATAGTTTACAATATTTTGCATTCTTAAAATTAAATAAATACATTGTATTTTTAAATTCAAATAAATACTTCCACATAACCAACTAAATATTATCATTATTTATACTGAAACATATAATATAATTAACCTTTCAATATTAATAGACCAACAAAATATTCTAATTATTATTAATTAATAAAACAAAGATATAATAATTTTTTTTTAAAACATACACATTCAAATTCAAATTAAAATTAAAATTAAACATTTTAAACCATAAATACATAAACGATAAGCCTCATTAAACTAACCTAATTTCACAGTGCTTCCTTACACCATTACTCAACAGCGTTGCAAAAGATGAGGATGGAGCGTTGTCCCCGTCAGACTATCATAGTAAAACTCGGAGATTAAAAAAGCATTTCAAATAAATAGCCGTTGTATGATAATGGCATTCTTGATTACGAAAAAAATCCATTATCAAAGGAAAAATGCTTTAAGGGTGAGGTTGAAATTCAACGCTGGTTGTTCTTATTGGCTTTCGGATCTCACATGTTATTGTTTTTAGCTTTCACATATGTTATTTGGTTTGTTTAAGAGTGGCCATATTAGGCTGTTCTTTCTTGACTATGGATCGAACAAGGAACTTAGTTTTGTTTGGGATATGGTTGTGCTTTCTGCAATTATTAACTGATTTCACAGTAAGTTCCAATCTCTCAAGATCATATTATCGGATCCTACCACATCCAACTCGGTTTCCAGCCCTTTGGTGATAGACCCAATTGGCGATCTTCAAATCTATCCCATTTGATGGCTTAGGGCGGTGATCAAGAAGATTCTTGTCTGCAAGTATAGAAATTACGAAGGAGTACTGAAACCATTGCTCGAACTACGATTCCAAGAACCAATTCCATGGAATTCGGTGAACGAAGAAGTGCCGCAACCATTGCCAGAACATAGTAAGTACCTTAGGATAACGATTAAGCACTGAAATTGTAAATTTAAGGCTACATTTCGATGAGAATTAGGGAAAATATGGCTGGAGTAGCAGGGTGATTAAGGGAAAATTCCGCTTGGTTTTAAAACTTTTTTGGTTAGTTTGAATTCTGAAAACATTGGTGTGTTTATTTCATGATTGTGTTTATTTCTTTTATGTTCAGGCGCAACCTGATCAGCACGCTGATTGCCCGAGTTTTAAGCTAAAATTGACTCGTGGGTTTATGTTCAGTTTGCCAAGATTGTGTCAGAAATTTTGTGAATCAGATTTATATTTGTTTTTATTATATTATAACCTCTGTATAGGTTGTCTCATTCAATAAATGATATTTTATTCCGAGGGTTTTGTTATTAGGTGGTTCCTTCATTGTTACTTCATCGAACAAGGAACTTAGTCTTGATTCCGAAGCCCTAGGGTTTCTACAATTATTAAGGGATTTCAGAGTGTGTTCCAATCCCAAGGATCATATTACCATAGTGATATTAATAAATTGGAGCAAAAAAAGATGGGAGAGTAGATACATTTTACCTTTCAATGGAAACCCATATTTTTCGTCCTTTAATGTGTTCACCATTGTTTTTACAAAGATTTCAGTGCACACGGTGCAGACGACCAATATCATCGCTACAGGGTGAGGCTCCGTGCAACCTTATCCAAGAAATCCATTGTTAGAAGGTATGTAATGTGTATTACCATGCAATCAATATGTTGTGCAGGAAGATATCTAGATTATGGTGGTTTTGGGGTTGGATGGATGCCTAGGTATTTCTGAGTAATATTATCTTCCTCTCTTATTTCTGTTGCTACTGATTTCCTTTTTATCGTTATCTTTAGAAGAATAGTAATACTGATCCTTTCAGATGAATGCTTTCGAGCGCTCTCAGCCATCTCCATGGCTTTTGGACTCGGCGAGGCGGTGATGAAGAAGATTCCCGTCTGGAAGTATAAGAGGCGGTCTGTCTTGAAACCATTGTTCAGGTACTTTTACATAGTAAATAGCTTAGAAGTGCATTTAAGTACTCCAATTGTAAATTTGATATTGATCATATTTACGGAAAACATTACCCCATTCGACTTGTTTTAAAACCTTTTTGGTTGTTTTGAAGTCTGAAAACATTGCTGTGTTTATTTTCTGATTTTTTTTATGTTTTTATATTTTCTGGTTATCTTTTTAGGTTATTTTGTTCTTTTAATTTTTAATTTTTTTAGGTTTCTTTTATTTTTTGATAATCTTTTTGCTGTGTTTATTTATGTTCAGTTCTATTTTATTTATTTTTAATCTTTGAATGACTAAAATTAACTATCAGAAGTTTTGTGAATTAAGGAAGACCTTCTTTGGGAAGCATATATTACCGATAAGTTTGAAAAGGAATACGAAGAGTATAAGATTTATGTTAGTTTCTGTTATATTAGATCGTCTGTAAACTAGCTCTCATTCAATAAATGGTATCTGTAAACTAGCTCTCATTCAATATATGGTATTTTATTGAGAGGGTTTTGTTATTTGTTTAATAGACATCCATGCAATAAATGGTATTTTTTTAAGAGGGTTATGCTTTCTTCATTAAACTGTCATGCCATAAAAACTTAAAACCCGATGTATTTTGTTCATATGGTTTGGTTGTTGCATTCTTTTTGTTCAGAAGGTTGTGTTGCCCCATGAGTCGATTGTCCTTGTTTAGTTCAATGAGTTATGTTATTTTTTATTTGACAAATTTAAATCCCCAGTTGAATTGGTCGCCCCATGAGTCGATTGTCCTTGGCCACATCCTTCTTCGTTTTAGGGCTTAATGAATTGTTTTTCCAATCGCTTCGCAGAATATCTCGATGGCTTCTCGATGGCTTGTGACTTGGAGGAGGCGGTGATGAAGAATACTCTGCAAGTACATAAAAGGGGATGGTATTTAGCAAGGTATCAGCCCTAGTCTTATCTATGATTTGCCATAAAAAATATCGCCGCCTGTTCTTTATGAGTCCTGCATTACCATTGTCATGATTTTAATATATGCTTATATATATATTTTTATTTTATACTTTTAACTCTTATATGTAGTGATTTTATGTGAATATATACTATATTTTTGTCAAATAAATACTTCTTACATAGCTTTCTAATTAAAATAGCGTAAAGATATGAATTGTTTTATTAGTAAAAAAAAAATTATATTATAATGTTATTAAATTTAATATTAATATAATTTTTTTATATGCTAAAATATTTTTTTATAATTTAAAAAATATTTTAAAGATTTTTAGTATTATGTTAATCTAACCAGCAGTTTTAGTAGTACCTTTTATGAAGTAGTATTTGTCAATTATTATAGAAGAAGATTGAGTGTTAAAGTGTAAGGTAATATGTTTGAAATAGAATAGTTTTGAGTTAATAGACTTTTGTACAAATTTTTGAAAGAAAACTTATATTTTTTTAGTTTTGTTGTGATTATTGATAATTATATATATTGCTTTTTAATATTATATATTAATAAAATGGATATATTTTTTCTTAAAAGAAATAAGAGATTAGTTTAATAGTGTTTATATGATAATTATTATATATATTGTAAGGGAAATATCAAAATTAACTAGGCATGGCCGCTTTCTTTTTCATTTCGACCCTTTCTTTCATCTATTCCATATTTTTTTATCAATTTAGTGTAGCTTAGTTAATCACAAAAGAGCCAAATCTTCTTGGGTCAATTTTTCATCAATTTCGTTGAAGGTTTATCGATTCCAATTTTTCATCAATTTCTCATCAATTTTATCGAGGGTAGTTAATCACAAAATAGCCCAATCCTCTTGGCTCAATTTTTCATCAATTTCGTGGAAGGTAGTTTTAATCGCAAAAGAGCCCAATCTTCTTGGCTCAACATTTTTTAGAATTGGATTTAACTTCATGTTTACTTACCAAATACTATCCATTTGATTGAAAATATTTCATGTTTGGCTTTGTTATGTTCGGATCTGAATTTCCATTGCTTGGCAGAACTCAATGATTCTTGAACGAATTCGGTCAATTTGAAATTTTCAGTTTTTTGTAAATTTATTAAAAAAAATTGACTCAATTTCATTAATTTATGTCAATTCTCATTTTTACTAAAATTAAATTCATTAATTTATGTCAATTCTCAATTTTATTAAAAACAACCCAATGGTAGGAAAGCATTCGATGGGATTCGAAGAGCTCGATGGAAAACATTTGGCTTAACGGCGAGTTACTGCACGCCCATTTTAAATCCTTTGGCACGGCAAGTTTTTAAATCCTTTTTTAATTGGTTTGAATTTTGAAAACATTGAATTTTCCATCTTTTTGGGTTTCTTTTATGTTCAGGTTTGTAATAATTTTAGTGGGAAATAACCAATAAAATTTTCGTTTCTTTTATGTTCAGGTTTCGTTTCGTTTCTTTTTGGCGTTTCTTTTATGTTCAGGTTTCGTTTGGTTGTTTGAAACAATTTGTTACCATTTATTGCTTAAATAAATAAATCTGGGTTTTATTGGACATCTTTATTAATCAGTTGTTAAAAGTTAATAATTCAAATTCTTTGCCAAATGCAATACGGTTTCTTGTTATCAGTGATCCCGAAATTCCTAAAAGAATTTCTAGATGGGGAAACCTTTCCCGTGGCCTGATTGAGTCCTTTTTTAATAGTTTATCATTTTAACCAAGTTATTTTAATTTAATTATTTTTACTTAATAGTCTCCATTCATGAAGGTCTTTTCCTCCAACCCTGCTTAGTGTCTCCATGGCTACAATTCGAGGTTTGAGGTTTCAACTTATAACTAGATTCACAATTAGAACATCAAAAAAAGATTCATAAGTTTTATCAATTAAATGTTTGTACTTTTGTGTATAGAAATTTATGAGAGGGTAAATGTAAATTTTCTTGTAATTAGTACTATGCCCTATGTAAAGACTTGTATTTTAAAGACTTGTTGTTTTTAATAATTTAGTTTTTATTTTCATACTCAAGTAGCTTCAACTAATAATTAAGAGTTTATTGAATAGTTTAGAGGTGAAATTAATGACTATGAGTTGGTTGAAATAGATTAGAGTCTTAGTTAATAACTTATAAAAAAATTTCATAGTTTAAATTTTTGTTAGATTGTAAATTGTTATCTTGTTTATTTTTGGTAAATTGTTTTTCAATGGTTTTTTCATGGTTATATATATAAATTTAATTCCAATATTTAAATTAGAAAAAGATTGTATAAAATATTTGCTTTTTATGAAAAATAAATTGTAAACATTTTATTATATAGTTTGCATTAGTATATTGACCATAGGGGTTCTATTGAAAGTCTTGGATAGAGTGTTTTCAAAGGACCATTTTGGGAAATTGCCTGGAAACAATCTCCTAACTCGGTATCTTGACACATGTGCCTTTGTTGTAGCTGGGAACTGGGACGCCGTTGCGCTAGTAATAGGTGGAGGGAGGTAACTCCCAGAGAAACCCTCCCAGTACGCCCCAAGATGGGTGGTCGACCATGTATACACAAGGTTTTTAAAGTGCTTTAACGAGGGACCCCCCTTTGTTGACACTCTATTCATGCAACCTAGGAGTTAGGATATACTCCCTTGGTAATTATAACTTTAACCTCCTATAAACCTTATCTATATTATCCACTCCCCAACCCATATAAAATGTAACCACTAAATTTTAAAACATAAAATTTATAAATCATACAAATATTAACATTTGCAAGTCCTAAAACCTTCAAAATTCATATAAAAACATCAAATTGTCATACCTATTTTAACCCCTGTATTAATAAGGCATAAACTTTGTTCTATTTAAATCCTTAATTCTTTTTTCACTCTCTCTCTAAACCCCCAATCCCTAATATATCTCTCTCTCTCTCTAAACATCTAACCCCCAATATCTCTCTCTGAAACCCTAACCTCCAATCTCTCTCTATCTATAGCCTTAAACTTAAATATATCTCTCCCCCTCTTCCCATTCTCTCTATATACATATCTAATCCTATAACCCCATGTCTCTCTCTCTCTCTCTCTCTCTCTCTCTCTCTATGAAATCCATAACACCTTACCCCTATTCTATCTCTCTCTAAAATCCTAACCTCCAATACTTCTCTTTCTATATCCTTAACCTCCAACATCTCTCTCTCTCTACACCCACAACACTGACTCTCGAGTCTCTCTCTCTTTATCTCTCTCTTTAAATTCTTAACTCCAAATCTCTCTCTCTCTCTCTCTCTCTCTCTCTCTCTCTCTAAACCCCTAACCTCAAATATATATCTCTCTCTATGAACACCATCAACAATAATATCTCACTATAGATATTTAAAACCCTCACCCCCAATATATGTATATATATCTCTCCCACCACTAACCATATATTATCCCCTCATGATCTCTCTCTCTCTCTCTCTCTCTCTAATCCTCCCTAACCTGAAATATGTCTCTCACTATACACCTTACCCCTATTCCTTCTCTCTAAAAACCTAACCTCCAATATCTCTCTTTCTTCAGCCTTAACCTCCAACATCTCTCTGTTTTTCTACACCCACAACCCGCACTTTCTCACTCTCTCTCTAAACCCCTAACTCCCAATATCTCTCTATTTTGTTGTCTCTCTCTAAACCCCTACCCCATCATCACCAATCGCTCATTCTCTCTCTCTAAACACCTAACCTCTAATATATATATCTCTCTCTATGAACACCATAAATCCTAATCGCTCTATATTTATTTCTATATAAAACCCTAACCCCCAATCTCTCTCTCTCTCTCTCTCTCTCTCTCTCTCTCTTCTCATTAAGACCCAACTCCCAATCCATCACACTATCTCTCAAACCATCTCCTACAATCTCTCTCTCTCCCTTTCTAAAAACCTAACCTTCAATCTTTCCCTCCCTCTCTCCATCTCTTTCCCTCTAAACCCCCAACCCACACTATCCCTCCTTTTATATCTATCTCTAAAACCCTAACAACTAGTTGGTATCCCTTTAACCTTTAAGCTCTCTCTCTAAATTCCTAACCCCCAATATCTCTTTATCTAAACACCTAAACCTCTCTCTCTCTAAATTCCTAACCTTAATATTTCTCTCTCTAAACTACTAAGCCTCATTCTCTCTCTTTGTTTTAACCACTATCCTTGATCCTCTCTCTCTCTCTACCCTACTAATCCAAATCTCTCTCTCTCTCTCTCTCTCTCTCTCTCTCTCCCTAAACCGGTAATAACTTCCATTCTCTATCTATATCTCTCTCTGACTTACTCTAAATCTCTAACCCACAATCTCTCTAACTATGAAGCTATAACCTCCAATATATTTCTCTCTACACCCCTACCCTCAATTATCCCTCAAATAACCTCTCTAAACACCTAACATCTAATATCCCTCTTTCGAAATCTCTCTCTTCATAAACCCCTAAAACCCAATCAATATTTCTCTCTCTCTCTCTCTCTCTCTCTCTCTCTCTCTAAACCCATAACTACCAATCCCTCACTCTTTATCTAAATAAAACCCTAAAACCAACTTCCCTCTCTTTCTCTCTCTCTCTCTTAGCATCTCTCTCTCTTTGTGTCTCTAAACCCCTAACCAACAATATCTATCTCTAAGCTCTTAACCCCCAATATCTGTCTCCCTCTAAACCACTAACCCCCAATATATGTCACTAAACTACTAACTCCCAATCTCCCTCTCTCTCTCTCCTGCATTCTCTCTCTCTCTCTCTCTTTATGAAATCCTAAAACCCAATCCTCTCTCTCTAAACCGTAAACCCATAATCTCTCTCTCTCTAAACCCCTAACCCCTAATATTTCTCTCTTACTACCTCCCTCTCTCTTTTTATATCTCTCCCCCCCTCTAAAACCTTAACCCCCATTCTCTCTCTATCTCTAAATGCTTAATCCCTAGTCTCTCTCTTTCACTCTCTCCCTTCCTCCGTAAACACCTAACACCTAATCAATCTCTCTCTAACCTTCAACCTCTCTCTCTAAAAATGTAATTACCAATCCCTCACTCTTTATTTCTCTAAAACCCTAACCGCCAATCTCCCTCCCTCTCTCTTTAAACACATAACCCCTAATCCTTCTCTCTCTCTCTCTCTCTCTCTAAACTAAGAACACCCAATCCTCTCTCCCTCTCTCTAAACAAAAAACCCCAAATCTCTCTCTCTCCCTTAACCCCTAATCCATAATATTTATCTTTTACTATATCCCTTTATCTCTCTATATATCTAACTATTTTCCCTCTTCTAAACCCATAACCCCCAATATTTCTATTTTATTATCTCCTTCTCTATCTATCTCTTTATCTCTCACTCGATCCCCTTCTAAAACCCTAACCTTTATTCTATCTACCTCTAAACTCTTCATCCCTAATTTCTCTCTCTCTCTCTCTCTCTCTCTCTCTCCCTCTCTCTCCCTCTCTCTCAAACCATAACCTTGAATCTCACTCTTTCTCTAAATGCATAATCCATAATCTCTCTCTCTAAACCCATAACCCCTAATCTCTCTCTCTATATAAACCCATAATCGAAAATCTTTCTCTTTCTCTCTCTCTCTAAATGACTAACCTCCAATATCTTTCTCTCTCTCTTCCTCTCTCTCTTTCTAAACTGTAACACACAATATAACTCTTTCTATATCTCTCTTTAAACCCTTTAAACTCTTAATATCCAATCGATTTATCTCTCTCTCTCTCTCTCTCTCTCTCTCTCTCTAAACACCTAAACCAAATTACCTCTTCTTCTATCTCTCAATATAAATCCCTGCTTTCAAATCTCTCTCTCTCTCTCTCTCTCTCTCTCTCTCTCTCTCTCTCTCTCTCTCTAAACCACTAATCCTAATGCTCTCTCTTTCTTTAAATCCCTAACCCCAAATCTCTCTCTCTCTCTCTCTAAGCCCCTATCAACTTCCAATTTCGATCTCTAAATCACTAACCACAAATCACCCTCTCTAAACCACTATCCTCCAATATCTGTTTATCTAAATCCCTAACCCATAATCTCTCTCTCTAAATCCCTAACCCCAATCTCTCTCTCACCCTAATCCACGAAGCTCCAACCTCTCTCCCTCTTGAAACCCATAACTTCCAATATCTCTCTTTTTATCTCTCACTAAAGCCTTAATGACCAATCTCTATATCCCTCTTTAATCCTGAACCCCCCAATCTCTCTATCCCTCTCTTTCTCTAAATCACTAATTCTAAATATATCTATTTATCTCTCTCTCTCCTACTAAAATTCTAACTTCTATTCTCTAAATCCCTCTCTCTCTACACCCTTGACCACCAATCTATCTCTCTCTAAAACCCTAACCCCCAATCTCTCTCTTTCTTTAAACCCATAACCACTAATATCACTCTCTAAACCCATAACTTCCAATCACTCTCTCTCTCTAGAAAGTCATAACCTTGAATCTTTCTCTTTCTCTCTCTCTTGCTCTCAACCCTTAACCCCAAATCTCTCTATTTCTATCTAAGCCATTAACCTTTAGCCATCAAAATCTCTTTCTTTCTCTAAACCCCTATCAAGAATCTCTCTCTCTAAACCCATAACCCCAATCTCTCTCTAATATGCTAACCTCCAAATTATCTCTCTCTCTTTCATTCTATCTATCTATCTATCTATCTATCTATCTATCTATCTAGATAAGCCCTTAACCAATGATATCTCTTTTTGTAAACTTCTAATCCCTAATCTCTCTCTCTCTCTCTCTCTCTCTCTCTCTCTAAACACCTAACCCTTAATCTCTATCTCTTGGTGCAAATCCCTAAGCCTTAATCTCTCCATTTCTTTATCTAAACACCTAACTCCTGATCTCTGTCTCTATATTCCCCTAACCTCTAATATCCCTCTTTGTCTCTAAATCCTTAACCTCCAACATATTTCTCTATATATATACCTTTAACCCCCAATATCATTCTTCATATCTCCATCTCTCTCTTTATGTCTAAACCCCTAACCCGCAATCTCCCCCACCACTAACCATATATTCTCCCCTCATGGTCTCTCTCTATCTCTTAACCCATATTAACCTCCAATCTCTCTCTCTCTCTCTCTCTAATTGTTGAATCCCCTATCTCTCTTGCCATCAACCCTTGGGGCTCTCTCTCTCTCTCTCACCTTAAACCATTATCCCATAATCTCTATCTCTGTATATTACTACCTCTCTCTCTAAATTTTTTACTGCCAATCTCTTCATATAAACCCATAACCTTCAATCTCTCTCTCTCTCTCCCTGTCTTCCATAGCCTGGTTGTCTCTCTCTATCCCCATAGCCTCTAATTTCCCTCTCTATATCTATATATTTATCTATCTAAACACCTAACCAATGATATTTATCTTTCTTTAAAATCCTAACACCGAATCTCTCTCTCTTTGAATAGTTGAGTCCTATTCTCTTTCTCTCTCTGTAAACACATAAACCATAATATCTCTCTTTATCTAAGCCCCTAACCTATAATATATCTCTCTATAAACACCTTACCCTTATTTCCTCTCTTTAATCCCCTAACCTCCAATCTTTTTCTTTTTATAGCCTTAACCTCCAATATCTCTCTCTGTCTCTACACCCACAAGCCCCACTCTCTATCTCTCTCCTTCTTGCTTTCTCTCTTTGATCCCCTAACTACCAATATCTCTCTATTTCTCACTCTCTCTCTAAACCCCTACCCCATCAGCACCAATCTCTCTCTCTCTATGAACACCATAAACCTTAATCACTCTTTATCTATCTATCTTAAGCCCTAAACCCCAATCTCACTCTCTCTCTCTGTCTCCCACCACTAACCATCAATTCTCCCATCATTATCTCTCTCTATAGAAACCTAAACCTTAATCTCTCTCTCTCTCTCTCTCTCTA